>OY735204.1:74501679-74844179 GCA_963457665.1 Thysanoteuthis rhombus | reverse complement strand
TGCTATGTTGAGGCGGCTATTTTATTGGTCATAGATTCGATCCCAACAGTAACCCTATTTTTTAAAATTGCTTATTCTATTCATGCTGCCGAGTCCAAATGATGCAGTCACCGTATAATAATGGGCGATTATTTCAAACAGAGTTTCCAAGTGATATAATGCATTTATGATTTTATAAATATATATCCATCAATACATAGGCATATCATATTACGTCGTGCAGAAGTTCCGAGCTTCCATTTTTGAAAACTAAAGACTGAATATACTTTTATACACACGTCTAAGGTTGGATTTTATGGAGACTTTTGGTAGGAAATCAATGGAAGAATATTTACGGTACATTGATTTGGTATTTCTTGCAGAAAAATTATATTCACTTGGCTTGCCATTGCCTCTTGATTTTTTTAATGAACAAACAAGCACAAATGGCAATGGGCAGACCTTGTGGCAAGAATGTCAGACAACTGCTGGACATCACTACTCACAACATGGATTCTCAGAGATTATAAGCAGAACTGTAGCAGGTAGAAAATAAGATGACATGATGATTTAGGCAGGTTTCAGAAGATATCAACTTTGAAATGCCTATGAATTCAGTGAATCTTAGGGAAGTTGTATGTCCGATGATAGATGTTAAAAGACTGATGATGATCCTTTAGAGTCTATGATAAATGAACATTTCCAAATCATCTAATTTTACAGACAGATTGATGAACACACACAGATTAATACATACATACATACATACATACATACATACATATATATATATATATATATACGTATTCATTCAATTTCATTTCATAGTATCTATTTCCATATTTTACAATGAACAATAATTTTTTTCTTGTTTGTTTACTTCAGTGGTTCCCAATCTTTTCACTATCAAGAACCCCCTTTTTTTAGAATTGAACTTTTTCCAACCTTTGACAGGTCTGCCTACTCAACAAGCTTGTGGGACCAAGGCTTTAGAAAGGTCTGCCTACTCAACAAGCTCATGGGCCCCAGGCTTTAAAAAGGTCTGCCTACTAAACAAGCTTGTAGGCCCAAGGCTTTAGAAAGGTTTGCCAACTCAACAAGCTCATGGATGCCTGGGAGTGAACCCATCAATACAGTTTTTCAAAATTTAATCTAAAGCAGTCCAGAGTCTAAAATGAATCAATGGGAAAGATTTTGTACAAACAATTATAGTAGAGGACGATTTCTAGGCTGGAGATCATTTTCCCTTGTAATCTGTATGTTGAGGTCAATGGCTGTTTTGTGCTCTCATCCAAATGTCTTAGCAAAGATTAGATCTGGAATGTTTTTGATGTTAGCAATTCACTTATCTATTGTTAAGCTAGGCTCAAACTTGGTCAACAATAGCAATTATAAGAACAGCTCTGGTTAGTTACTCAATAGAAACAGTCATATGACCAACATCTTTTGGCAGCATGCTATTTCAGGAGTGATTAAAAGATTGGAAAAAGGGATGATCAATGAATAAGTTACTTCTCCCACCATTATTGGGCAGTGATCACTGAAAATAATCTTTATTTTCAAAAATCAACGAACTAGTGATCACAATAGCATAAACTTACATTGCAAATTGAACTCCCCCCCCACTAAAAACATGATAAGGAGTAAATGTTTAAATTCTCAGCCCTCTGACTCCATTTGTGAGGCCTTTATGCATGATACATACATAGCCAGCCAGCCAGCCAGCCAGCCAGCCAGCCAGCCAGACCAACTTAGTGACTGAAGAAATCTATGTTGACAGTTTGGGTTGACAGTTTCTAACAAAAACAAATGTTTTTGCTTTTGAGAATCTGAATACTTCTTTTTCTCTGTTCAGTTATATTCACCCACTTGACCTGGTGAATAATCCACCCAAGGGTGAATGAAGTTATTTTAGGGGGGGGTGAATGAAACTTGAGGAATGACTGAAGGGTGAATGAAACACGAAGGATGAATGACTTTTTTTTCTCAGACATTTATGTTTTTCTGCATTTAAAAAAAGGCGTTGCCATTAGAATTTTCAGTAAACTCTTACCCTCAAAAGCTAAATTGTTGTAGGTGGGGTAGTCGAAATAATCAGGGTGTTTGGAAAATCTGTCGAAAGTAGAGAGTAGGGACGGAATGAGCTGGGGCGGTTGGGTGCAAACAATTTAGTAAGATCTGAGCCAAACAAAGTCATTTGATAGAGCTCTATAGTGAGGATGGGGTAGGCACATGGGAAGTAAAAATGTACGGTATTGGCAGGAAAAGAAAATTCTTTTGTTTTTGAAGAAAAATTGAAGTGGAAAGGCTTTTGATGGTATCAAGTTTTGAAATTGTCAAAATTAGCAGGTACAATTAGACTTGGTTGACCAAGTTCTCCCCCTTGCATTGTTTAATAGTTATCTTTTCATGGGAAAATTTTAACAATTCTGTTATTGTCTCCCTTCCCAACTATTAGAGAGGAGTGAGTAGAGATGGACTAAAGAAAATTAATTAGTGGGGGTCTTGATGAGAAATTTCTTCCAGAATTAATAAGCTGGGGGGTGTTAGCAACTTGAGAGTATTGCTTCTTATTGACATTTTTTCCTTTTACCTATGATTTTTGGTTTCAAAGTCGGAGGAAATATTCTTCATTAATATTTTCCTAATTGACAGCAATTAAACCTTTCAGAGGTAATAAAACAAGCTCATGATAAAGATATTCTTTGGTATTCACTTGAGAGGGAGGGGACAGGACATTTATACCCCCTCCCTGGATCTGGCCTTCTCACTGAAGGCAAGGGTATTAGAAAGTGGGAACTCAATAATGGTAATAAATAATGAGAGATAATCTTACTGTACATTTGTTCCATGTAATCCCAAATAAATTTTCTCAAATAAAAAGACTGTATTATTATTTGCTATCTTGTCATCGAAATCAGATCCTATATCTCCCTCAATGGTGAAGTTCAAAATCTGACTTCTACTCACTGGGTCGTACTTGCTTACACTACAAATTACGGATGGAATTTCCATCCTGTAACAGGGTTGCAACCAAAATATATTCCAAAAATAACTTTTCCGGTATATAAGCTATGCTGGTATATACTTCAAGATGAAGAGTGTATTAAGGGTAATATCTATAATTTAGATTTGAATTTCACTGTACTATACTTCAAAGTTTATTATAATTTTGATATTTACCAAGTTAATAATGGTATGAGGTCAAATGGATGGGTGTTGGAAATTGGTGTAGGAAGATTTTGTTGCACCAATATCTCGAGTGGAAAGAGCTCACTTACCAAGAAAATCAGCATTTAAAATCCTTTTTTGTCAAAATTCAGTCCAAGTACGAGGCAGGAGTAGACTTTGTTTTGCTGCCAAAGCAACAACAATCTTCATCAAATTTAAGAGAGTAAACTCTTCACTGCTTGTCTATCCTTTCACCTTAAGCTAGACCAATGTATAAAATAAATATATATCATACAAAGATCTGTATTTGTTATATATACAATACAAAAGTTACAGTAATCATCTCCGGTTTGAATAGGAGGAGAAGTAGAGTTTGACCCTGCAGCATTCAGGCCTGATGTTTTTTTTCACCTGGACTTAAACGCCAACCTCTTGCATTTGTTGGAAGTATATAATTATCTCAACCATGAAGCAGGTTTCTGACTATTGCTACAGTTATTGTAAAGATATAAATTTCTGGTTTCCGGCCCTTTGGGACTGGAAGTCAATAACAATTAAAAGTCGATCAACTGAAGCCTAGTGCCTAGTGTCCATCTGTCACGCAGCACCTTCCTATTGTACTAACCATTTTGAATTAGCATTCTAAGGGAAATTATGAATCACCACCATCCATATATGCTGTGTCGGGGGGTGAACATTTGAAAAGTTGAAAAAAAGGGTGATCTATAAATAAATTACTTCTTTCACCTTTTGTTGGACTGTAATCACTAAAAAAAGATTTGAATTTTCAAAAAACAAAGTAGAGAGCAACTTGGCATGAACATACATTGCATATTGAGCATATTGACCCCTGAAAACCCTTTTTTTGGGAGAGGAATTTTTATAAAACATTTTCCTTACTTATTGAAGGGAGTATGGGCAAAATTTTAAGTTTCTACTATGAACACTTTATTAGTGATCACTGCCTAACAAAAGGTAAGAGAAGTAACTTATTCATTGATCACCCTTCTTTCTCAATTTCTCAATTGATCACTCCCGATTCAGCATGCTGCCAAAAGATGATATGATAGGCAGGTGACAATTTCTATTGAGTGACTAACCAGACCAGTTCCTTTTAATTTGGGTCTGTGCCATTTTAAACCTGGTCTGAAATTTTTGCAGAAATGGCACAAGCTCCACGATGTTTAAAAACCAAAATAAATAACAGTTTTCACAAAAAAGAAAAAAAATTGATTGGAACAAAGGGAAGATAATTGATGTAAGCTGTACTTTGGTAAAAATGACAAAAAGTAATTATTTTTCTTTTATGAGAATGGCATTGCAAATAAATCTGTATCCTAACTGCTTGCACTTTGATCGACTACAATCGTTGCAAACAATGAGTGGATCGCCATGGATCGTTTGAAAAATGAAGATAAAATCACTTCCCCTTGTGTCACACAGCACGGGCAGCAACTGAGTCTGAAAAGAGTGCTGATGTTTCAGAAGTGAGGATACCTGCTGTCACTTGATTCCAAGTCACCAAATACCAGTGCAGTGAAAATTTACATTATGGTATAGTGATAACAGGTCTGGTTGGTAACTCGATAGAAAACGTCAAATGATCCACGTCATTTGGCAGCATGCCATGTTAGGAGTGATCAATTAAAAAATTGGAAAAATGAGTGATTGATGAATCGGTCATTTCATGCACTTTTTGGTGAGTAACGATCAGTGGAAAAGTTCAAATTTTCTAAAAACAATTTTGAACTCTGCAATAACACGAACTAAGGGACGAATTTAGCATAAACCTACATTGTTAATTGGAAAAGTCAACTCAGTGCTACCTCTCCGCATTGAAGTCTTTTTTCTTTTGGACTAAGTAAATGTTTGAATTTGAAGCATCATGACACCGTTGGTACAGACTCATTTGAAAGCTGAAGAAACCTATTGACAGTTTTGGTTGATGGTTTATCATTCTGATTCTTTGAATATAAATTGACTTCTTAAAGCTTGAAGAATGCCTTTCAGGCCAGAAGTCAATTTGAACCACATAAATAATCCACAAATAAAATATTTTCACTTTGACCTGAAGTTTGTACAATAAAACCTCTTGTCACCTTCTACACAGGTATTTTCAGAATTATCTGAATAAATATGAGGCTAGAAAGATTTGTACAATAAAATTATGGAAGGTTAAATCTCATGAATGATAATTCAGTTGTCAACTTTCATAGTCTCAATGTTTGAGTCAGGCAGACAACTTCTATAGACTTGAATTCTACTCTTTATAGCTTGATATTTCAAATTTCATGAGTTTTATTCTAAAGTGATTCAATCATTATAAATTTGTTTGATGAAATTGAGCAGTATGGAGATAATACCAATAGCTTGATTAAAATATTTGGTGATGAAACAGAATGAAGGGAAATTTGGATTAAAGCGTTTCTGAATGGTACTATTACAAAGGGAAGATAAGCAACCTCAACAGAAATTTGAAGTCAGCTTACTGATTTTATTTTCTGTATTGATAACCATTACATCAGTCTGCAATATAGATATATATATATAAATGATGACTTGGCTCCATGAACGGAGATTTCTTGAAAGAATTCTCCACAGCAGTAGATAGTGGGGCCTGCATGTGGAGTAACCATCCAGCCTGAGCAATGGAATTTTAAGATGAAGTATGACTCACCCACGGTCAACCCAACCCTTTAAAGTAAAGGTTTGCTTCTTATGGTTCATTGAGGTGGTGTGAGTAGAAGCAGGGCCCTTAAGTTTGATGCAAGTGTCCTCTTCCTGACAGATGCGAGCTAGCTATGGGGGTGTATATATTTATAGTTTGTTATTGGATGTTTGTAAGAAATACACATAATACACTATTGGTGTTGAAACAATGTGCAAGTTGTAGTGATATCCAAGCAATGAAATTATTGATTATATATATATATATATATATATATATATATATATATATATATATATATATATATATATATATATATATATATATATATATATATATATATATATAAATATAAATAAATATATATATGGGCAAGTCACTCCTCACCTTAAAAACTTGATTGCCTGAGCTGGAGGGTTACTCTGCACAGGCCCAACCATCTATGGCTCTACTGCTATGAAGACCCTTCCAAGAAATATATATATATATATATATATATATATATATATATATATATATATATATATATACATACATGTACATATAGTCTGGAAAGCTTTACAGCTTTAAACTCTGAATACACTGAGAAAGTTCTTTTCAAAGTTTTTTGTGTCGCTTTAGTCACTCATTTCCCAGTATCTGTGAATGTAATTGATGCTATTTTCTTCAGTGTTTTTTATATTTTACATAGACTTTGATATTTAGGTACTGTGTGTTGTTTTTTTTTTGTTTGGATCCTTAGGTGTTTATTAGGTAAATTCAACAACAAAACAGTTATATCAACATAGCTCCCCAGCAGTGCTAATTAAAAACCAACTTCCTTTCAACTATGATTTTAATATATAGCTACACGTAGTCAGTTATTTCATATAGGATATTATCATAATGTATTGTATTTGAATGTTATTTTATGCTACACGGTATTTAATTAAAAATAACAAAAAACACAGGGCTTATGTAGGTTACCCCCAAACCGTATTTAATGATTAGGTATCACAACAGATGTGACTTGTTTTTCATGTCACTTCTATTGAGTGTTCATCCATGTGAATATTGAATCCTTTGTGCTGATTTTGATCTCAGACTGCATGTAAACCAACTTATGTTATCATATTTAAGAATGCTAATCATACAGAAAAACTTCAAATTGATTTTCTACCAACATATCCAGGTTTGAAATCAGAGTTGTCCTTCTCCTGGACTGGTTGTCTTCCCAAGGCTAGAGAGCTCAATCTGCCCTGCTATTTTATCCATAGCTGGCGGGAATGAATTTATGCTTTTCTCAAGGGCATTAATGTGAAGTGAACATAAACAGCTTTGACCTGAGTTTGAACCTGGCTTGCAGATTCCATTGTCAGCATCATTAACTGCTAGGCCACATGCATCTTCCTTTGATATGATATTACTGGTTATTGGTCATAGTTGCTGCCCAGAATCAAAAGCCTTCCTTGTCCATTAAAACCAAATCGAGATAAAGATATGAACAAGTGCTAACATCATTGAAATGTTTGATTATGAGAATCAAATGAGAATAGCACGAAACAAATGATATAATTGAAAAGAGGTTGGGTCCTTGATATTAAATGATTTTGTGCAAGTTAGTTGTATAGCCCTTCACTACTGACTTCATTTTCTATTGAATACCTTCAGGATAGTTAATTTGTTTTAGGTTAAGCAAATAACTTTGAGGTTTGCTTAGTGCAGTCATTCTTAATGGGGAAGGGTTGGGATATATTATCCCTAAGGGAGTGAAAGTTGAGCTGAGTGGGTGGAAGTGATAGATTGTCATGTACAAATGGATTTTTCTTCAAAGTAGGAGATCTTTCGTTTTAGGCTGGTTGAATCAACAAATAATAAGAAGCTGCCACCACTTGAGGAATAACAAAATGTTTCTTCTTACACCTACAAAGAAACATTTGACTAAAAAACACAAATATCAATACATATGAGAATCTAGCAAAGCATCAAGCACTAAGGTCACACTGAATAAACAACTGAAGTAAAATGTCATTATAGATTCTACAAGAATATGGGGGTGCTGGGCTGGCTATAGCTTTACATAACCTCTAGGGGACGATGATGAAAAAGGTTGAGAAACCCTTGAGTTGCTGGGGGTAGGAGGGGTAATTAAGTATTTTCCAGTAGCACAAGTGATTAAACCCAGGTAAAGAGACTTTCAAAAGCTGATTTTTAAGGCAGCAAGACTATAATGAAAAAGATGATCAATCAAAAAGAAAAAAAAAGAATACTATTTTTCACTTTAGACTAGATGCTTGCTCAAAAGCAAAAAAATAAATAAGGGAAACTACACAATAACTAGTTCCACCCCAAGTTTAAACCTAAAAAAAGAAAAAAATTTCCCCTGAATTTTGACCCAGCCCAAAGCAAAAAAAGAGCTATCAGAATATGAAAACTGGTGAAAAACGACATAAAAATGTCATCAGAATATGAAATCAGGTGAAAATCCAACATGAAAAAAAGAAAGTGTTATCAGAATAAACATACTGTTTTGAAGTCACAATGTTCCATTTTGATGTCACTGTTGGTGGGCACAAAATAAGGGTCTAGTTCTGCATCATAGTTATATTGTAAATTGAACCATTCTCTTGAAACAGTTGAAAATCACCCACCCGCATTTGTTTTATCCTTCAAGTTAGAGTATTTGGAGGGTGTAGCACTAGAAACTCTGCCTACGATATCCAATTTCTGCTGTGTTACAGTAACATACATGTATGCACACATACCCACAAACAGAAAGAAAGCTATTAATATTATTATGAAAAGAAGTTTTAATACATTTGCATGTGTGCATATTTTTGTATTATACGATATGGCTGAATGAGCTTGTTGTAACATGATTTCTGGTTACAGTAGAAACGTGTTGTAAGTAGAGATGGGGTGAAGGTAAATAGAGCCGGGTCTATTTAGGTTGGTCCGTTCTCTGATACCGAAAAAAACAAAAGAAAAAAAAATGTCCGACAAAAACAGAAAATAAGAATAAGTGTTGAGATTTGGAACACTTTGTTGTTGACATGCAAAAATGATATCCGTGATTAGGCTCTGTTGTTATTATGACGACTCCTAATGGCCGGATTAAGTCCCAGCATGCCTCCAAGTAATGAGCCATTGAAATACGGGTTGTGCGCAATGCTCGACTGGAGATGTGCCCACCCCAGTCTTGTAGTCGAACATGGAGTAGAAAACTAGTTGACAATATATTACTGCCGATGAAAGACCGATAATAAAAACAACAGCTTTTGAGATAATGCATTCATATTGTTTGATGAACAATCTGTTAGACAAAAGCATTATCTTTATTTTTTTTCTCATTAGATTAAGCATTGTTAATCAGTATTTATTTTTGACTAGTATTTCTTTCATCTTGATTTTAGTTACTTTTCATTGCATCTACTCAGACTGTCTACAGTAGCGAGTAAAGTGCGCAGATCAAAAATGAAGAATTAGTTCAGGGTAGGACTTTCAACTTGTGTTCCTTTTACATCAGGAAACCTTCCTATGTAAGGCAACTGAAAAATTAGTGGTCATCACATCTGCCAATGAAATTGGAAGAGAAATACAAATTCGCTCATGTCTTCCTGTCTGTCTCTCAGTCAACACAATATCTCAATGAAATTTTGCAAACTGGTGAGTCAGTTACAAAAGAAATGATTAAATTTTGAAGTGGATCCGGGAATTTGTTTTTGATTGTCTTGCAGGAAAAGGAGACAAATAACAAACAGTTGATAAAAAGATTCAATTTAAATCCCAGAAAAATCAACTTGATATTTGGACATTCAAACACTCTTTCTTGATTTTTGATATTTCTTTTCAATTTAGTTTTTAGTGAGTGAATGGTGTTGGCAGAGGTATGCGCTCCCTGGGTGCTATCTTGTTATTCTGTTCAAACAAATCGTGCAATGCTATTTGAAAGAAGTAATCCATGGAAGATCAGTGGTTTATAAAAGTGAGAATAGTCTTTGGAACATTCTTGTGAATATCTGATGGGTGACTACAAATGGTTCCTCAGATACAATGCTCGATATCTCAGTTTTCTTTCCCCATGGGACACACTGTATAACTAAAAAAGTATGATGCATCCCCTCAGGATTTTCAACATAAAAATTCGAATTTATTGAAAAAAAATTGAATGAGCAAAATTCATAAAAAATATCTAATCTATTCACTAGAACAGGTCAGATGCTATGTTCTAGATGTGGCAGTAACTTTGATTATATTTCTCTGTAAACAATGGGCACTTCCACTTATATTTATGAACAAGAAACATATAAACAAGCAGAATAAGTTGTTTGTAACTTCAAGTGGACGAGCCCGTTGAGTGACTGATTGAAATTTCCATCTTTAGCAGTTGGGCAAAAAACTGCAATAATTTGAATTTCAATCATTTGTGGTTAATGAATAAATTGATCAAAATACTTCCTCTGTGGCTCCTAATCATTTATTAAACCTTGGTGGCAAGATGTCATTCTCTTTTTAATGGAATTCTTCATTCAAAGAACTAAAAAATTCATTGGAAGTTTTTTTTTCAACATGGTCCTGATTGGAGAAAAAAATTACCATCCACAGTAGAGAGGTCAGGTGAATTGGCAAGGTGCAGTGAAGTCTCCATCTTCAACTGATTCAATTTTAGTAACATCTTTTTAACCCTGAAATCAGGCATTATCATGCAGCTAAATAATACCCTCTCTATTCACTAAACTGGGTTGTATTTTGGTTTTGAATGTACTATTTTAAGTTGTTTCCATGTATGAAACTACTTTTGTCCCATTATTGATTTTTGACTCGTATTTCCTTTCATCTTTATTTAATTTGTTTTCCATTGCAACAACTCAAGCCATCAGTCTATGGTATAAAATTTATGAGTTCAAATTCTATCCTCTTATACCTGGGATTGCATCTTTTATGAAACACCCTTACACATTTGATTTTTTTTCCCTCGTTCTATTCAAATAGGATCTATTTATCCAGCTTTTTTCTCAATGGTTACTTTTGGACTGATCAGAATGGTCCTAATTGATACTTTGAAGTTTGCTGTGAGTTGTCTGATGGAAGTTTTTGGATCAATCTCCAATACAGCCTTCAAATCTTTGTCATTACTTGACATTTTCTACCAAACATTATCCTGATTATTTTGACTGAAATTTCCACTTGCAAATTTTTCAATTGAACTTTCACTGTTTGTTCACTGACAGTAATTATTCCCCAAATGCCAAATTAATATTCCATGCACCTTCAGCTCTATGATGACACAGCTTGAAATCATAAAATGTGAAAATCACGAGTCAAAAGGCATCTCATATTTGCTTAAACATTTAGTGAAAATTAATGGAATTGAATTTTAACTGGATAATCTGCAATGTTATTAAAAAATACCATTTATCATTAAAAAGATAAGTATAAATGTCAAGCTTAATACAAATTGACATTTTCTTGTGGAACAATTTAATATAATTGTACAATTTTGTTGTTGAACAACCATCAAAGATGCTGAGGATTCTATCCTTTTTTTATAAGTACATGCGTTCATGTGTTTGTGTGTTTGTTTGCTTGTTTTTTTTTGTTTTGCATTGTCCCTGGCCATACTGCTTTTTCTACAGGCTAGAAAATTGGCATCAGTATTCCATTAGACCCCTTTTAAAAATGTTTTTCTTCTAATTTTGGGGAAAAAAAACTTTTTTGACCTTATTTTGTTTGTTCAGTTGTTCAAACACTCCTGGCCATACCATTTTGTCTACAGACTTGACCATTGGCATCTGTACTTCATTAGACCCCTTCTAAAAAACTTCCTTTTGATTTTTGGAAAAGGTAGCTTTTTGACCATTTTCAGGCCTCATTCTGACAGGTTTATTAATTACATCAAGATTCTCCAGATGTTTCTGCCTCCTTAAATCATTCATGATATTCTCAATGTTGAAAATGAGTTTCAAAGTTCTCACTTGTGTAGAAAAACATTTCCATGTTTACCAAAAATAAAAATATAGTAAAATTGAATGGAATTAAATAAATAATCAGCAAATTGTATGAAACATACAAAAGAATATCATACCAACTCATTTGAAATCAAAGAAAATAAGATATTGCTACTTGTAAGCTTAGAAAATTTTGATTCAGTGTAGAATGAGTAATTTAGATATGAAGCTTAATCTCTTGCAATCAATATAGACCAGATATGGACAATGTTTTTTTTTTATCTCGTGGGTCACACAAAACTTTTTTCATCTTTATTTGGGCCAAACATTCACTTCAAAAATATTGCAAATTTTGCTCTGGTGATATGAGTCTAAATAATAACCCTAAAGAACAGCCACAATTGGTTGACGATGATAAAACATTGAGGAATGTTGTGGAAATTGATATGAAGTCAATCGTTCTTGCTCAGAATTAACAGGTTTAAAAAAAAATCTGTAGGATGTCACCCAGTATATCATAGATTTGATAATTGGTCATTTTGCGTGGGACGATCTTATAGTAATTTCAAGATATGAATTGTAAAATTGACTTTCTGAGAAAAATTTGGAATAAATGCCTAGATTTCTGTGGGCCATAAAAATGTTGCCCTGGGATAAATTTAGCCCAATGGCCATGTATGGTGTAGACAGAGGTGTGGCTGAGGTGAGTTAGGTGGGTTTGAAAATCCCCCCCGAGGCCTCTAATGGAAGGGGGGGGGACAAAAAAATAGTGAATTTCTACTGACAAATCTCACTAAATGTTGGAGGGGACCCCTCTAGGAGCCGAAACCTCAGCTGAATCTCTAGCTATGCCTGTAAGTGAAGATATGGGTGTAAGGTCTAAAGTGTTTCTCCATGAACGGAAAACACTGGACTTTGTGTAATGTCCATCAAGGTTCAAATATCTGGCAAGTAACAAATTATATACAGATGCTTACATTTGATTCAGGATCCTCAATTTAATAAATCAAATTGTGTTGATTTCAACTGCATTATCTGTCAGCAACATTATCAAACAACTGCATTATCAACTGCATAATCCATCAACTGCATCTTTGACTACATTATCAATCAACTGCATTATTGACCAACTCCATCAACTGCATTATCAACTGCATTATCAACTGCATTATCCATCAACAGTCCTACTACATTGGTAACATCTTCAACTCCAGCATATGATAAATCCTCTCATTAATCCTGGTGAAATAGCTAATGATTTACAGATGTTTATATTTGATTTAGGAGCCTCAATTAAATGAATCAAATATACAATGATTATGCATTACTTGATCCAAATAACAAATAAAGATAATTAAATGAAAATATTTCACCTTCTTACGAGGTTCATGAATTTTAATCTGTTGAAGCATCAGAAAATTGTTTGATTCAAAACCAATAATATTACAATATGATTCATTTTATAACTGGGAAGTTGAAAATGATCTCCACTTAGACAGATTTTTGTTTCTTTCTTCTAATTTCATCTTTTCAATTTCAGCTTTCACTCTTATTAAAGGTGTCACAAGGAGGTAAGGTTGGTGATTGCATTTATTTTACTTGAACAATCTACAACAATCCATTTCCATGTTGCCAAGTTCATCCCTTCCCCAAGTGATGAGATATGGTGGGGAGGTGATGCTGGATCATGATGTTTTGGCAGGAGGAAGAAATGGATACATGCCTTTCCCAAGGGTATTATTGAAAAGTGAGCACAAACTGGCTATGCTAGGGTTTGAACTCAGCTCACCAATCCCATTCTCCATGCCATTAACTGTTAAGCCAGCTCGCACATTCCTTGAATTGATAACACTGGAAGTAGATATTAAATAATAAATAAACTCTGTGAGAGTCCATAAACACGGGCAGCTGCTTTAGCTTACATGTGCGTTTTGTATACTAACTTTGATATGTTACTACGCCCTAGGAATCACCCCACTCTGATCTGACTCGACGACATTGATCAAACAAAGTCAAGTCTAAATATCATATATATACATATATATGTTTAAATATATCTATATATATTTATATATATCTATTGTATTATGTAATTACATTTGTAGTTCATTTCTAAATGCATAATGCTGGTACATCAACTGAATTATCTATCAACTGCATTATCTATCAGCTTCATTATCAACTGCATTATCAATCAACTGCTTTATCAACTGCATTATCTCTCAACTGCCTTTTCAACTGCATTATCCATCAACTACAATGTCAATTGCATTATCCGTCAACTACCTTATCAACTACATTATCAATCAACTGCAAAATCAACTGCATTATCCATCAACAGCATTATCTCTCAATTGCCTTATCAACTGCATTATCCATCAACTGCCTTATCAACTGCATTATCAACTGCATTATCCATCAACTGCCTTATCAACTGCATTATCAACTGCATTATCCATCAACTGCCTTATCAACTGCCCTATCAACTGCATTATCCATCAACTGCCTTATCAACTGCCCTATCAACTGCATTATCCATCAACTGCCTTATCAACTGCCCTATCAACTGCATTATCCATCAACTGCCTTATCAACTGCCCTATCAACTGCATTATCCATCAACTGCCTTATCAACTGCATTATCAACTGCATTATCCATCAACTACAATATCAATTGCATTATTTATCAACTGCATTATCCATCAACTGCCTTATCAACTGCATTATCAACTGCATTATCCATCAACTGCCTCATCAACTGCATTATCTGTCAACTGCCTTATCAACTGCATTATCTGTCAACTGCCTTATCAACTGCATTATCCATCAACTGCCTTATCAACTGCATTATCCATCATCTACCTTATCAACTGCATTATCCATCAACTGCATTATCAACTGCATTATCCATCAACTGCCTTATCAACTGCATTATCCATCAACTGCATTATCAACTGCATTATCCATCAACTGCCTTATCAACTGCATTATCCATCAGCAGTACTGTCACATTGGTAACAGTTTCAACTCCAGCATATGATAAATCTTCTAATCAATATTGGTGAACCCTGTCCAAGTTCAGAGTTTTTTTTAATAAAGCCTGAAGAGAACCAGGGCCAAGTTGGCCATCAGGCATGGGCCTACAATTATGAAGAAACCTACTCCTTTCGGTAAAGGCAAAGGAAATATACTTTGGTAAAGAAGATAGATATCCAGAGGGCTGTGAGGGAACACTTTAGCAGAAAATATTTCAAAGGAGATTTTCAAAAGATTAATAAAGATGAATTCTGAATACAGATTAAATATGAATCTACCAATGTATTTACTGCTTCTCATAACAGAACTGTTTTGTATTTTGAAGAAAATTCCTGGGATTTTAAGTCAATCTGGTTCTTTTAATCTATTCTATTACTTGAGTCATTCTATATCAAATGACCCAGAGATCCCTAAAATTTTTGAAATTAAAAATCTTTGAAATTTCACTTAAACAAGCCTTTCCATCCAACTGTATATATATACTTTCCCATCCACAAGGCTCTGAAAATGGTTAAAAATCAAAAACGGACAAAGGCAACATCCACTTAGGGAGTTTTATATTATATAGACAGCTACCAAATACACGCTTTTTAGCTATATTTCAAAAATAGCATTATTCTACACCTGTTTTGTCAATGGAATTTTTTTTTCTTTTGAAACTATTTTTCTTTTCCTCTCCTCAAATGTCTTCAAAATTGCCTCTTTTTCTGTAGGATTGGTTGGTGTCACATGATCTGAACAATTTGATTATTCACATGTATTCTGTTGATGGAATTTTCTTCTCTTTTCAAACAATCTTTTTTTTTTCTTACCTTTTTTTACACAAAATGATTTTAATCAAAACAGTAACGTATTTACTTAGGTACATAAAATGAATACATGAATAAAATTGATTTTTAAAAAAAATTTCAATTGAATTACAATTTTAGATTGAATAAGATTAAGATAAATTTCTAATTTAATCAGATTAATTGAAATTAAATCATATTTTTCCTCATTAAGTTGAATTAAATTGATTTGAAAGAGCATTACATTCTTACAGTTTTATTGCGAATAATCATCAGGTGTTGGCAATATATTCTCTTTAATAATCAGATTTGTCTGAAAATCAGATGCTTTGAAGTAAGGTATGTAAATTTAAATGATATTGTTACAGTTTTAATCAAATTCATTTTGTGTCAAAAAAAAGTAAAATAAAAAAAATAAAAAAAGATTGAAAAGAAAAGAAAATTTTATATTACAGGCAATTTGGAGCACATTTGAAAATTGAACATATTTTAAACAATCATTCTGACACTTTTATCACTGTAATGAATATGATAACAGCATACACATGACCTAATATAAATCATTGGGAAAAAAGTATGAGTGCTTTATCTAGCAAACTGTTTGAGTCAGAGACTCTCAAAGAGCCGCTAAGAGGAAAAGTGCTCCAAAGTGGATCACATTTTTGAATTTTACGGAGAACGTTAGCTCTAGTTACAAAGTTTCAAAGACAAAAATGCTCTATCAAAGGAGCTATAAATATCGGAAGATGGACAAAAATCATTTGGCAAAAATGCATAAAATTTAGTAAAGATTTTGAAGATTTTTAATTTCAAAACTATCAGAGATACAGACCTGATATTTTGGATTTATCCATGAGTTTCGTATAGGAACACAAGCGATTTTTTTTTTCAAGAGAATCTGGGAGATTGACTGGGGGGGGGGGATTTAAAAAAAATTAGATGATTTGATATGAAATTACTCACTTGTACTGTATATACCCTACATATACATGTATATACTCATACATAAATCATATATATTTAGCACTGATTACAAGAAAACTAAATGAACACTTTTAGATGGGGGCCAACATTTTCCAAATCAATAATGAAAACTTATCAATAACAATGTAGAAAGGGAATAAGATACATGATCGGACTCTGAGAGAAAACGGATGATTCAAGTTCTAAACGAGGAAAACATAAAAGGTTCTAGGGTGGCTGCAACTAAAAATAATGAAAGCCTAGTGTAATGTCAAACACTAAGAAATGGGAACAGGTCAGGTTTGTCACTCAATAGAAACCATCAAGTGACCAACATCTTTAGGCAGCATGCCATGTTAGGAGTGATCAATTAAAAAATTTGAAAAAGGGGTTATAAATGTATAAGGTACATCCCTCATCTTTTGTTGGGCAGTGATCACTGAAAAAGACTAGCATAAAATTGACCCCCCCCCCCAAAAAAAAACTTACTCAGGGGGAAAATCTAAAAAAAAAAAAAAAAGAAGTTTTTTCCAGACATAATAAGGAGTAAATGATTAAATTTTCAGCCCACTATCTCCATTGGTATGGCCTGCACACATGATACATATACAGATAGCCACCCAGCCAAACCAGTTCAAAAACTGAAGAAACCTATCTTGACATTTTTATGACAGTTTCCATTATGGAGGGTTAGTTGGATAAAGCATCTCACTTACAGATTGACTGATATTAACATTTTGCAGATACTTTCATCTTGTGGATATCTTTGAGGAGTGTTCTTGACTAGCAAAAACCTCACACCAGTGATTCCTCTTTAGATATAGCAGCACTGCTGTGCAAAGCATCTAGTTAAAACCTGGGAAAGATTCATATATATATATATATATATATATATTTATATATATATGTGTGTGTTTGTGTGTGTGTGTGTGTTTGTTTGTTATGTCTATGTGTTTGTTTATGTGTATATATATCTATATATCTATATATCTCTCTCTCTCTCTATATATATATATATATACATATATATGTGTATGTGTGTGTATGTATATATATATATATGTATATATAAAATAAATGATACTAAAAAACAAAAAAACTTCAGAAAAGGTTCTCTACACTGTATTTACAATGTTCTTACATCTCTTCTTCTGACTCTCTTTGTTCTCAAGTAGGCTTGAAAAGTTTCTTTTTTACCCAGGAGGAAAACATTTTTATAGAGTTTTATGCTTTTCTTCTTTATCAAAGCTACAGTTTAATGGTTAGGTAGAGTTAATTAGCGTTGTCGAATAATGCTTTGATGATCAGTGGTTATCTGTGCTTCATTTACTTGTTCATAAAGTGTTATATAAAACTGGGTTTCATAATTCATGTGCATAAGTGGTTTCCAAAGTCTTTTAGTTTTCTTTACTAATATTTGCTCTGACAAAATCTATTTTGAAAACTCTGCCTTTATTATAAACAGTCATTAAGCATTCCTAGTGATGGTTTTTTGACAAATTTATTTCAACCAAAAACTATATAACTGACCTTTCCTGGAGATACATCCCCCCTTCTTCAAATGATTACTCATTTCATTAATTATATATATATATATATATATATATATATATATATATATATATATATATATATATATATGTTATTGAGAAATGGATATATGATCTGACAGAATGATTATGAATTTTGATGGGAGATCATTCAAAATAAGAATCATAATATAATGCAGTTTATGATCATATATATATGAGAGAGAGAGAGAGAGAGAGAGAGAGAGAGAGATAGATAGATATATGTATCGTGTTGAAAGCTTTACAGCTTTATATAACAAATAAATCAAAAAAGCTTTTTCAAAATTATTTTGTGTCATTTCAGTCACTTATTTCCCAATATCTATCAATGCAATTTATGTAATTTTCTTTTGTGTTTTTATGTTTCATGTATACTTTTTTTTATTATGGTACTATGAATAAATTTTCTCTTGGCCGGATCATCAGTTGTTTGTCATGTAACTGTTTAGTGGATTTTAAAAACAAAACAGTTATATTGATATGGTACCCCAGCAGTTTTGATCAAACACCACCTCCCTTTCAGATATGATTTTAATATATAGCTCATGTCATACATGTAGTTTAGTATCTTACATAGGATATTATCATAATGTATTATGTATGAATGTTATTTTATACTGAACATCATTTAATATCTTGAAACAGAACATACTTATGTAGGTTACCCAAAAGATGTATTTAATGATTAGAGATCAGTAAGTATAACAACAGACGTTGTTTGAGTTATTTTTATTGAATGTTCACCCATGTGAATATTAAATCCGTTGTGTTAGTTCTAATCTCAGACTGCACGCAAACCAACTTATGATATCATCTTTAAGAATACTAATTGCACAAAAATTTCTTTGAGTTGATTTTTCTATCAAAATATTTTCTCAATGGGTTGGAACTGCTGAGTGTTTCGATTAAATCAAAATTTTTCCATCGTCTTCGTAAGCCAAGCAAAATGGTTTATTGTATTCTGATGTCATTTTGATTTGCTGGTTTTGTATTCTGTTGTTTGTTCTGCTGTTGAATATCAACTTCTAAAGTCTGCTTGAAATCCTGAGAATTGTTTGTAAATGTTGAATTATAGAGTAATAGGATGGTGATTACCAAGGTCTTCATTTAGACTTCATGAAGATACAAACAAAATAAAGATTGGAAAAGGAGCGAGACAAGGGGATATAATATCACCAAATCAAAAAATCAAGTAATGTTAAATGATAAAGTCTGAAAAAAAGAATCGACAGGCCTGAGAATTAGTTGAGGAATATATCTACCAAGACCGTGTGATAAAGCTAGAGAAAAATCAAGGATACAAAATCAGATGGTGCATAGCGATTGGCTGAAAAGCATTTGGTATAAATAGAGACATACTGAAATGTAAGTTACCTATATGCTTATGACATAAATATAATCAATGTATAATACCAGCTATGGCATATGGATGCGAAACCTGGAAAATTATGTTAGGAATAACCGTTGGCAATAGAAAAAGATCAATTTGAGAGGTCAGGGTGAAGGATATCGTACAAGTAATTGTGCAACAAAAATGGAAATGGCTGGGGGACATAGTGGGATGTGGGACAACAGATGGAGCCAAAGGCTAATCAATAGGTGTCTGTCGGGACATTAAACTTAGTAGGAAAAGACTAGACAAGATGGAGAGACAAGATAGAAATGTTTGCCAGTAAGACATGGTAAAGATTAGTGCAATCACGCTAGTTATGGAAAGAGATGGGAAAGGCTTTTGTCCAGCAGTTGACTTTTAAAGGCTGCTGCTGCTGCTACTGATATACGTACATAAATATCCTAAAGGCCGTAATGCATTTTGTAAAAATATCTCCCAGTGTTTCCTGTGGAGTTTGGATGATTTCTTCACATTCGCTTACTTCAAGACTTGATAGCTCACTGCTTCAAAGCTGTTGATAGTGTAAATCTTTAGATAAGTTTTTAGGTTTAGTGATCACAAATCCTTCAAAACCATGAATTATGGCTTCCCTATTATTGAATCTTTTATTATGAATATGAAGTTCAAAATGCTTGAAAAGATGATGTTCAGTCAGGGAAATGTTTGGTGAAAAAGGAGGATGCTTCAAGACTGGGACCTAAAGCTATTGAGCTTAATATGCTCTGTGATAGTGTTCACTCTGAATCCTTTGTTGAGGTCATCAGCAGCTTCTACTTTTAAGGTGTATTTGAAAATCAGACTAACTTCATAACCATTGCTGTTTAGGGCCCCCAAACCTCCAATAATAACAAATTATTAATGTTTCTTGGATATCATTAGATAAGTGGAAAGTATTGACTATTTGACTTGAACTCATTAAAATTGAAAGGTAAGTGTTACCCAACAAACAGAAAGATCTACAATCTATATAAATAAATCATTTGCACAAATCACTTTGCACTTAATCACTTTGATGTAATGAAAATGTTTTGTTTCTGAAAAAGGCATTGAAAAGTGGATACTTTACAACATAGAACACAGGTCTTGGAGCAAGTGGAATGAACAACCGCCAACCATATCAATTGATAGTCTTCATCCGAAGAAGGTGATACTGTGATTAAAAAAGGATTGGAAGGGATTCTTCAACTGTGAGCTCCTTTCTGGAGAACCAAACGACTGATTCAAACTAGTACTGCTCTCAGATCAACTGACAGCAGCAATCAATGAAAAGTGTGCAGAATTACTCAAGAGAAAAAGCACGATACTTCATTAGGATAATGAAAAACTGCATGTCTTTTCAATTAACAGCTAAATATTGTTACACCCTGTCTGGAAAGTTCTCTCTCACCAGATGTTGCACCTTTTATAAAATTCTTTTGATAGAAAAAAATTAACTCTGTGGATAACTACAGATGGCATCTTCTTCACTTAGGAAGATAGAAAGTTCTCAGAGGATAGAATCATGAAGTTGCTAGAAAGATGGCAGAAGATAATGGAACATTACAGCAAATCTATTTTTAAATGAAGTTAATGTCAAAAAAAGAAAAAAAATGTCTTCTATCTTCTAACTGAATGAAATTTTTGTGTGATCCAATAGTTCACATTACGCATCTAACAGCCATATTCTTTCAGTAACACCTGCAATTATTCCTGACTACTGACAATCCCTTTCTTCCTGATTTTCAAGGTGCTACTTACAGATTGAGTGCTGAAACTTGCTCAAACAAATATTAGGTAAAAAAGTGCAAAACTCTGTGTTTAATCATCCATTTTTAGTTTGTTGTGCAGAAACTGACAAAAAATGAACAAACAGGAGACTAATGGATTAGACATAGTCGGCAACAATGAGAAAAGCCAAAAAACTGTCTATGGAGGCAAAAACAAGAAAAGCCAAAACACTGCCTACGAAGCAGGTTTGGTTGTAGATTGCACAAAAATACACCTGTGAGTATTTTTTCATTTTTTTCTTGCCGACAGAATTCACCATGTCACTATATATGTAATCATGAGAGTGAATGAAAGTTTTTATGTATTTTCTAAAATAAATCCTACTCGTGATATCATGGTTTACATAAACAGCTAGTGTATGTAATTAGCTGTGATGGGAGAAGAGGAGAGAGGTGTAGCACAGAGTAGGTTGACCCAACCCTGCAAGTTGCTTGGCTGATAAGATACTTAATATCGGTGGGGCTATATCTGCTAGTTCTGTCATAAATACTCTGGATTAGAGATGTTTGCATATTTACATATAAAATGACTGACTGACGAGCTGATAATTGATGGAAAGAAGGAGGAAAAACTGTGAGGAAGAAAACAGAAAATGCAGTCAAGGTGTAAAAAAAGAAAAGAAAAAATGGAAAATAAAGATGGCCACCGAAGAGAGTGAAGTTTAGTTACTTTTATTTACCTTTAATCAGCAATAAGCTGTCGAGTAACTAGGAAACAAATAGTCGCTGATAGTGGCCATGCAACAAGAAAGTTTACTTTTCTCGATGGCTAAAACAAAAACAAAAAGAATAACTACAAACAAAAATACAATAATCGAGTTTTCTCACTTCTTTTCTTTCGTTTCTCCACTTCAAGCCGCACTTCAATTTCTTTATGCAGTTACCTTCTTAAATACAGACGTCCCTGATGTAACACAGTTCAAGAGAAAGAGAAAGAAGGAAAGAACAGAGAGGATCACTTTACTTTCTCAATTTAGGAGTGGCGATGCTCATACAGTATTCTTATCTAGGAGCATTACATATTTTGCTACCCTAATCATACTTCTTAGAGTGTACTCAATTAGCTGCTGAGTGCACAGGGAGATTTTTCCCCATGGAGAGTTTTCTACACTCTTTTTTCACATTGGCAATTGAAACCGATACCCTTTGTGTATGAGATAGATGTGTCAACCATTATGCTATCTGAGTGGATATTTTGTTCTGGCACTATTTGCAATATAAAGTTGGTGGCTGGTGGACCCCAGTATTTTTACATCTGTTATTGGCCATTTGTCTACAGAACTCTCCAGAAAAAAGAATTTCCCTTTGAAACCATAAACCCAATATTTCAAGTTGAGTGCCATTTTATTCCACTGTGAGTCCATTTGATGGCAAATAACACAATTCCTATCCTATTCCTAAACATATTTGACTTACACAAGCAAATCAAATGTAAAGAATAAAAATGAATTAGATAAAAACATTTCAGTAGTCAATGATTGAAACTACTTTTTGTAATCAATTTGTGCTTTTCCACTAAGGGGCTCAGGTACAGGGTATTTGAATGTGCAGGGGCCAGGGGCCAAAAAGGTTGAGTCATCAATGTAAGAATATAAATATTTTGTTATATAAACAAAAATTTGGTATGCTTTGTAAAATATCAAATTAATTTAATGGTAAGATACAAACATTAAAAAGAGCCTTTATCTATTTGTTTAAAGTCCACTTTGTTTTACATGATAAATAATTTTCATTGTCTTCCACCTATCACCCAAACTCCTGTGTTGTGATGAGGGGTGCCTGCACTTGGTTTTTCCCGACAGTTCTTCATGTATATTTTCGTTGTGATATTTCCAAATTTCCTTTCTGTTATTCAAATTCTCAATTGATTACTTCTTATTCTTGTTAGTGAATATTTTTTTTCATTTTTATTATAGTTCTTTCAACATTCTATATCAGTTAAGTAAGCAGTATGACTGACAATAAAATGATTGTCAATACGACAGTTTAGAAATTACTTTGCTGCATCAAGACGTTGGTAGAACAATGATGCAAAAAGCATTTATTTTACATAAATTATTATTTCTCAACAAAATTT
Organism: Thysanoteuthis rhombus; assembly: GCA_963457665.1. NCBI lineage: Eukaryota > Metazoa > Mollusca > Cephalopoda > Oegopsida > Thysanoteuthidae > Thysanoteuthis > Thysanoteuthis major. The sequence goes on along the minus strand of OY735204.1, from coordinate 74,820,840 downwards.
GGTGATGAATATTAATCACAGTGATCTAATGTTACACCGTGAGAATCTCAGATCAAAATTCAGCTAATAACTTATTGATCCAACCTTGTATGTATATTTATACCGAAAAATAAGGAATTTTTTTCTCATCTTTATTGCTTTGGTTGTTGTTGCAAAATTTTAGTTAAAATTTCCTGACTAAGAAAATGAAGTTCTAACAATGTTTCATTACATCGGAATGGTCAACCACATTCTCACTGTGACAGATATTTGTCAGGAGAATGTTATAGACAGTATTCCCTTTAAGCTACGGAGCTGCATGGACATCTACAAGAAAAAATTATGCCGTGTAGTGAAATCTTAATGCTTTGCAAGAATTTTTAGGGCTTCAGATATAGGAAAAAGGATTCAATTTTGAAGTCAAAAAAGAAATCTTCATATCACTCTTGCTGTAAGTAGCATCATTTGATCGCAGGATTATGCAAAGATTATATATACAAACTGTGGCATGAATAAAGTAAATATTGGATTAAATAATAATGAATAAATAGTAAAGAAAAATACACCAAATGAATTGTTTCTTTTGATAGACACTTTTTGTTTAAAAGTAACTGACCTTTGTTCCATAAACTTTAAGCAAAAACGTTAATGATTGTCTCAAAAGTAAAAATATTTTCTACATGCTTCACTTCTTTAGTTGCTCACCAACTTCTTTTAAAGGGAACATTGATTATGGACTCTAATAAGGAACTATCTATTGATTTTTGAAATATTGCCCCCTCTCACATAAACATGTACGCGCACACACATGCATATATATACATATATTTATGTTATGTTGATGTGAGGTTATCCTACAAAATATACAAGTCAACACCTATCCATAAAATACCAAGCACCATTCCTCCATTCTAAAAACCTTGACAGCCATGCAAACTATCCTAGAAACTGACTGTTCTCATCCTGACCCCTCCTCTTACTGACTCTCCTTAGTTCTACTGACCTGCATCTCACTGATACAGGTACAAACTCCTCCCCCTTTCCGACTAAACAACTACAAAACACACAACCAAATAACCTTGTCACCTCATTTCATTACTCAATCTCAAACATGTAAGCGGCATACAGTTTCTCTGTAACCGCTGCAAGTCCTTTTGAAGAATTTGTGGCAACCAATGAAATGCATGAAAACCTGGCCATATGATAATATTTTTTTCCAAATGTAACTTCTGTTTTTCTCTTGAATTTATCCTCCCTTTCCAATTGACAAATTATCACAATATATATATATATATATATATATATATATATATGATTATAAATTGCATTATATTATATTGAAAATTCATTTGAAATGATCTCCTGTTATTACACAGTGAATGTATCATTTGGCCTTGACAAAGTAAATAGAATAAATGATTAAAGAAAATCATGTATCTTGTATACCATGTGTCATGTAGTAACACTGTATGATAACGGGAGCTCATTTCAAATAGAGTTCTGATATAATATAATGCAATTTATAATCATCCTGTTGGATTACATATCCATTTCTTAACATAATTATCCATGTTGAAAGAAATGAATAGAGCAGTTATAGACAATGAATAAACAAAATGAGAATTTGGAGTTAAAACAGTTATTTGGGCCTTTGCATTATGGCAGCTGTTTAGCTCAATGATAAGAGCAATGTTACGTTAAAGCATCTACCCTATTTATTCCTGCAGCAGCAACCCCATTCTCTTTAATCTGTTTATTCTATTTATATTGTTTAGGCCAAATTATACATTCACTGTGTAATAATGGGAGATCATTTCGAATAGAGTTTCAATATAATATAATGCAATTTATAAATATATGATCCGACAGAATATATATATATATATATATATATATATATATATATATATATATATATTTATATATATATATATATATATAGTGTTATTTTTGTTTCCAAAACAAAACATCAAATGCTAAATTTGTTTTCTACAGAAACCCTTTAATCACTGAAAAGGTAGACACATGCTTCTGAAACATGTATAGCATAAATTGATTAATTCATGAATCAATTAACAAATACAGTCTTTGTTCTGTTATTGCTTATTTCTTATTATTCAAATAATGACACAAAAAAGCAGAAATTAATCATGGCTTCCTTATCATTGTGCCTCTTATTACAGATATGAAGATGGAAATACTTAAAAAGAGGATAAGCAGTGGAAGAAATGTTAGGTGAATATAAAAGATGCTGTAAGACTTCATATCCCCATTCTCAAAGCTTAGATCCAATCAGCTGAAAGATGTGGGACCTGCCACTATCATGGAGCATCTCATTCCGTTTATATGAATGATACCTTCATCTTACTGACACTTCCTAATGATTCTGTCTTTTACCTGAACTTGAACTCTGGTCCTAGAGTACAAACAAGAAGCTGTCTCAGCCAATGGATAGATAGCTTGGATGGAAGATCCTGTTTGATGATTATAGATTATACTGAAGTGATCCACAATATGATAACAATGCTTTTATTGTGTCCAGATATAGAAACAGAACTAACTTTATGATCCTTTTGACAAAGAACTGTCAGTGTCTGACACTAATTGTCATGTTTTGAAAGCACAAGGATGATGTATGTCTGGACTTGTAAAGTCAAGAAAGTTTCAACATGAAAATTTATCTCTATTGGTGTTGGGAGGGAATAATACAACATTCGGGGGAGAAATAACAAAAATCCAAGAATGGAAACTGACTTAACGCTTTTATTATTGACTGAAGGACAAAACAGAGGCTTTTATTTTTTCAACAATTGTTAAACTCCTGTTTATGAGACAAAGTGTGATCTTGACTTAATTCTTTGTTCTGACAAAAACGGTTTTTATTTTATAACCTTTGTCAACAGAGTGGGAAGAGGTAGAAGTATTCAATTGTGTTTGTCTGTTTGTCTGCTCAAAATATCAAAAAAATCCTAAATGAATTACAATCACACTTAATGGCTATGAACTAAAGAAGAATTGATCGAATTTTTGGGCATGTCTTGGAATTAGCTTTTGAGTAAGAGATATTATTTCATATATCTATATGTATTTGACTATGTTTGTCTGTTTAACCATAAAATATCTCCAAGACGATAAATTTCAATGATATTTCCTAGATGATTGGGTTATGGGCAGGGAAAGAATTGATCAAGGAATGATTTTTGATTGAAAGATATTTTTGATTTCCCCCTGCTTATATTCATGCATGTCCACACAATATCTCCAAAAGTTCAGAATGAATTTCAATTGCATTTCATAGAAGGACCAGCTATGGGCCGAAAAAGAATGGATTGAATTTTGGGATGAAACCAGGAATTTATTTCTCAATTGAAAGATATAAGATATTCATATGTTAACACATCAGTCTGAAATATGGAAAAATTAAAATCCCTCCCCTACTTATGAGCTGATTTCTATTTAGTTGTCAATTATTAAATGACATTGGCAGAGGTACGTGATCTCTAATGGTTTCAGTTGGTATTGTTTTAATTCCATCCATTTTTTCAATTTTTGATTTAATCTTCAGTTACAAAGATGCATTACATACACTGATGCATGCACATACACGCACACACACACACATACACACACACACACACACACACACCTACAACTATGTATGTTTGTATCTATCTATCTATCTATCTATTTATCTATCAGGTAGTCACAACTTATGACTGTACATATTCATTTTCAATTTCACTTTTAAAATTTGTTGGGGAATAAAAGGGATGTTGCCTATTAAGATGCTTGTTTTTTTTATTTTACTTTTTTTGAATTTGGGAGACCAGTGATGACAATATTTAGATGTTTTTTTCAGATTTTTTTATGATTTAAAATGCAGTATTGCCAAGTTAGAATTTTTTTCTTTCAATTTTTTGAATTTATGAGTGACTTGCACAAAATTCACATCTAATTTGGAAACACAGGATAAAAAGGCAAAGGTGACAATGCACTGGGTTTTTTTATGGTATAGCATAGCATATAAACATTTCAGAAAAAAAGAATTGTCTGACTTATGACCATTTTGAGATGGAACCTATGAGCTGGAACAAAATCTGGTTATAAGTTGGGGGACCATTTGTATATCATTTTGACAACTTGAAATCTTCTTGGTTCTTACATCCTTTTTTTTTTTTTTCCTTATTAGAAACTGTCAACCAAAACTGTCACCAGAACTGTCAACATTGGTTTCTTCATTTTTTTAGTGAGTCTGGTTGGCTGGGTATGTATCACCACACCAAAAAAACAAGAGGTCTTGAAATTCAAACATTTATTCCTTATAATGTTTAGAAAAAAACATTCTTTTCCAAGTTCCTCCTCTGAATAAATTTTTAGAGGGGGATTCAAATTACAATGCAGGTTTATACTGAATTGATACCTTAGTTTATGTTTGGGAGAATCCATTGATCACCCCTTTTTTCAATTTTTTTAAATTGATCACTCTCAACATGGCATGCTGCCAAAAGATGTTGGTCATGTGATGGTTTCTATTGAATGACTAACCAGATCTGTCATTATTCTGTTTTAACTGTCATGTTTTTGATTATTATTCGTGTATAAATGATGTATTTAAGTGTAGAATGAATTAAACACAACTGATCTTCAAAATGTACAAGCAGGTGTTACGACACAAACATTGCATTCATTGTGATGTGTTAAACGTTTAAAAAACACAGTACACACATTTTGCAACCAGCACACAGAGGAAATTTGTGTTTTTTTTCTAGAAATAATAGGAAGAGAATTTTCATATTTTCTGCCCTCTTGCTCCATTGGTATGGCCAGTATGTATGATGCATACATAGATAACCAGCCAGTCAGCCAGAGCAACTTAGTAAAAGAAGAAACCTTTATTGACTGTTTCAGTAATAGTTTTGGTCAGTGGTTTCTAATTACCATTCATTTTTTAATAACCTAAATTTTTAATCAAGCAAAAAATAATTCTTATTTATTTGACCATGCATTTCCTTATTAGATATTTAGATAAGATTCTGTCTCAGTGGCAAAAAAATGATAAAAAATGGCCTCCTAGATTATGCTCAGATTTAACAGACTTTCAATATTGATGGACCCTGTTTCTCCTGATTAGTCTGTTCAATTGACTCACCTGGTTATGAATAAGTTCCTTTCCAAGGTCTGTTCATAAGTTTGATCATTATGTAAGTCGGAACAGTTATATCTGGTATATATCTTGCATCAGTTAGTCAAATGTTTGTCTCTATATATTGTGTATATTTGACCTTTCTTGCATAAAAACCAATATAGATGCAATAATGATAATAATAATTAAGTACAAGAACCTTTCTTAGCATTACATTCTGCTAGGATTGTTTACCTTCAACGTGTCTATCAAGTGGAAGTGCTGGTCGTGTTTTGTGTGCGTACATCCACAATGCCATGATTGTCTGTAATATGGGCCATGTAGATGAACTGTTAAATTAATCGAAACTAAACCCTAACTTTACAATTGATTGAATAAAGCTTTTCAAGTTTTTCATTGTCATTACAATAATGATAATGAAAATGTGATCACAGAGAATATGTATGTGCATGGAGAGAACAATTAATTCAATAAATATATAATGTTCGATTAGGAAATGGAAAAATGTAAGTAAATTTATACAAAATTTATTCAAGTAAGGAATTTAAACTTGCTTCCATAAAGATTTGCATTAGAAAATTTTAGCCCCAAATACCTAAAGATTTTGAAATTTCTCCAATGATGTCACGCTTTTGATTATGAAGCACTCTCTGTAATTCAATTAAAGAAAGCCTTTCTTTACGGCAGTTTATTTGTGAGTATGAGTTGTACGTAAGTCAGACATTTGTAACTCGGGAACCCTGTATTTGTAAAATCCACACGGTCATGACTTGAACAATCAATTAGTTGACATTGGTTGGAGTGCAAAATTATGGTTTGTAGAGTTATGGATAGCAGCTCAAACTGCAGACTAACAATTGCAAAACTGAGCCATTGGTAAACTTGTGTCATCAGATAAATGAAAAAAGAAAGATTAACTAACATGATTTATGGTTTTTCTGACTCTCAGATTAGAGATTGGGAATTAAACCGTGCACCTTGAACTTTTATCACAATCGCTGATTTGTGGGATGAAATGATGCAATTAGGATTAAGTTTGGTGATTTATGCCTCACTGTTTCAAAACAGGTATTGTGAGAGAGTAAACAATCAAGGGGCAATAAAGCAAGGGAAAAACAGGTCTGATTAGTCACTCAATAGAAACCATCATGTGACTAACATCTTGGAAACATGCACAGTCAGGGGTGATCAATTAAAAATTTGGAAAAGGGGTAATCAACGAATAAGTTACTTCTCTCACTTTTTGCTGGAAGAGCGATCACTAAAAAAAGTCTGGATTTTCCAAAGGCGTGTGAGAAGTGAGGGATCAATTTAGCATAAACTTGCATTGCAAATTGAACCCTCTCACTAAAAGCCTATTTGAAAAAAAATTAAAGAAAAAAACAAGATATAATAATGTTTAATCATTACAGTATCTACATTGTCCGAGACAAAGCTGTAATAAAAAGCAATCGGAAGTTAGGATCAAGGTAAAAAGCAAGTGAAAATAATTATAATAAGGAGTAAATGTTTAAATTTTCAGCTCTCTAGCTCCATTGGTATGGCCTGTACTTGTGATAGATACATAGTCAGTCAGTCTGTCAGTCAGTCAGTCAGTCAGCCAATGGGACCAACTTAAAATTTGAAGAAACCTATTTTGACAGTTTTGGTTTCAGCTTTGGTTGAATGTTTCCAAAAATTGATTTGCGTTCGTAACATTCTTTTGCAGCAAAAAAACTCCATTGACAAAAGAGTAATGCCTAATGTGTTTTGAAGTGAGGATATTGAAAGTCAACTCAACTATCAGTAAAAGATACTAAGCTACATATTTTTTACTTTGTTTTGTTTTTTCATAAAAATCATCACCAACCAAATCTCCAAAACGCTAGATGGAAACCAACTGTGGGAGCAAGCTGGCTTAAGAAGAAGCTGCTCGACCATTTATCATCTCCATTTGATAAATCAGCTGGGAGAAAAGTAGCAGAATACAAAATGCCACTTGCTGTAGTATTTATTGACTCAAAAAAGGCCTTTGACTTGATGAAAATTTCCAAGCTCATTGAGGCTATCACTCTTCAAGGTGTAGACCTCATATACATAGAAGTATTGCAACATATATACAGTCACAGCAGCTTCTATATCAGGCAACATAAAGACTCAGAACCCTTTTTTGCTCCAAGAAAGGGTGAGACTAGGTGATACTAGCTCACCCTAACTCTTCATAGTCTTCCTTGAGATGATCTTCCAAAACATAGTCTAGAAAAATAAAAGAATCAGAATAGATGGTGAATATCTGAGCAACCTCAGAATTGCAGGCAACATCGTCCTTTTGGCAGTAAGTCATCATGACTTCCAACAAACGCTTCATGAACTGAATGAAGAAAGCAAGAAAGTCAGCCATCATAAGATCTTCAGCAAAACAAAGGTCATGTGCAAATAATCACATATGAAATAAACACACAATGATCAAGATTGGAAACGCAGAACTGAAGAAAGTAGACAATTGCATCTAGATAGGACAACGAATCTTAATGACGCATTCAAAAGAAGAGGAAATTAAACAAAGAATCACTCTAGGATGGCAAGCCTTTGGCAGAACAAGCTCAACCTTGAAGAACCAGAAAATCCCATTAGTCCTAAAAAGAAGGGTATACAACCAATACATCCTCTAGATAGTCACTTGTGAAAAAGAAACATAGAACCTAGCCAAGACCTACCCTCATGCAATGTGTACATAAAAGAATCATGCTCAACCTCACATTGAGAAATCACAAGATAGCACAGTATATCAAGGAGAAAACATGAATTCAAGACATAGAATCCATTAGAAAACTCATATGCTAATGGACTGGTCATGTTGCAAGAATGGCAGACAACTGATGGACATCACGACTCATAACATGGATCCCCACAGACCACACGTGTAACTGAAGCCAGCAAAATACAAGATGGAGAGACAAACTAGACAAGTTCAGAAAGTATTGGCTCCAGGATGCACATGATAGAGATGTCTGGCGAACCTTCTGGAAGGTCTATGTCCATACAATGAAAGACTGATGATGAAAAAATATAGAAAATGTCAATCTTTTCACTCCAAACTTTGCTTTTGAGATCTCCAGGAACAAGACATCAGTGAATTATGCCTGCCTTACCCAAAGATGAGACAGGATTGAACCACTTAGGCTTAAAACTACCAACCAAGAATAGGTTGAGCTGAGTTCTGAGTCAAGAAAGAGTGTTGTTGAGGTGATTTTTCAAGGCACAATAAGGTATGTTGAAAAAACCCCAAACTAACTGTTTTGATTTTGTTGTTTTGATGATTGTACATTGAAGATTTGTTGAGTGAATAATAATCCAATGGGATTTCAGCAATTTGTTCCAAATAAAAATATCAGATCCCTAAAATCTGATAATAACCTTATGAATAATTTATAATGTAATAATTACTTTCTAAATGATGTATAAATATGAATAAACAAGTAATGTACTGAATATATAAATAATCTTACTATGATTCACCAAATGACTGTCTGTCTGTCTGTCTGTCTGAAGGCATCTAAATACTTGATATAAATGAAGATTGATGAAATCAAGATGATTTGGGATAATTCTATGAAATTTTGTAGTTTTTTTTACTGAATGAAAATATTTCATGAAGAGATTTTTTTTTTCCAATTGGGATCTCTTGTTGAATGAGATTTTATTATAGGAGTCTTTCACTATGAAAGATACTTCTGTTTGAAGATTTTTTTGTCTCTCCTTGCCTTTGCTGTTTGTTTTTTTGCAAAGCATTTCGACCACATAGCCATCAGCCTCCTGACCTCTGTGCTAATAGACAGAGAAAGGCATTGGCAAATAAGGAGATTGAAAAGCCCACATACTTTGCTCAGATAACTCAATCAGCTGACCTACTATCTACATTAGTAGCATGTAGCAAACATTCATCAAAGAAGGAATAAGTGATGAACTCAAGATGCTGTAAGCAAAGTTGAATGGGAGGTCATGGAGGTCAGTGCAGAGGTCAAGAATGGACAATCCAAGGAACAAAAAGATGCAAGCACTGGATGTGACATGCATAAGAACAGATGCATATGATCTCCAAGAATAAAATTCAATTACATTCCACAACACATCAGACATCTGAGGAATGCTAGAGGGTACAAAGCTGTACCATTGTGAAAAGAAAAACCCTCAACAATGAAGATGAGAATATTAGTCTGAACAATTGATTAAGTAACTGGTTTCTTGATCGCAATTCAATTATTTTCTCTTTTTTTTCCCCTTTAAGTCTTCTAACTAATATCTATCATCAACAAGGTAAGGTTAACAGTAGATTCAATGTGTATGAACAGTAATGATCAGATAAAAGAGTTTTTCCAATGATTGATCTTGGCCGATCTACTCTCTGGCATTCTTCAGGTGCACCATCCAATTGTGATGAAATTTTTCTCTCCAATGCTTATGACGTAGGATCCAGTGGTTTCTTTTCCTATTTTTAGACATTTTTATTTTTGTTAGATTTCTATATCTTATCCCTTTTGAATAGCAGAGGCAACATCAAGTTAAACCTCAAACTCGTCTGAGATACACTCAGCTGACATGTTAATGCATGCTGCTTCTTTGATTTCTCTCAGTTTTCATCGGTGTTCCCTACTCTGTCTATAATCCAGACTTCTTCCTAGAAAGGATAGTGCTCACCTTTCTCTCCCAAAATGTGTTTTTTTTCTATTTTACCTTAGATTATGGCCATAGAATGGATCATTCTAATTGTCATATTAATAACATAAACAACAAGAAAGAGTGCAATTGTCCAAAAATATCTTAGAATGTTGATGACCCTCTCAAAATAGTGGACAGTAATGATTAGTATTATTATTTCAACAGCAGAGGATCAGTGAAAGTTTCAGTTTAATTTCTCTGCTCGAATAACATAATTATTAATTTTCTCATAATTTGCATAATTTGCTGAGATCAGCTATATTTTCTGTCTGAAACATTCGTCAGGGGAGACAACAACTAAATGCTAATTACAGAGTAATCTCCCTTTTTTATTTACTTATCTTTTTTTTGCAAATGCACAAAAAAATTTGGTTCTGGTTGAACATAAGAAAATGTAGTGCAATGGAATGTTTTTTTCAAGTACAGAGGAATTGCATAATTATTTGAATATCGTCATCATTTTTTGATAGAATGAGTAAACTAGTATTTGATTTAAAGGACTACTCGTCAAATCTGTGCGTTGAATTTTGTCCTTAATTTTTTTCATGATGAACATGGCAGCAAGCATCTGATATGGGTTGACAAAATAGAAAGTGTACAGATTATCAACTATGAGTCCTGGAAATTCTACTAGACAGATTGTAAAAGACAGAATATAATCAAAGTTGCTCAATTCTCACTTTAATAAGCATGTTTACATAGTGGGCTTTAATGAGCTCCCTATTAGAAATTATGATGTGCACAAAGCCCTGACCTTATGCCCTGTGACTTTTTCCAGTGTGTTCGGGCAAAGGAGGGGTGTAGCACACAAAACCATAAACTCTGGAGCGCATTTGATATACTATGCCCAATATACTGCCATGCTTCCTGCAAAAACCTATCAAAGCCAAAACTAGTGGACAACACCAGTGCCTATGTTGAACTTTGACAAAGTAGGCAAATCCTACCATTGTATGGTCCAAAGTAAAGCTAGTTTGATAACTATCAACCAATAAATAACAAACTCCAGCCAACCTGCATACAAACAATCATGGCCTTCTGTTACTCATTAACTGTTTATGTAACCTGCAAAATTAAAGGTAGGATTTACTCCATGAATCCTTCAAAACTTACATTCACTCTAAATATGTATAAATACATATTTACAATACATATATCGATGATTATTTTACTATAGAGAAGCATTGAAAATCAGGAAGAAAAGGTATTGTCAGTGGTCAAGATTGAATGCAAGCATTACTGACAGGATAGGGCTATCATATGCAAGTATGCCACAAATCTAAGTATTATTTTTGCGCTAAGGGTTACATCATGTGCAGCTAAATATAAATGTTTTTATTGTGTGTATTTTGGCAACAGTCTTTCAGTCTGAAATAAAAATATTGTTCTCTTCATCATTATTGAATATTTCAGTTAACTTTGTCTTGTTTAATGTGCAAAAAAACATATTTCTGGGTTCAATGAATGTCAATATCGTCTAAATGTTTGTGATAGAGAGCTTTCAGCCCTACCTTTGGGTCATAATCAAGGCTGGTGAAGTATGGCTGATGGCATTTAATCACAAATATTTGAACAATATTTAAATTAATTGAATCCAGACATGTGTTCTCTTGTTCATGAACAAAAATAAATTGTCTAAAAAATCAATACTATTCCTTATCTGTTGACTTTATACAAACATGTATGAATGATTTATGCAATTTTTTTTTGTAGACTTTTTGAACTATCAGTCCAAAAAGACATTGAGTTACACAAAGTCATTCCCCCCTGTTACCATTTTTCTTGGAACTTTGGCACGAGTGATCTACCCCTGGTTCCACACAGACATAATGCAAATGACGCTTAGTACAACTGACCATGTCTGACAGAGATGCTTTTTGCCCTCCACCCCTCATGGCAACAAACATAAATTTTCAACACACAATTACAGCCAACAGTTAGACCATGGAATGTAAACATTTCTACATAATTGGCGAAATGGGCCCCCCTCAATCTCGCTGATGACAAAAATACACTCATTTATCCTCCAAAAATGACTGTAGGGTTAAATGGCCAAAATGTTGTGTTCGAAAAATGAATCAAGATGAGGATAAAAGTCTGAAAAAAACTTTACACAATAATATTCCCTCATCTAAAAAATTAAGACAGAAACGTATGAATGTTTTTATTAGTGTACTGTTCTTTCACAGCCATCAAGTGTGAAGACGCATTATTGGAAGAAACAAAACTTTTTTCAAGATGGGAACATCAGGCAACACAGATATAGAGTAATGAGGCTAAGTGCTCCTGCACACAAGTACCAAGCAATGAGTTACTTAGTACAAAACATTTGTTGACAGAATTAAAGTAATTGATCAGTAAACTGATTCAAGTTGCATTGTTTGAGCAGAGAAATCAGGTTGTGACAGGAATTACTTCCTTGTCTCTGCTGGCTTGGCCCGACAACTGGACTAGTGTGGCTCTGTCTCCACCACCTGCTACCTTGAGCCTCTATCCCTACCTCACTACGGTTCCTAACATTACCAAAAGACGGGAGAGAAAGTCACAGTCCTGTGGGAATAACCTTAGAGCAACATTGAGTTTTAAGGCTGCCGTAAAATGATTTGTTGGTCGTCAAGAGAACTGCTGGTGGTTGTTTGTGTTGACAAATCTGGATGAAAGGAAGGAAAAGGAAGAGGAATGGTGTGAAGGAAGGTGTGAAGGAAGGTGTGAAGGAAGGTGTGAAGGAAGGTGCCAAAGAAAATTCTTTGATTGTAGAAACCTAACTCTATGTCAACAAAGAATCTTGATGAAGTAGAACAAAAATCCATTGATTCATTAATACGTACAATGTTAGTGTGTTTGTGTATTACAGCTGGTCCTTGCATAATCACCAAAGTTGAGCAGTGTTGAGTTTGGTCTGTACATAGATGGGTGACTGTCTGGGAATACCAGGTTCCATAAGCAGCTGGAGCTCATATAGAGAGCTTACCCAGCTGATCATGTTAATTCTCCTAAGAAGAAAACCGATCTCTACATTACATTCAAAAAGCAAGCTAAAAGCCTCCACTCCCCTCCTTTGCACTGCCAACCCTCTGATTGGCCTGGCTAAGAGCGATGAGAAATGAATGAATAAATAAATATGTATGAATGCATATCATTGCTCTTTCCATAGCTCTCTATATGATTCTAGATCAACATGGATCAGAGAGAAGACTAAAGCGAAGAATATTATACAATTAAGTAACAAAAATGGAGATGGGCTGGACACTAGCAAGAAGAAATGAAAACAGATGGAGCAAAAGTTCAAAATATTTGTGCGTATAGGACAGTAAACAAAGTAGGAAAATACCAAATATAAGATGGAGAGATGATATAAAAAGGTTCGATGGTAAGACATGGCAAAAATTAGTGCAATCGTGACTATCATGGAAGGAAATGGGAAAGAACTTTGTCCAGCAGTGGACTCGGTGTGTGTGTGTAATTCAAGTTCTGTGTTTATCATGTGGAACCGAGTGAATTTGAATTTTGCTTAAAAATATTCATAGGTTTCATTTGCTATATGAAAGTAGAGCATTCCTATGAAACCTTTTGGAAGCTGAAATGGCGTAAAGCGAAGAAGCAATTATCATAAATTTTCATGGGGAAATATTTTGAGCATTCCCAGACCACTTAAAATAACCTTCTTTGTCTGCCAGATTTATCTTAAGCGTAACTCCATTGAAAGCTCTTTTAAGCTTTTCTGATACCTTAGGATACATCCTGCTAATGGAAATAGAAAATGAATCAAGATTAAGCACAGATGCTCACAGACACAGTTCAAAGCTAAGTCTTTTGTAAATGTGAGGTGGTGTAAAGTAAACTTAGTAAAATGGGGATGTTGGGTGCCCGAAAGAGCACCAACATTCACTTCAAACCGTGTTCAAATAAATCATTGGACCAAAAGGTGAATACAAATAGATATATAAATATTCTCTATTCAAAATAACAACAAGAAGAATATTTTATCCCTCTGAGTGGATTGTCAAATCATGTTTGTGTTCAAAAGAGTCTGTGATGAAATTAATATTATGTTCTGTTAATGTTCATAGAAGAGAAAATATGTTGGTATGAATGAGAGCCTTTTAAGGTTGGGTAATATCAGTGAATGTGAGAGATGCCAGGTGTGCCAGTGAATGCATGTATATGTGTGATTCAATTTGACTGAGGCTGAAACTGACTGATGTTTCTGGCTGTCTTTTGTTCATATAACAACTAATTTTGCCTGCTGAAAGCTGGCCTGTGATTGGTTATAAATTTGTGATTGGATGGGATATCTTATATTTTAATATTTTTCCATTTCACTTTTGGATGGAAACTCCTTGAGCCTATTTTGGGCATTTTGTTCAACCTGATTTGAGTGGTCCCTACAGGGAATACCTGTACATGCATGCATGTGAGCATGTATTAGTATATCTATATGCTTATCTATGAAACTGGACTAACAGAAACAAAATTCAGAAACACTTTTACATATGGGTGGTAGGCTAAAATATCATCTTCTGCCTACCATCTTGGCAGATATCTTAATTTGCTTTAAGCCTCAGATAGACAAGCACAGAGAAAATATTGAAGCATGTGTGGATCCAGGGGATCTAGACCCCCCCACCCTGCATGGGCAGAGCATAAGTGAGAGATTTTTTGAAAATTTCATAAATAAAAAACCCAAATAATTTCTAGAATCAAAATTAATTCTTGAAAACAAACATTATTTTCTCTATTCAAGATGCCCTCACCTCATTCTTGATATTTCTTTCCATTTATCCAGTCTGCATCGATTCTATTGAAAAGCAACTCAAACGCAAGTGAAAAATAAATATTACTTTCTTGTTTCCCTGTTTGGAATTTGATTTCTTTTTCACAAATTAATTAACAAAAAATATTTTTTTCTATTTGGGCCCACTCATGTTCAAAAACCTGGATCCATCTCTATTTTCTCACAAGGGATCAGGGGCATTGGCATAGTTTTGCTTTTGTGTTTTTCTCATCTGCTATTTTTATCTTATATCCTGGAACTTTCCATTTTTTGCTACTGTTAATCATCTATCTAGGCTTCCATTTCAGTTTGGACATCTCCTATGCCCTTCTAAAACTAACTCTGTTCTACATGCTGCACTCCAGGGGCAGCCAGCTGGTTCTAATTGTGCCACCTGTATAGTAAAATCATTCTGGAATACAACCTAAAATGATATACAGATTCCAGTTGATGAGTATATGTATATGTAACATAATAAGGTGAGAAGAGCAGAGAAATAATGCCTGTGTCCCGCTAGATACAGACATACATAAGTATGTGTGCGTGTGTGCTTAGTGAAGAAATGTGTTAGACTGTGTGTATGTTATGCGTAAATGTCTTGATAATTGACCAAGACAGCAGCGACATGAGGCTGCTTTGAGAGCAGATAACTGCCTGCGTTTCGGGACCCCTGCTGTCCTCCTCAGATAAGAACTTTCTTGGGAGATGTAGCCCAAGCAAGTCAGAGATTTTGATTGGTTGAGAGCACCTTGAGGGTTCCTGGATACCCAAATAGGAATTTCATTTTAATCAGTACAGAGCCAGGGGTTGTAGGGTTAACAGCTCTCTCACTCTGCCTTGGTGGGGGGAGAAGGGAGTTATACCAGTCCAGAGGAGGGGAGAGTGTGTATAGGTAAGACAGAGGGTGGAAAAATAAGATATCAATAAAGAATATTACTATGAAGTAACAGCTAAGTATGGTCTAGACTTTTGAGAAATGCACCCGGCTAAATACTGTGGCACCAGGCTTCCTGAGTTTCTTTCTGCATCTTGATGCTCATGTATGAAACTAAATAAAGGAACTTATCTTTCATTTGACAAAAAAAATGGAGTTTTGTCATATTTACTTTTCTTTGACGAGAGAGGGTTTTCTAGATGCACAAACCTTCAACTTTTTTTCCCACAGACATCAGTTGGGTGGAAATGCATATAAGCACACTTCATAACATCTTTTCTCTCCCCTATGTTTTTGTTAATGGTGTGTTGATCTTCACCATGGACTTGCTGTATTCCTGAGATGTGTTTACGACCTACAACTATGAGTGAAGGAACAAAAGATGTGTCATTATCATTAATTTTTTGCAAATATTTAACTTTATCTCAATTGTTATTGCTTTTTATCACAACTAATCTCAGGCTAGGTTCCCTTCATCAGTGAGTGAATAAATAAATTAATCGTAATAATTTACAATACTTCATTGAACAGAATGAATAAGGTAAAAAAGATATATTGTCGTAAAAAGTCAAACATGCATTCAAGTTCTATTCAACATTTAGATAACTAAGAGATGACCTCAGTTGCCTGTCTGCAAAAACATGTAAATAAGTGTTTGTATAGGTATTTAATTGCATCAGTAGATGATGTTTGGTTGTGTAGTGCGTGAAGTAGCCTTATGGTTACCAAAGTAAATTTGCTCTTGGGAAAGCGGTATAGTCTTGTTTTTTTTAACCTTTCTTTCTCTATGTATTTTTTCTATGGTGTTCTTATGAATAGCAATAGATTAAGGACATCATGGTATGGTCATTAGAACATTGCCAACAGACTGGCTTTTAGTTTTGTAAAACCAACAATGACACTGTAGCCTGAACAAGGCTGCTGGAGAATGGACTACCAATAATGTAATGAAACAAAAATTAACAAAATATGAAAATAGTCCAGAAAATCATAAAATATCATTTAGTCAATATTTTGATAATTTTGACTACTTTTTACCGTCATCTTAATTTGAAGTTTCTATCACAGCTTGGACTCAGGCAGTCATTCTATGGCAGCAAGCAAACAATCAATTAGAAATGAAGAGTAAGCCTCTGGTGAGAATCAAAATCACGTTCCTCATTGGCAGAGAGAGTCTGGTTCATGCCTGGCTGTGGAACCACTCTGCCACAGAGGATTTTATGGCTCATGGAAGCCAATATTCACCTTTAAACCCATTACTTGTTTCTGACTAGTTATTTTTATGTAAGAAGTAGAAGTCTTCACGATAAGAATAAATAATAAAAATATTCAGCCAATTTTGAAATATATCAATGTTACGGGAATGTTCTTTTTGAAAAAATTACTTTTCAAAAACATAAAATATCTCTTTAGAGCAAGATCCTACGTACGAGTTAGCAATTAGCTTCCGACATTGTTGAGAACTTTTTCCGGCTCCTACCTTTTGATTGATGACTGTTGAACGTTTGTGATTTCTTTGAAGAGATTTAGTTTTTTTTATTTCATCATCGAGTTTTCTTGATCGCTTCTTTCAGTCAATTGCATTATATTGTGCAAAACACTTTTTTCTTTGAACAGTTCAAGTTTAAATGTCTCATTGGATCTTATATGGATGACATATCCATAATAAACATAGGTGCAAGTGACACCTGCAAAGTACACATGGGTACAATTAACACCTGCACAGTACACATAGGTGCAAGTGACACCTGCATAGTGCACATGGATACAAGCAATACTTGCATAGTGCATATGGAAACAAGTGACACCTGCAGAGTACACCTGAGTACAAGCAACACCTACATAGTATATATGGGAACAAGTGACTCCTGTAGAGTATACAGCTGTACAAGAGACACTTACGTGGTACATATGAGTATAAGTGACAGTTATATAGTACAAATTGATATAAATAATATCTATGTGTTATACAATCTAGTGGCTTAAATGAGTTGTAAACTCTTTGTGATATAAACAAGTGATCTCTCCATAGCGCAACCATCTGAAATGTTCTTGGCATCCAATTTTATAAGTGAAATTTTCATGACATACTCTTGTATAACTGAAACCTACAGAGCAAAAAACTTTGCAGAGACCTGTAGATTTCTCATCCAACAACGCAGCCAATTTCTTCCTGAGTATTGGCTGAGAATGAAGTCAACTTCACAGCTCGGTAAATATGCAAAAAGGAAACACTTGCATTAAAAACACATGTAATAGATACTGTGCATATGTCGAATAGGGCGTGGGTGGCAGCAGTAATGATGCCTCTTTCACATCTTAAATCTCATAACCTGAAGCTCGGGAATAACTTGACTGCTATATGGCAAGAAAAGACAATACAACTAAAATATTGAGCCAAATGTGTCAGATCTTTAAATCAGTGGCTCTTACATCTCCCTCTGATAGAAACCTCAATAGAAACCGTTTTGTGACCAACATCTTTTGGCAGAACACTGTCTTGGGGTTGATCAATTAAAAATTGAGAATAGGGTTTGATATGGATAATTTACTTCTCTAGCCTCTTGTTGGGTGGTAATCACACAAATAAAGCTGAATTTCCAAAAAACAAGTGTGAACACTGCCAGACACAAACTAAGTGACCAATTTAGTATAACCTTACATTATAAATTGACGCCCCCACCCAATTAAAAACCCATTTTTGAGGGGGAATTAAAAAACTCTAAAAGGTTTTTAAAAAAAAATATAATAAGGGGTAAATGCTTAAATTTTCAACCCTTTAGCTCCATTGGTGTAGCCTGTATGCATGATATATATATATATATATATATATATATATATATATATATAATGAAGTAAGGATCTGGTATACAAACATTTACGTTTCTGCCCTGTTTGGGCTTCTTCAGGTGAATGATTTGGATTATTTTAGATACCTATTTAGGACATTATTTTTCAGGTTGTAGGATCTTTCTTTCATCTTATTTGTATATCTTTTCTTTTTTTTTTTACTTATTATGTTTTTCTCTTTCATTTAGTGGGGATACTGTGTTTGTTGGTAGTTATAAATTATGAATGGGGAGGTGTAGGCATTTTCGTTAACAGTACATAGTTAATTCATCAGTTCTAAGTGGTATGTTTCCTCTCTGAGAGTATTTTTATTCTCACTTAAATATCTTAAGCTTCACTCTAAATCAACTTAATGCTTAATGTTAAATGTATCAAGCACTTTATGAAATAAGCCCATTACATATTGGATATTGTATTTTATCATATTGTATTCCTGATTTGTATTGTATATATATATATATATATATATATATATATATATATATATTGAGCCAGACAGACTTTAAAACTGAAAAAACCTATGTTGACAGCTTTGGTCGACAATTTAACTCATCTACCGACGGCTGTGCTTTTATAAGGCTACACAAAGACTCTGAAACCTTTCAGCTCAAAAAATGGGTAAAACTTGGTGGTACCAGCTCACCCAAACTTCTCACAGCCTGCCTTGGACTGAGAAAATAAAGGTATGAGAATACACACAAATATGTAAGTAACCTCAAATTTGCTGATGACATTGTCTTTTTTGCTTCATGATCTTCAAATAAGACTAGATCAACTGAATGAAAAAAGCCAAAAAGTTAGCCTTCACATGAATTTCAGTAAAACAAATGACTCTTGATAGTCTCCTATGGAGCTGAAACATGGAACCTAACCAAGAGACAGATCCTCAAATTGAGAACCATACAACATGAACAGGAAAGAATCATGCTCAACATCACATGGAGAAATTACAAGACAACACAGTATATTAGAGAGAAAACAAAACCCATAAGAAAACTCAAATGGCAATAAGCTGGTCTTGCAGCAAGAATGGTAGACAACCACAGTGCATCATGACTCACAATATGGATCCCAAGAGATCATATGCGAAAATGTGGCTGGAAAGATATAGGTTGATGTGACAAACTAAACAAGTTCAGAAAATACTGGCTCCGTGACGCTTGCAATAGAGAGGTCTGGCAAAATCTTGGGGAAGTTCTGTGTCCAATGATGGACACCAAAAAGCTGATGATGATGATGAATATATATTAAGTTTTGAAATACCGAATCGAAAGTCTTTTTATCAATAATGCATTCTCATTCAAGTATGCAAGTTCGTCTTGGATACGACTGAAGATCTAATGAAAAACAAAAGCAAGAATATGATGAAACAAAATATACTTACTTTTCATGCATGTAGCACTGTGTGTACAAGATCCACCAACTGGCTTTGCTACATTTTAATCAAGTAATCCATGAGAAGTTATTTTACGTTCAGTGTAACTCCATTACCCATAGTAACAGATAAATAGACCTGGAAAAAAAAACATAAAAGAGATTTGTATTGCAAACACTTGTAAGACATGAAAATTTTACAGAATCTTTCTTTGACAATTAAAAAAGATTTGCCTACTTTTGAGCAATAGATTCATATCCCGAATCCATTAAAAAATAAACAAGCACACAAAAAATAGGAATATTGATTATTAACCAAGTCTAGCTCGGTCTGGCATGAGGCCACAATAGGTATGCCTGAGAGAATCAAACACATGATACTCGTGAATTGGTCTCAGATAGTTACTCTCAACAGGGGCGATATTGCCCCGAAGAGGGGAAAAGTTCAGTTGAGACAGACGATAGATATCAAATACAAATGGATTTTTCTTAAGAAATGGGCAGTTGTTTGTTTTATGATAGTGAATTCAAAAAATGAGAGGAAGCTACTCCCACTTGGTAAATTATAAAATGTTGTTGTTGTCATCATAGAAGTAGTAGTAGTACTAGTAGTGGTGATAATGATGATGATGATAATAATAATAATAGTAAGAGATGATTAAAAAAGGTTGAGAAACCATGGTGTAGGAGAAGAGTTTGCTGACCATTGTGCCAAGTGGGTGACCATTAAAAGTTTACATAAGTCTGGTAAAAAGCCACAAACGTTGGGTATTTTTTGAGGATAAAACTCATTGAACTGTAATAATGGTCTGTTGGACTAACTTACCAACTGTTGTCCTATCGTATAGTGCCCTTTTCAATAGTGATATATCCACTGCCTTGGTGAATTGGTTTAGTTGGCTGACCATTGCACTGTGAGGATGACCTTTCTAAGCTTAGCTTGGTCTGTCACTAAGTGACAAGTGTGGGGCACCCTTGAGGAAAGAACTCACTGCATGGGGTTAATTTCAAAAGAAATTCACATCATCTATTTATATTAATGCATTTAACTTTTGGAGGTAAAGTAAATAGTTTTGACTAACAAAAAGATGTTGGAAACATTTGCATCAAATTAATATAAGATATATGTAAGCAAACTGAAATAATTTACAAAGGCAGTTTGTTTAAATGTTGTGAAGAGAAAGAGGGTTGCAGCCTGTGAATCATACTGGAGTCTGGAAAGCCAAGGGGATCAGAATTTCTCGGGCAGGTGTGTGTATTGGTACTCTGAAGTTGATGGGATTAGTCCATTAATAAAATAGCTTGGCTGTTGTTTACTGGCAAGCAAATATAGTATGGTGATGGTAATAGCTGTTGAAAACAGGATGGCTAAAGTACTTGGGTGTTTGTGAAGTGCATGTGTGAGTGGGCCGGGTACAAAAACGGCTTTTATAATCTTCCTCTGGGAAGTTCTATTTGAGATTAAGCAGCAGTTTTTATGGAGTTGTTTGTTTGTGGTTTATAATGATGTAAGTTCATGTTTTCTTCGTCAGGTTTTCCTCCAAGAAGCACAATAATCAACTGCTTCATTTATTCACTCACACCCTGAACGATACAACAAGCTTCTGTCATCTTCCTGCAATTAATTGACAACAGGCTTCACTCAGATTTTGTTTTATAGACGGGGGACTTCTGTTCACAAAAGTAGCAACCATGTGAATAAGATGAATCAAAAGTTCACATAAACCTGGAAAATAAGTAGTCAAAAGTTCATTCCACAGGTCTTTATTCCTCCATCAGAATTTATCTACTGTTCCAACATGTATTTATCTCCAACAGAGAAAAAATATGACACAGGGTCAAAAATGGGGGATCGAGAGTCGGGCCGGTCTTCTCTGTCTTAACAATAACTTAACTAGTCTCAATTGCCTATCCTATCATACTTCATTATTCCTTTCACCACAACAACATCTTTATTCTGAGTATTTCTTTCATTCTATGTCTACCAAAGTACAAAAGTTTCTCTTTGAAAATCTTACTTAATCTCATAATTACAGTTTCATGTAGGGAGGATATTTATGTACATTTAAAATTTCTCCTAATGAATAATAAGTATTCATAAAAAATTCCAGTAGTATGTGACACCCGTCTAATATGGCAGAAAGATATTAATAATGAGAAAATCCACAAAAACAAACAAAAAAACAAAACAAAAACAGGGGGAAAAATGATTAAAAATATACCACATCCTTCGGAGAACTTTATTTTCAATCTATAGGGAATGGAGTGGGTATGCAAAGGGTGACAAAAAATGAGGGTCCAATGCTGCATAAAATCCCTAGTAAAGTTGAACTGCTAAAACAAAAACAAATGACACTGTTCTACCCTAACTTTGGCTGACAAGTCTTCTTTCGATCCTCAAAATTCTTCACTTGACCAATGACTTCAAGATGCCAATCTAAACTAACACCATTCATGTGACACAGGTGCATGACTTTCACCCATTTTCCATTTCATGTCAAGATCAGGGTTGATAAGGAAAGGCTCACTTTGTAAGAATTCAGCTCCTTTAAAGGGGGCAGCTTATGTACCATAGGTAGTAACTTCAGGCTTGCCATCATTGGCCAATGACCGAGTACCACAATTGCTATGCCAATTAAACACCAGTGCCATCTACCAAGATAAACAGTCAATTACCAAAGGGGACATAACTATATTATAATTAATAATAAGTTAACAAATGTAATCAACATTTGCAACAAAGTGCTCTAGTTGAAGGCTCATCTGATTTCATAGAGATTAGTTTCTATCAATAGTTTTGAGAAATGTTATTAACATTGAAGAAGCCTTTTGGACAATAAGATTCCTTCTTGTTGTTAGTGTTGTTGATACAATGTTTCAGCCAATCCATTCTTTGGCCTTCTTCAGGTTTGCTATCTGAATGTGATGGTGGTAAATCAGTGATTTTTTTCAACTTGGATTAGGGTGTTTCCCTTTCTTTTCCTCGTTTGGCTTGTATTTCCATACATTGTCCCCGTTGAGTAGTGAAAGCGACTCTGCGCTTGTCTGAATTATGCACTCAGCCATCTTGTTGATGAATGTTGCTTCTTTGATTTTCTTTCAGAAGAAAAAGGAATTCAATTGTCCGAAAAACTCTTTGAATGATATTTGTTTGTTGGTTGGAAAGTAATAATATGTTTTCAAGATGGAGGTAAAAATGGATGCTAATGTAATTACCATATTCCCTGGCATCAAAGACCCTATTTTCTTCTTCTGGAATAAGTCTAAAAAATTTACCCTGCATCCTACAAGTAGAAGGTGACTTTTCCTGCAGGCCTTTCCTAATCCAAGAGGAAAGGTAATCTATGTTAGACAGCAATCGTAACTCCTGTATGTGACCTTTGAATGAAGCCTATAAATTAAACTTAGTATAAGATAGTAAATAAACAAAAGAATCATAGATAATGAAAAGATGATCACAAAAATTCATCCCAGTATCAGTACTTTGGTACACAAGTCAACAGACTAATAGAAATTTAGATGTTGTGTATCAATACTATCGGTATTTTCATGTATATGTGGGTGGAGGCCAAAATTGATTAAGGAGAATGAGATAAGACAGCTGATGGAGATCCTGAAAGATGACTTAACAGACTGTTTTGAAAAGTTGAAAGGACACTTGGATGTGTGTATGGTCCCAAGGAGAGTACTCCGAAGATGACTAAAGAGTCATTGCCCTAGGTAGACTATTATTTGTTAATATCAAATGATTAGATAAATGGCTCAATGCTTCAAGAACAAATCTCATACACAGTAGTAATGGTCTACTAGACTAAGCTTCTAACCATTACTCCATGGTAAGGTACTCTTATTCATTAAGTCATAGTGATGGTGCAAACAGCAAGGATTGAACTCACCATGCTAGCAAATGGACTCGTGAGATGATTTTGTTAACCATTATGCCAAGGAGGGCATTGAGTTGCAACAGTGCATGACCTTAAGAACAGGCCTGGTTAGTCACGCAATAGAATCCGTCATTTGACCAACATCTTTTTACAGCATGCTGTGTCAAGGGTGATCAATTAAAAAATTGGAAAAAAAGGAGTGATCAAAAAAATGAGTTGGGCAGTGATCCTAACTTGAGAAAAAATAATGAATAGTTCTGGAAACAAACGATGGGTTCAGATTGTAAATTGAATCTCCAACAAAAAAAACATATTTAGATGGGGAATTTAAAAAAAAAAAAGGAAAAAAAGTTTTTTCGAGATGTAAGAAGGAGCATATGTTTAATTTTTTTTCTCCTGGCTCCGTTGATGTGACCTGAATGTGCGATGCATCCATACTCAACCAGCCAGCCAGACTAGCTTAAAAAGTGAAGAAACCTATGTAGACAGTTCTGTCTGTCATTTTTTTTTAATAACCTCCAAAAAGATTTCTCTTTCTTGTCTCACATGAAGTATGCTTTGCATCCAATGGTGATATAGAACTGAAAGTTGATACAGGGGTATTGGCTGACTGCCTAAACATTAATGACAAACAACTGGGCTCTTTTTTGAAGGAGTGCCTATAAATATCTACGAAAGTCAAGTTGTTCTCAGGGAAAACTGATCCTGCACAGAAGAAAAAAAACCTAAAGAACATATCTCAAATGGTTAATTCATTAATTTTTTATGTAAATTTCTTTGAACTTCTACTTGCACTAACCTGTGATTAGGCTACCAGAGTAGGAGAAATTTTTTTCTAACACATTATGTCTGATATTTAAAAAAAATTTTTACCTTCAACTTAATCTTCAGTTCTTTTTATCACATTAATAAGAAGAGCTGCGCCTGTTCGAAAGGTGTATGTTTGTGGTGCGTGGAGCAGCCTGCCATGGTTGTCATGTAAAATAACTTTCCATCTGTTGTACAAAACCATGGCTTCGAAGTATTACAATTTCTTCTCGTCAGTGTTGCCAATTTAGAAATCTTATGTTTGAATTAAGATCCATTGCCAGTTTAGATATTTTATATCCAAATCTAGATCAATTGCTATTTTAGATATTTTATATCTGAATTAAGATCTATGACTTTAAATAAAAGATCTATAATCTGTAAATTTTTATTTTTTTTCATCAGAGTTCTCAAGAACTGCTGATCAGTTTGAATTAAATAATTTTTGAATTTCATCATTCAGTTTAAAATGTAAAATATTGCAAAATTTCATATTAAATCAAAATTATATTTGTTTTGTTTTTAGGTTAATTGTGATGAAATATACTAATTAAACTTAGATGAATTTACACATTTGCTAAAAATTTGTGGATTTGATAAAAATTATTTTCATTCATAATTTTAAAATTTTCCTCTCTGATCTATGACAAATAATGTTCCCTTTAATTCTTAATGTCATGTGCAGCATCAAAAAACCCTGTTAGCATGGATATCTGGTGTTATTCACCCAGAAGAGGGCAAAAAGATACATTTTGGTAGATGGGAGCAAAAGGGTATATTTGGAATACATCTATGCAGCAACCCTGTCACCTGTGGAAAATAATACCATCTTTCTATAGGGGTACATTAAGTTGGGGTTGCATAAAACAGTTGTTCAGCACTATTATCCTTTATTTACTATGTGGTTCCAACTTTTGAACCCCCCTCTCTTAATAAGAAGGATTGATACAGAGGGGGGCAAATGCCTTGTTTGCACCCCCCTGGTGGATGGCCATGTCTGTGAGCAATTGAAGGAGTGAAATGAGAAAGAAAGTATCTTTCAATTTCAAGATGATCATGGATTTTTGGTCTAAAGTTTATGAAACAAAAGGTCAGTTATTTATAAAAAAGTGTTTGATAAAAGAAATGATTTATTTGATGTATTGATTCTTCTTTATTATTTATTCATTATTATTTGATACAATAATTTTTTTTATCTATGCACCAATTTGTACACATCATGATTAATCACTGCTAACTGCAATGGAGCAGTTTAATCATTGTTGCTGGGGTTTAGGTTATTCATGTGTTCTGACATTTTTATTTATGTGTCGGTCTGGACTTTGACCAGCCCTACCAGATCATGGTAGAAACATGAAATTTTGCACACACACTCCCCTTGATGAGTTGGGAAAATGGCCTTCTTGTTTTTTGAAAATTCCCCACCCCCTAATAGGTTTTTATTGGTACAAGTACAGCAACACAAAATTATGGTTTTTGGGGACCGAGAGGAGTGGGAGGGTGGCAGCAGCAAAAATTATTCGTGGATTCACCCCATTCACACCCCTCTGATGCCCACCCCCCGGCAGCAAAAATTATTCTTGGATTCACCCCATTCACACCCCTCTGGTGCCCACCCCCCGAATGGCAAGGGATACCTGTACATATTTTTTTTTCATCTATTGTTCATGTATATTCAAGTCATATATCATTTGAGTATAATGGGTTGATATGCTTTATTAACTTTCTTTACGTACCAAATCTTTATTTTTGTAACCAAACAGCCTTGTTTAGTACCAAATTTGCTCAGTTTTGATCATGAATAATACCAAGTGGTAACCGTGTGTTTATGAAGGAGAAACTCTTTTCTTGATTTGAGTTTCTCAAAGAGCGGGTCAAATGTAGGAAAATGTCACCTGAACAACCACAGACGTCATGGCTGTTTATAATAAATGTTTTTGATTGCTACCTGTTGAAAAAGTGCTTTGCCAACTGGTAAGTGTCTTTCTAATCACTGGATAAGAAAGTTCCGGTTATTGATCCTAAAAACAGGGTCATAAATCATAACCTATTTGAAGCTAATGAGACAGGTAAAATTGGCTTATCGGTCCCTAACTATATATATATATATATATATATATTTATATATATATATATATATATTTATATATATATATATATAGATAGATAGATAGATAGATAGATAGATAGATGGTGGAGCACCTCAGCAATGATATTTCTTAAATCAAGCCTAGGCTTACACAAGCTTTCAATAGTGGTGCACACAGTGAGGAACAAACCCACTACTCAGTAATAATGATCTGTAAGACTCCCACATTGACCATTACCACATGTCACAATTAACTCTCATTTTTTTAACAGCAGAGGCATAGCTGAGGGGAGGGGGCCCGCTGCAAATTCATCCTGGTCCCCCAATGGGGGGGGGCAAAAGCCTTACAAATAGTAGCTCACCTACTGCATTTCTACTTCTGACAAACTGCTGTGAATGTTGAATAGGGCCCCTAATGTAGCCAAACCCCTTTCGGACGCCCCAAATCCCTGACCACACCTCTATTTAAGTGTAAAGAACATGTTCAAAATCTACCCTGGCCATTTATCTGCCAACAAATCTTTTTATGATATTAACACATTACATTTATGAGGACTGAATATCAATAAAGCCGACCACGTTTGTACATGCGTGAGTAGCATTTTTACTTCAATGAATGATGGGAATTCTCTGAGCTTCTCATTTAGCCAGATGATAAAGCAATCAAGTCCTTTATTCATTTGGACAATAAAACAACATGTCCAGCTAGTCTCTAGATAGAAACTGTCATATGACCAATGCCTTTTGATGGCGTGATGCTATGTTGAGGATGATGAATCAAAAACATTAGAAAAAGAAGTGATCAATAGATAAGTCACTTTTTTTCACCCTTCCCATGCTGAGAAGTGATCACTAAAAAAGTCTGAATTAAAAAAAAAAAGGACAAACACTACCTGATGCAAACTAAGAGATAGATTTAGCATAAACTTACTTTGCAATTTGAACTCCCAGCCTACTAAAAAAACAATTCAGTGGTGATGGATTTTCAAAAATCAAAAGACATGTTTTTTTTTCTTCTAGATGTAATGAAGAGTGAATATTTGAAATTTTCATCTTCTAGCTCTAATGGTACATCATGCAAATGTATTACACAGCCAGCTAGCCAGACCAATGTGAAAACTGAAGAAAGCTATGTTGGCAGTTTTGGTTGATGGTTTCTAAAACGTAACTGCCATTTATGAATACTAACAAATAAATTCATACAAGTATTGCTTCAAAAGCAGCTGCTGTACAACCAACAAAGCCTTTATCAGATGATGAACCTAGGGTGAGGCATAGTTTCTGGGCTTATAAACATTATTACTAGAGTACCCCGGTAATAGCAAACAATATCACTAGGCTTTCTTAAAATGACTACTGTTACTCATCAAATGAATGCAGTATTAAAAGTATTTAAAACTCTCAATGTTATAAAATGCTCGATACTCCTCATAATTGACAGGCATAAATGATATTTGTCAAAATTATTATAATATGTATTCAAGAGTTAAAACCTGATTCAAATCCAGTGGCAAGTAAATAAATCACTTTGTCTTGTACTTCTTGATACACATGAGTAAAATGTCTATATAATAAGCAAAACTCTTATTGCAAAATATTTATATCTTTATGCTCTTCTCTGAAATGTCTACATCCTGTAGTTTAACTACCCGTGTTGGCCACACTGTTGGAAAATCCCCTAAAAGAGGTGGGAGCCCTCAAAAGTTAGCTCAGGCATCAGGAGAAAGAAACTCCTGTCAAACTTATGACCAATGGGCTACACTCCTCTCCATGCCACCTCGGTGGACCAAACGGTGCAAAGCCTTGCTTTGAAGGCTTGGGTTGGCCATGCACATGTTTCACTTCACCTTATATATATATATATTCTAGAAAGCTTTACAGCTTTGAACACTAAATATGAAAAAGATAGTTTGAAATTTTTTTTTATCACTTCAGTCAGCCATTTTCCAATATCTGTCAATGCAATTTATGTGACTTTCTTCTGTTTTTTTCCCCTTGTTTTAAATATACTTTGTTATCATAGTGCAATGTGTAAATTTCTCTTGTTTGGATCATCAGTTGTTTACCATTTAACAGTTTTGGAGATTTTAAAAAACAAACAGTTATATTTACATGGCACCCCAGCTGTATTCATCAAACACCACCTCCCTTTCATTTTTACAATATAGTTTATGTCATACACATAGTTTGTTATCTTATATAGGGTATTATATGTATTGTTTATTGATATTTTATATTACATATTTATTTTTTGAAATAGGGCTTACTTGTGTAGGTTACCCCCACAAGGTATTTAATGATGGGGGATCAGTAGGTATAACAATAGACCTGCCTCACTGTTGGTGTCATTTCTATTGAATGTTCACCCATGTGAATATTAAATCCATTGTGTTATATATATATATATATATATATATATATATCAATCAGAGTACAAATCAGTAATTCAATTTTCCAATGTGTGATGGGTTTATTTCATAAAGTGCTAGCTACATTCAACATCAAGCTACATTAGAGTTGAGCTTTAAAAAAGGTGGAATAATGGATTTTTCCTTCACAAATACGTTCATGTTTCTGCCCTATTTGAGCTTCTTCAGTCGATTGATTCGATCTATTTGGATCCCTATATCGAACATTATTGGGGGCTTATCTATTTTTCCACGTGGAAAACCTTCATATTATTCTATATATATTTATTTTCCTTTTTATTTTCCTTGTTTAGTTATTCCCTGTGTGCATTTTATCTTCCATAGGGGAAGTGGATTCCTGGCTGGTTGCTATAAATTACTTGGGATGTTTCAGAAATTTTTCTACGAGTGTGTTGTTAATTCGTCAGCTCTTTGTGGTATGTTTCCTTTCAGGAAGTATCTCTCCCTACTTTTTTCTGCCCCACCCCCTGCAGTGTTAGGGTTCACTTTTATATGATGTTAGTTGTTTATGTTTGATTCTTCTTATATTCATTTTGGGTTTACACCTATATATCTTTGAAAATTATGAGAAGGTGATTATGCTTTTTAAAAGTGGCTGGGTATATATATATATATATATATATATATATTAACAAATAATATTTATATATGTTATCATTTTTTGAAGAATGAGTCATCTATGAAGAACGCTCAATGTCAAAGATAAAGCATTTGTAAAGAGGTGTACATAGAAAATTCAGTGCTTCGTAGTGACTCTGAGATTCATGCCAGTGCAATCGTCAGACTGTCTACTACTCCTATGTATTGGGCATTCAAGGTCGTGCGAGGATGTGGGCTCATGGGATATGTGAAATGTTTCTTGCAGAATATTTTTTATTTTTTTTTTATTGATTGATGCATTTTTGGCATTAAAAAAAAATTTTGGTAAAGTTGTGTATTATTATTTTTATTGTTATCATTATTATTACTTTTATCATTAGCAATTTCACACCAGTTGCCAGGTGGTTACTGCTGAAGGTTGAGTAACCATTATCATTGTTGTTATTAATAATTGATATTGAAAAAATTGTGGAGTACTGAATTTTCTATGTACACTTATATATATATATATATATATAATATATATATATATATATAAAGAGAAAGAGAGAGTAGGAGAGAGAAATGCTTACTGATGCACCAAAACATTAGGACCACCTGCTGAAGAAGATGTTGGTCTGTCACCTATTCACTCCTACTCCTATGAAGAGCGAGATGTGACACAAAGTCTAGCTTGACATGGGATAGAGTACCCACAAAAATAGTTCCAGCTACTGCAATGGAAGTTGTAAGGTGTCAAGACAAGCCTGACCTGTCCCTCATAGTGCAATGGGACAGCACCACCTCAAAGCAATCTGCTTCCCTGCAGCTGGGCCAAGTAATAATGGGAGAATCCAAGAACAAGTCCAAAGGTCCCCAATGTGCTTAGTATTGCACCTGCACACTCGGTCTGATGCTTACATCCACCACACAGTCTCCGGCCAATTTGGCATCAGTACTGTCTCCTCGGGCAAAGCCATGGAACAGATACTACGCTATGATTCAAACCAAAAAGACAAGAAAAATTGGGGGGGATGAGCATTTACCTGATCACACATGGATCCTACCTGACCACTAAATGTTTCCTCTGGGATCTAATGCCACGATGTTCACAGCATTTGGAAGTCTTGGCTCCCTGATGCTTTGTCAGCAGTTGGTGATTTTTCCCTCTTCAGATCACTGTCATAAAACTTTTCCAAATTCATAAACATCCTTGAAGACCCATTGAAGTACTTAATGGATGAATTAAATTGATGCTTCAAGCATCTACTTCCTGCTATGGTATTACTATATTCGAAGAACAATAAGAGTCTGAAAGAAGACAATCTCATACTAAACTCAATCTTTTTCTGCAACCAAGTGTCTTCTGTCACTGTTCTCCTGATAAAGCTTTAGGCAAAATGGATGTGCATACCTGTAATCTCGAACATTTAATATAGGTAACATCTACCCTTAATCAAGGTTGCCTTGAACAACCGCAGGTGTTTTGTGAAAAACCCAATCACTTTAGAACACTAACCACAGGTAACATCCTGTCTGCAATCCAATTGCATGTGACTGCTACTAACTGGATTACAGGTGAAATTTATCAATTACTAAGCAACTGTAAAGATGGAGGAACAAAAAAATGTCTGCTGTTGATTCTACTCAGATGGAGAGAAAAACTACCATATCTACTCGAATGCAATGTGATCACAAATAAAATGCAGCCCCTACTGTGATCTGTGATCTTTCTCTGTATATGATTATGATTTGTGTATTTGAAAATAATGCTGTCCCCTCAAATTTGAAGCCTGATTTTTCTTTATATCAAATATATTGCATTTTACACAAGTAAATATGGTAGGAATGAGAGAGTCAATGGAGAAAGGTTGAGGAAGAGGAGGAAAGGAAGAGTGAGAGAGGGGCAGGAAAGATTGTGAGAGACAGTACATGGAAAACAGAAAGCAAAAAAGAGTGAGGAGAAAGAGAAAAAGAGAAAGGAAAAAGAAAAAGGGAAAGAGAGAAAGGAAAAAGAAAGTTATAGAGAGAAAAAGAGAGAAGAAAAAGAGAGAAAGAAAGAGAAAAAGAGGGAGAGAAAAGAAAGAAGAAAATGGAAAGTAGAAACTGAAAAAGAGAGAGAAAAAAGAAAAGGGAAAGAAAAAGAGAAAGTGAAAAAGAGAGGAAAAATAATGGAAAGACTTTGCAGCCAAGTGAAAGTGAAAGAAATATCTTACAAGAGAGAAGAGAATCAGATATATGGAGAGCCAAAAGAAGAAAATTTCTTTTGGTGAAATAGTAAAACTGAGAAAGAAAAAACAAAGAATAATGAAATTGATTGATAGAACATTCATTCTTTTTATTTATCTTCATTTTAATTGTTGTTGCTTTTTGCACTGAATTATCAGTTAATAACAAACATGGTGTAGAAAAGATCAAGATAGGGGATGAGTTTAAGGATTTGTTTTTTGACTCGTGTGCTTGCTACTCGGATGCAGTAGATCAGTGGTAAGAGCGGTCGTGAGTTAAGCAAGCCACCCTTTGGCATATAGGGTTGTGAGATTGATTCTGATCTGAAACTAATTCTATATTTCGATCTGTGCTGTTGATTTACATAGACACTGCTAAAAATAAACCGACTTGAGTTGTAATAAAAAGCAACAATTTTGATGAAGCTAAATGATAATAATGGTCATTCATAATGCTTCATCTAGATAAAATAAAATGAAATATTAAAATATCTGTACTTTGCATAAATTAATCACTGTGACTAGTGATTATTCAAGGAAGTTATCTAAAGAGAATGGATCTTTTATATAAAATTATCTAAAAAAATATATCAACTTTGCGCACTGTTAATTGGTGAAAAATAACCAGAGAGACCCCTAAAACAAAAAAAAACTTTTTTAGATAGTGTTTAGTGGTGTAAATATGTAACTTTTTGAGGCTGTACTCCAAAAAATGTGACCAGGAGAGCCTGGGGACCCACACATAATGAAAGACGAGCAAAGAGAAAAGAATCAGTAGCCCATTTGGCCGATTGATTGGGCGTGTCATTTGAAGGCTACAATGATTCAATTTGATTGATAGATGTGTTTTTTCTTAAAGAAATGAATGTTTGTAAGGGCAAAGTTTCTAATCTGAATTAGAATTCTTTGCTTTAGGATTGCAATAAAAACAAAGCCCATGTGGGAACTTTCTTGTTGATATTTGTAGCTATCCCAGAATTCCGATGCTGCTGGAGTTGACCCATTACTCATGAACCAATCAATTGAAGTTAGAGTTACAATTTTCTAGTGGAAAGAAAAAGTAAGTAGGTAGTGCCCTCACAAAGGCCCTGGCTTCAGCCATCCCTGCTTTGACTTTGCATCTCATGTCTCTACTTACTTGGCATATTTATGGTAAATGAAATAGACTTAAAGGGGAAAAAGACCCAAAGTTGGAATTAGTGCACTATGAACACAAACCATTCAAGCCGGAGTTTGGTTTGCTGAGTTCATTTGCCATGATGTTATTCGCACCTCTGGGGAGAACCCCCCCCCCCCAAGTGTCATGGTGGCCATTAAATAAATCACTGTAGTAGTCTGGTAGCACCATTACAATTATATAAGCATCCCAAAAGCAACTCCCCCATTTATTCATGTGGAAATAAAAGCATTGATAAAATTTTCAGAGTTATTTCCCTTGCAACTGTTTTGTTTTCCTTTATACCAGTGACTCTGAAAGTAAAATATTCTTGGAAATAATGTTGACACTAAATACTAAAAAATTACTTTTCTCTGTGAAAAAAAAGCATTTTTTCCCCAAATCCCAAAACCCTTTTCCAGAGGGTGTCAACAAGGTGTACTCTTGTGCATTTGTAGGATTCTTGGTCAAAAGGTATGTCTGGTAGCACTTACACAAGATCACAAGAGTCCGAAAAAGCCCCCTCCCCCAATATAAAACAAAATTCCAAAAATCCACAAAACCGTTTTTACAAGATGTATATTTGCAAGTTTCTTAGCCGAATGGTATTTATTTGTGTACTTTCTACTGGCACCAGCCAATGCTGATTTTCAAGGCAGGGTGCATCTCAACCATTCTAATGAGAATTTGGAATTAGGTATCACACTAAGCTAATCTTAGTAAACATCAGTGTACTAATTTTCCAATGCTGACAAAAATGATGGCTGTGCATGAATAATTTTGTAATTGCACTTAACCAATATCAGAAATATTATGAATGAACCAAGAATTTTCACAGAAGTTCCTCCAAAAATGAATAAATAAGGGAGGTTACTCTTCAACTAGCTTTCAATAGTTATCACCCTTGACAAATATTACAGGCAGAAAATAGTCCATCACCTGTCTTATTATATAAATAGATGTATATAAAGAGAAGACTTGCTTCATGGCTGAGGTAGTTGTATACTCTCCACAAGCACCATTGGTTGGTATTTGAGCTGAAGTAAAATTAAACATCCACAATGCTGTTATAAAATGTTTCAGTTTATTCCTTTAGACTCCTGCTAGAGCATAGGGCCACAACCACTCTGCTGCAGTTCTAGTAGTATTATCAGATGGAGTTTCTAGCCAAATCTTCCTTTATCTGGGTTTGGGATCAGCTGTAGCAACTGCCAACCTGTGGGTTTTTTCTGTCAGTTTAACCTTCTCTAATAGGGTCTACTACGTAGAGCTAAAGGGCTCCAACTGTCTTGCTAATTATCCATTGCTCTAAGAAGTAGATTTATGCCTCTCCCAACGACAATAATGGCAAAAATCAATACAAGGACATTAATGGCAAAAGTCAATGCAAACAGCCATGGCAGAAACTCAAAGTAGAGTAGTCTTCCTGTTCCTGTTTTCTATGCCAGTAGTCATAACACCTCTCTGCTCCTCCTGAACACCTAAACTGTGTAGAAATTCATTCATTATCTCTCTCTTTTTTATAGCATATTGTACTGGTTGGTTTCCTCACTAGGAGGATTAACAGGATTGCCTCAGGAGGCTCTCAAAATGATCCCTAGCTATTTACAACAATTGGTATACACAGCTGGTCACCCATCTGAGTATTGACCAGGCTTGACATTGCTCAACTCTGCTTGTATAAGAACCAGTGTATCCAATATGATTTGGCCGTAAAGAAAAAAAAGAATAAGGAAAAAAAAATCTGAAAAGGAGAGAGGACGATGGCTATTTCGAATGATAAAGTCCAGACATGCTTCATCAGATTAACTGGCCACACCTATTAGTTCTGACCGAGTGAACCATGACAGCCAACAAAATGCCCGATAGTCTGACCCTGATCATTGCTTATTGATGTGCAATGAAGCGTGAAGAGTTGGAGACTGTGTTTGCTGTGAAGCCCTCCTTCTTGAACCAGAATCATCTGGGCATTTTCTTACCACAGTCAGCAATAATTGGAAATTAGAGAAAATAAAAATCTTAGTAATAACTGATGATACCTCAAGAAATTCAAAAAAATAATCTACTGAGTTGATATGCCATGTGATTGTCTATATTTTTTGGTCTGCAGCATTTGTCAAGAGAGATAATTATAAAGTAGTCTCCCTTAACTTTTTTTTGCAAATGCGTAAAAAAACTGCACCTGTTCTTGTGGATCATAAATGAGGAAACGTCGAACTGCAAAATTTTTCTGATACTTTTTAAATACAAAGTAAATACAAAATCATTCAAATACTGCCGTCATTTTTTTAATGGTGTTGGAAAACTAGTATCATTATTAAATTGAATGTGAAATTTCTAACCGAGGCAACTTGAAAGATTTATGTGAATAGATTTTTTCATCTACTTTTTACAAATTATCAACCAAAACTGCCAAGATAGGTTTTTTCATCTTCAGTTTTTAAGTTGGTATGGATGAATGGCTGTGCATGCATATGTTGTGCATACAGGTCAAACCAATGGAGCTTGCGGGCAGAAAATTCAGACATTTATTCTTTATCATGTCTAGAAAAGAGTAGTATTTTTGTTTTGGGGAAATCCCCCCCCCCATTTTTGATTTTTAGTTTGTATGTGCACGTGTGGGTGTGTGTGTGTGTATGTGTGTAAATTTTACAATGTAAGTTTTTGCTAAATAATTGGTCCCTTAGTCCTGGCAGTGTTCACACATGTTTTTTGAAAATTGGGATTTTTTTTAGTGATTACAGCCAAACAAAAGGTGAGAGAAATAACTCATACAGTGACAAACTCTTTTTCAAATTTCTTTTCACTTTTATTGATCGCTCCCCACATGGCATACCGCCAAAAGATATTAATCATATAACAGTTTCTATTGAGTGACTAACCAGACCTGTTCATTTTTTTTTCTTCAGACATTTCAAAATATTCAAATTGTATTAAAAGTTCATTTTAATATTTGTATATGATAATGATTATTGATCCTGGTGATGATTCTTTTAGTTTTGGTTTATTGAATCAGTTTATACTTATTTTCTATGTAAATCACTTCGACAAAATTTTAGTTTGAAGACATGTGCAAGTAGATTGACAAACCTTCAGCTATTAAACATTTTGATGCTTTCGAGAAAGAAAAATCAAACTCGCTGTCGTGGACTGAAAAGCAGCTAAAATTAAGATGAAAGAAATACAGAAAAAAAATCATTACTGGTTTACAATGATTCTTCTTTTGAAACAATTCAAGATGGTTTACTGCCACTAATATAGCTAGTAAATATAAAAGCAATAACAAATATGTTGCTGTGTGATGGTGAGAAATAAAAGATGGTTTTAAGGGTTAGATTTAATCTTCTGTGAGTAGTGAGAGTTGTGATATATGAATAGGAAAAGCAGCTGTACATAAGCAGGCTTTTTGAGGCAATGATCTGTGTTGTTTACTTCCTCCCAATTACTGACAATCAGAGAAATTGTGATGAAAAGCAACGAAAATTAAGGCGGAAAAAGTACAAGTAAAATGAATTTTTTTCAAATTTTATTACCGATGCAAAAAATCATGGGTCTTTCTTATACTTAGCAAGTTTTTGATTAAATAGTTTATTTAAAAACTGAACCTACTTATTCCATGATCCATCAGTTATCTGTGGGAGGATGATCTCAGTAGGGACTGAGGTGACTTCATATCAGAAGTTGGGACTGAGTTGACTTCATATCAGAAGTAACTAGGCAGGAAAAAATATTAATTAAATTAATACTGATGCATATGATAAATAGAAGGGTTTAAATTTATAACTGTTCTCTTATAGCTTAAAAACAATACACAATCTTTTCTCTAATTTTTAGTAGTCAGTATGTAAAAATATCTTGAAAATTTGTTCCCAGTGTGCACTGAATATTCATGCAAATATAAACTTGAGATTGTTTTAAGATAATTCTGACTTCCTATCTCTGATGGTAAATAAAACTGTATTGTCAGGTTTTAATGTATAATTGCACCCTATGAAGTAACATATTGGAAACCATGTACCAAAACTGTCATCAAAAGGTCAACATAGATTTCTTCAGTTTTTAAGTTGTTCTGTCAGGCTATATATGTGTATGTATCATGTGTACAGGCCTAAGAAATTAAGTTAGAGTGTTGAAAATTTAAACATTTGCCTTTTTTTCATATCTAAAAATAATTCTTGTTTAAATACTGAAAATATTTTAGTGGGCATGAGGTCAATTTGCTGTGTAAGTTTATGTCAGGAAACATTCACGCTTTTTTCATGAAAAATCCGATTTTTTTTCAGTGATCACTATCGAAGAAAAGGTGAGAGTAGTGACTAATTCATTAATCAATCATTTTATCCAATTTTCTTATTGATAACCCCGAATATGGCATACTGCCAGAAGACATTGGTCAAATGATAATTTCTTCTTCTGTAACCTACTAGACCTGTTTGCCAGAGATTTTCTTCTCGACTTTAAACTCCTTTGTTCAGTTTGTTGTTCCATGAAATAAAAGATCAATGAGTGGAACAACTGTAGCCATCAAAGATGGCAAACGGTTCTGGCCATTTTTTTTTTCATATGTGTGTGTTTGTTGGTATATGCTTTTTTTAAATGTGTTCCTGCATTCTTAGCCATTCTATTTTGTCAACAGATTTGAAAATTGGCATCAGGACTCCATTAGCCCCCTTCTCAAAATGTTTCTTTTTTTACCATTTTTAATTCTTATTTTGACAAGTCCATAAATAACTTTTAGGTTCTCCAGAATCTAGATGTTTCTAGATGTTTTTTTACTCTATTTTAGATGTTTTCCAGTGGAAAACACCAGTGATGTCATAAATAGAATTTATTTTGACCATGTTTATTCTCTGATGGAATTTGATGCTATGTTAGTTCAATTATTGACTGTAATTTGGAATGTGACTTCAAAATAAATTTATAACAATAACATATATTTTAACTAGTTGAAAAAAATAGTTGAAAAAATTTACTGAATATTTAAATTTCTCAGAGGATTTCAAATTTATATCAGTGAGAGAGTCCATTGTTTCAAATGGTGGGTAGGAGATATTTTGCAGCCAAATTGTTACCTTCAAGTTGGAGAGTCGATTGCTATGGACAGAGAAACAAAAAAATCACGATGTCTACTATTAAAGAGGATATCATACTTAATCATAAATGCAAGATTTTTTATTGGAAACTCTTTTTGAACTAATGTCCCATTTTCACATGGTGAATATGCCAATCAGCCTCAACAACATGAATAAAATAAACAATGAAAGAAATGGGCTGCAGCAGGAATTGAACCTGCAACCACCAGGAAGATGTCTTGATGTGACACTGCTTTTACCATTTACCATTTGAGCTGTACAATCAGTGGGTGAATCAGCAGTTCGAATACCAGCTTTCTGTTCATCCTGTCAATATCTACTCTTTATGTTTCTTCAACACTGACAATTATATTATAAAGAAATGGATATATAATCCAACAGAATAATCATATGTTCATGATAATAAATATGATTATTTATTACTTCATTATTATTACATTATTAACCTTTTGTGAGCATATCAATTTTTTTTGTGCACTGGTTGCTAAACAGGTGTGCTGGCAAACACCCAAGGCTTAGGAGGAATTATTTACAGGATGAACCAGGCATTAGAGGGAAATCAAATATTTATCAGAAGTAATGACCGTCTTATTTCTTGCTGACTATTCAGTATTTTAGGAATAAAGGATAAAAACTGAATACACACAGAAATTTTCAGTAAAACTGTCACCACAGGTTTCTTCAGTTTTTGAGTTGGTCTGGCTGGCTATGTATGTGTGTATCACATTCACAGGGTATACCAATGGAATTAGAGGGATGAAATTCAAACATTCACTTGTTGGGTTGTCTAAAAAAAAAAAATGTTCTTTTTGTTTTTTAAACCACCCCCACCCCTTCCAAAAGGATTTTTTGAGGGGGAGTTCAATTTTGCAATGTAAGTTTACGCTGATGTAAATTTATGCTAAATTGATCCCTTATTTTGTGTTAGGCAATGCTTGTTGTTTTTCAATTCAGACTTTTAGTGATCACTGCTCAACAAAAGGCAAGAGAAATAACTTATTCATTGATCACCTGTTTTTTCCCCAATTGATCGATCACCCCCAACACAGCATGCTGCCAAAAGACGTTGGTCACTTGACAGTTTCTATTGAGTGACTAACCAGACCTGTTGTGTGTTTAATCTGATATTTTAAAAGCAGGACTGACAGGCAGTTCAAGGAGCAACTAAAAT
Source organism: Thysanoteuthis rhombus (assembly GCA_963457665.1). Classification (NCBI taxonomy): domain Eukaryota; kingdom Metazoa; phylum Mollusca; class Cephalopoda; order Oegopsida; family Thysanoteuthidae; genus Thysanoteuthis; species Thysanoteuthis major. Next base: position 74,781,652 of record OY735204.1, on the reverse strand, counting down.
CAATCCGTCCCAAGCGCGCATTTTCTGTGACAGACCAATCTATTCTGTTGATTGATTAAGCTCATCACAATTGAGTAATACAATTAGAAACGGTCAATAAAAACTGTCAACATACGTTTCTTCAGTTTTCAAGTTGGTCTTGCTGGCCAGCTATATATGTATGTATTACATGTACAGACCACACCAATTGATCTAGATGGTAGGAAACAAAACTGCTTATAATGTCCAGAAAAAAAACAAAACGTTAATTTAAAATTTAAAAGAAATCCCCACTCTGCATAGGTTCAATTTGCAATGTAAGTTTATGCTAAATTGATCCCTTAGTTTGTATCCGGCAGCATTCCTGCTTGTTTTTTAAAAATGCTAACTTCTTTTAGTGATCACTGTCCAACAAAAAGTGAAAGGGGTAACTTATTCATTGATCATTCTTTTCTCCAATTTTTTTAATTGATCACCCCCAACATGTCATGCTGCCATAGGACGTTGGTCGGATTCTATTGAGTGACTGACCGGACCTGTTATAATTTTTGATCAATAGAGATCACAGTTAATAATAAAAATCAATGAAAGTCATTAAAAAAACCTCTTGAGGTCAGCCAAAGGAGCCAGCCTTTACAAAGATCATTTAGTATTTCCGTCTGGCATTGTGAGATGAGAAATTACCGTTATATACTAGTTTCCCAATGCTCTCAAAAAAATGATGGTAGTGTTCTTATAATTTTGCAATTACATTGCACTTATGAAGTATCAAAAACATTGTGTTGTGCAGCATTCCCTTGTTTATGTTCAATGCTTATTGAATACTAAAATGCTAAAAGTAAAAATAGGTCTGATTAGTCACTCAATACAAACTATCATGCAACCAACATCTTTTGGCAGCATACCCTGTTGGGGGTGATCAGTCTGAAAATATTGGGAAAATAGGGTGATCAATGAATAAGCTACTTCTCGCTGCTGGACACAAACTAGCATACATTTAGCATAAACTTACATTGCAAAATGACCCTTCACGTATACTAAAAATCTATTTAGAATCTATTTGGAATTTTGAAAAAAATCAGAAAACATTGGTGCAGTCTGAAAGCGTGATCATACATACAGAGCCAGCCAACAACCAAACCTGCTTAAAAACTGAAGAAACCCGTGTTGACAGTTTTGGTTGACGGTCTCTAAAAAGAGAGCCTGTTGATGGATAAGTTATTTCTCTTATCCTTTGTTGGGCAGTGATTGCTAAAAAAGTTTGAACGTTTATAAAACAAGCAGGTACAAACTGAGGGATCAGGTGGCACGCACACACACACGAATATTTTAGGCATCAAAGACGGTTCTATCGTTTTTTAAATATAATTGTTTGTTCTTGGCCATACTGTTTTGTCTGCATACTTGGAAACTGGCATCAGTACCCCGAGACCCCTTCTAAAAACTTTTTTTAATTAAAAAAAAAAAAGTACTTTTGACCCTTATGGGGCCTTCTAGATTCTCTGGAATCTAGATATTTCTAGATGTTTTCTTACTCTATTTTTGATGTTTCCCGGTGGAAAATGTCACTGATGTCTTAAATAGAGTTTACGCGGGCCATATTTATTCCTCAATGGATTACGTTATGTGTGACTTCAAATTACGATGCTACAGTAGTTCATTTATTGACTGTGGGGACGAGTATCTGAAGCGAAGGTTTCGATCCTACCACGTGGTACTAGATGGGATAATGGATAGTCTATAGCCACACTGAAGAGTTGTAATCCAACGAAACAGCTGTCTGTGAATGACTCAATTATCTAATTATATATATATATATATATATATATATATATATATATATATATATATATATATATATATATATGTGTGTGTGTGTGTGTGTGTTTGTTAATATAGATACAAATACGTAATTTTCCCAGATTAAAAAAATGTTTTGACCTCCCGGAAAAAAATGGCAAAAAGCATTTCGTTTATCATTGAATGACTGTGGGTTTTTTTTTGAAGAAATATTTATAAAACTTGAAATAAAATGAAATCTTTTGTAGTGCGTCACCAGATCAAATTTTTTTTGTTTTATACGTCATCATGTGATGGTGTAGAAAAAACCCTACTTAATGATAATATAGAAGAGTTGCGTCCGTTACCATGACAGAAAACAAATAAATACATACGCATGGTGTTTTATTATAGTTAGATTAATCTACTTGGACTAGAGCTCTCGTCTTGGTTGTTAGAGTAACCATGTTAAAGTAGTGGAAGTCATATAGTCTGGTTCAGTGGGAAAAAAAAGCAAATAGCATCACGAGGACAATTTAACTAGGAAATATTAATTGATACGGAATATTCTCTGGTCTGGACACTGGAATGGAAACAATCTACCCCAGTGGATTGGATCGAGGGTTCAGTTCAAAATTATGTCATAACAAGCCTAACTGCAGCAGGGTCAAATTCCATCCCTACTTCTGTTCGGACTGTAGATGAACTTTTTCATTTTATGTATAATCAATGAATTCAAACATATGTAAAACTTGTCAGTTTGGCTCAGTCGGAAATAGAGTTTCCTGCCAATCAGTTCGTCAGTAATCTTTCTACCTCACGGCATGGAAATGTTGATTTCATAAATATATTTATTTATTTGAATGAAAAAAGCCCTTGCATATTTTTAACATACATTTTCGTGAGTATGTAAGATTTTTCAATCGAGGTCTGTCAGTAAGAGAACAGCCTTCCAATCTGTTAGTCGATGTAAAAACAAAGTCAACTCCAAACTTGGACGGGAGTTTGACATGAGCGACTATATGATATTCTATGACGTCATTATTTGCAGCATAAAATCAAGAGAATAATCATTGTAGAATGTCAAGACTTCGGCAAAGCAAGCTCAACCGCCAAGAACAAGAAAATCCTGTTAGTTCCAAGAAGAAGAGTATACAACCAATGCATCTTCCCGATAGTCACCTATGGAGCTGAGACATGGGACCTAAGAGACTGACCTGTAAACTGAGAACCATGCAACGCGCACATGAAAAAAACCATGCCTAACCTCACAAGGAGAGATCACAAAACAGCATAATATAGGTTGTCGTAGCCAACGTAAGGACACTTCTTACTTCGCTATGCATGACACCAAGATAAAAACCCTTCATAGATGACATTTCATACATTCCTAACATAGGAACTGTTGAAGGAACTATAAACAAATAAAAATAAATTGAAGATTAAAAAGACTAGTGAGAAGAGGAACACGTTCACCTATTTATCAAACCTCTTATGATAACAAACATTTTCCCTCCTTATTTTATCTCTGACCAAGGCAAAACTGTCCCTACTTTTTTTTTTCAAGTGAGCCTGTGTCACGTTACAAGCGGAAGCGTTATTATGACTAATCATTTTTAGACGCGCTAGCGTCTCTAGTACCTATGACCGTCTCTGACAGATGGGCTGACATGCCGAAGTAAAATTTTCCGATTTAACTCATTCGGTGCTAGATCTAGCACCTTTTTCGAGTGTTTGACTGACTGACTGACTGACTGACAGACTGATTTTTTTTTAATGGAAAGGTACTTTCAAAGGAAGGGACTGTTAAGTGAAGGTGCGTTCAGAAGAAGGAGCTCGTGAGGGACGGGACTTTGAAAGGAATGGGATTTTAAAGGGAGAGGCTTACGTAGCAATCCATGAGATCGAACAAATGCATCAGTGGTCTGACTTTCAGACTTGTAAAGCCCTGTCCTTTTATACCTGTAAAGCTACTCTGTGTGAATCCGTCCTATCTAAACAAACAATTCACAGCATATTGTTAGCTTCATTGTTTATTTCCCAAGTGAGAAACTCATCATATCAGCTCTTGAACTGTTCTCATCTCTTAAGTTGCTCATTCAGGATATGGGGATTTGATGACAAACAAATCATATTTTGTGGTCTTTCCACTTACATTCTTTTGTGTTCCACCTAATGACAGCTGATTGTTGGAAGCTATGCCATAGGTTTATTAATTTTCAGGGATTGCACAGAAAGCCATTCTCTCTCATACAGCTGAGGGCTACGTACTACGTACTTGAAGTAGGAGAATATAAAACTGAATGTAATCAGGTCTTTACACCTGACTGATACTAACTAGGTTGGTGGAATATACTATTAAGGTTGATGAAAAGTTCCCAGCAGCTTTGGAACAAAATCCGGATCCCACCACACTAAATACTGAATTCCGCGACTGATAAGACGCTACAAGTGGTTAGTGGCACCCTATAATTAGTTAAGTACTTTTTATTATGTTTATTCATCCAAAATACTTTCAAACATCAGTGGTGTCTTCCCATTAAGCACTAAACCAAACCTTGAAACTCATGGTGACAGTTTTAGATAGCGGTTTCAAACACACACACACACACACACACACACACACACACATACACACACACACATGTATATATATATATATATATATATATACAACTTTAAACACTCAACACATTAAAACATTTTTTAAACGTTTTTGTGTCGCCTCTGTCACTTATTTTCGCAACATCTGTTAATGCAATTTTCGTCCATCTGTTCTGTTCTGTACAGACTCCGATATTATGGTACTATGTGTAATTTTTTTCTTGCAGGGATAATCAGTTGTTTACTACGTAACTGTTTCGGAGATCTAAAAACAAAACAGTTGTATTAACATGGCTCCCCAGCAGTGTTGATCAAACACTATATATACATAGTTTATTTTCCAAGTAAAATAATGCAGAAATTCAAATATATTCGTGAATTTCTCCATGGGTAATAACTAGTACGGTAATAAATGGTGTTGACTTATAAATTAGAAAGATTGTAAGTATGACGTGTCTAGACAAGAGGAAACAGAAAATCGTAAAAAGAAAAGAAAACTCTGAACGAGACAATCCTGTTGTCTTCTTTTCCTTCTTTTGTTTCTCAGAAAAGAAAAGAATATTTTCTTTAGTTGTTCTATAAAATGAAGGAGTCTATGTAGAGATATATATTTCGTGTATGTACAGGTCAATTTGTCCAAGCATAAATAACTCCTTTATGCATCGTGACTCATTCATTCATTTTTGTCACTCGTTGCCAGGCCAGTCAGAGGGTTCAGGAGTGGGGATAGGAGGTGCCTGCGTCATTGAGCGTAGCGTAGAGATCGGTTTCCGCTGTTGGAGAATCAATGTGATGGACATGAGAGCCTCTTTACTTGATCCCCACGCACACTCCAGACAATAATTAAGAACCGGTCTGATTAGCCACTCTTTAAAGGCCATCATGCAACCAACGTCTTTTAGCAGCATGCTGTGTTGCAGTGATCAATTAAAAAAAATTGGTAAAGAACTTGATCGATTAATTAGTTACTTCTCGCTCCTGGACACAAACTGAGGGACCAATTCAGCAAAAACTCACATTGCAAATTGACCCCCAGTAAATATAGTATCCAAACGGTAACCCATCAAGATACTGACCAGGCTCAATGTTGCTCAACTTGAGTGATCATATGAGAACTGGGTTCAACGCGATTTGAATCGTGTCTAAAGATATGTAATGTCTACGAGGTCTGTACGGAAAGTATCGAGTCAGACCATATGTATGGGCACTAGTCGAGTTAAATTACTATTCCTAGTAATTACAAACCGTCAACCAAAACTGTCAGCATCGGTTTCTCAAGTTTCCAAGATGGTCTGGATGGCTGGTTATATATTTATGAATCACGCGAGCAGGCCTCACCAATGAAGCCAGAAAGCTGAAAATTTCATCATTTAATTCTCATATTGTCAACAAAAAAGTTTTGTTATTTCCAAAATCCCTCCAAATATATAATTTTTTTAATGAGGGTAACTTTACAATGTAAGTTTATGCTAAATCGTCCCTAGTTTGTGCCCGACTGCAGTTATGCTTCTTTTTTTTTTTCTTCGAAAATTCGAACTTTTTAGTGATCCAACAGAAGGCAAGAAAAGTAACTACGTTCATTGATCACCTCTTCTTCAAATTTTTAATTGATCACCCCCATTACAGCACGATGCTAAGAATGTATGTATGTATCCCGCTTACTAGCGGCACCAATTTATTTTTCAAAATTCCACCCCTTAATAGGAGAAGTAACTTATTCACTGATCAACCTTTTTATCAATTTTTTTTTTTATTGATCACCCCAACACGGCATGCTGCCCAAAGACCTTGGTTGTTTGACGGTTTCTATTGAGTGACTAATCAGACCTGTTCCTAATTATCGCCAGGAGTGTACGTGCACGCACACGGTTACATATGATTATCTTGAGTAAATACAGACACTGTTGAATGTTATAACTTTTGTTATTGTTATCGATTAAACTATTATCAGCTTACTAGTATTTGCTGAGGGGGTACGGAGTGGCGTAACTGTTAATGTCAGAGAAAATTGAATCAGTTCAAATTCCGACTGAGGTAGTTTGTGATCACTTTGCACTAATGCCTTTGAGTACGGTATGAATCAACCTCCTGGTCTCTCAGCGATGGGCAAGATATTACGTTGTTCAGAAAATAATGACCGTTTTTCTCTTGTTGGTAATGGTTTTCTTTCCAGTAGACGGCGGACCCACTTATTGCACTCAAATCTCCAAGATGGAAACTTTTGAAACCAACGCTGCACTATTGGAAGCTGTTTGAGACGCAAGGTGATCAAATTCATTCTCATGCACAAAGATTACTCTCAATACTTCTTTTTTCATCCTTGGTTTTAAGGATCTATAACGTCAACAGATAACTATGAAAATGAATGGTGACTATTTGTGTAAAGAGCACATTTGAATCATTAAACGAACTACAAATATTGGCACAAAATACAATGCTAATGTTGTAGGACACGACTAAAAGTTTGTATCTAGAATCAGTCATTATTTCCCCAAACAACCAAACGAGCAGTCCATCAAAATAAGGCTACGGTTACAAAAAGCTGCAGCTTTGCAGTCGCCTTAGTTGTCTCGGTAGCTGAGCTACTGAGGAATGACAATAAGTCTAAAGGATGGACATTGTGCATGAGCTAATCTCCACTTCATTAAAACAAGCTGGAAGGTATATTCCGCTCACAGGACCCGCTGTTTAAGGTCCACTAGAAACCCTATCTAAAATCTTCGTTCGTGAAGCCAAGCCGTTCATTCAATGGTGCCTGTAAGGGTAACAGTTTTTGCTGTTACCATACAAGTTCTTTGCTTCATAACTGACTGTTTCACCTTTTTCCATCAACCATCGAAGTATGCCATTGATGAGACTATCCCCAAAGATACCTGGTTATTAGACAGAGCATATGGATATGGAATCCATATCTTTTCAAAGGACATCAGTGTTCAGTGAATGCAGGATAACCCCAGACAGAATTCGAACCCAGTTTCCTGATTTCGTTTTTCATTCTCCCAAATTTTTAGTTAGTGTCATAGGCCTCCCAGCCCTAATCAAATTCGGATGAAACAGTGTTCAATATCAGGCAAATCAGAATAAACTGGGCAAAACCACGTCAAATTTTGCGCCAATCAAGCACCCCACCCAAAGAGTTAACACACGCTTACGGTCAGGGCGCACAAAAAATCTTATGTTGTGCAATTTTTCCAGTGATAAAAATATGTGCGCACTTTTAAATTGGGCGCAGTGAATCTATATATTTCCACAACTCAGTAAGTTATCTACAGAATTTGAAATTTTTGCACACATATTAATTGCCTTTGTGCGATAGTTGCAAAAACGTGGGTAGGTGGGGGGCGCACTCACGCACAGTTTAGAGGTAACAGTGCCCAACGCCATTAAAAAAACCCAAACTCCCCACTTGTACTCGAGGTGTCATGGGGAAGTGGAGATGTTGGCCACGTTATTCAGTCCGTCCTTTAAGATTCTCCTTTAATTTCCTCGTTCCGCTCGTTCCGCGTAATGGTTAGCACGTCTGCCTTACACGCAGATTTTCGGTATGAGCGAAGGCTGTGGTAAAAAACTTCATTAGGACAAACTTCCCTATGCACCCAGCAGCTGAGTGAGTGCATACTAAGCTGGGAGATTGGTATGGAAGTATCCGTTCAGTGGACTTGTATCATGGGTGGTCATGAAAACTTGTAGGAATGGAGTCTTCGTTTCTGCCGGACTTCAGACTCGCAAGGAGCACTACGCTGTTGCATACAATAGAAACTGGGACTTCGTCACCGGCCTCCATACTTCGTCTCCGGCCTCCATACTTCGTTGGGAGTGGTCTCTTCAGAGACAGGACGATTTACATCTTCACTTTTTAATTTGATTGAACAGTCTATCATAATGATACGTCACGTGTATTTGTATATCCTCTATATATATGAAGGAAAAGAGAAGAGGGGATGAGTACCTATATCAGTATACTGATATAAAAGTTTTGTTCATTGACTACAGAAATGTATTCGTAGAATTCATTTCATTTCTACAATTGTTATAGTAAAAACTTAACAAAATATCAATTTCATGTATACCGCCATTTTGGCAGCGTTGGTACACTAATCTAATATAATCCACTTCCGGCTTGCCAGGCCGGTTGAAGCTTCACCAGAGCCTTGTTAATCGTACATTTCAGTAACTCATTCTCTACTCTGTTCGTTGCTCACATCTCAAAACGATGGACGAGACGAGAGACTTTCTCGGTTTGAATTCAGAATCAAGCTTTTATTAATTATTTTAACTCTATCAAATGCGATGAAAATATTTGCGATATGAGGCATGATAAAAAAGATTAAAACTACAGTGTAGAAATAAGGAATAAGAACACGTTATGTTTTGTTAGCCTTTAGAGAAATTGTTGCCTTGTAAAAAAGATTGTTGCACAGCAACGTTGCATTGATGACCTTAGTGTGTCAGATCTTGGAAAATAGTGTTATAATAGGAATATTATTATTATTTTTTTGTAAGGAGTAAAAGACGTTGGTTGGGTCTATCCTGAATATACATTAAAATACCAAGTTTTTTGGCGGTTAATCAATTGGCCACATCTAGTTCTTACAAGACGACGCCAGTCCAAAATGTAACCCTAGCCACCTTTTCTAGTTGACATCGAATGAAACAATAAGCCTTTACAACATATCAGGGCGTCGTGTTGTAGCATGTTGAGATCAGCTATGACGTCAGCATTGACTATTCTCTAGGCCTATCAGAGGCTCTTCGTCCAAGTATTGCAGGGAAGTAATTGATATAGACTTTACATATCTTTACTGATTTACCCTCTAAAGAAATCATATGCTCAAGTATCTACTTCACAAGATGTCGCAAATATTATTGGAACGGAGGTGTAGCTGATGGGGGCAGGGGGCTATTTGATTATACCCTCCAGGCCCCCAATACTTTATTGATAGTAGTTCACTTACTGCATTTCTACTGATCGATCTCACTTGGAGGGAGTTCCAATAAGCCTTTCGATTGGAGGGGTGAAAAAGAAAACAGTAAATAATTTCGGTCTTTCCTAAATCTTGGGTAAAAAACAAATTCAGGTTTTTCCCCTGCTATCCGAAAGCAGAGCATTCTGATAAAACCTTTTTATTCTGAAATGGCGCGAAGCGAAGAAGCGATCACTATTAATTTTTTTTATGAATGAATTTTTTTTCGTTTCCAAGCCCGAAAAATGGTAATAATGGTATATTAGGCTGAGTCATCAGCGGTCAGGGTGGTAGGAAGAGGAAAAGGGTGCGCACTGCCTCTATAAGGGCTCGCTGCAAAACAAACGTTGAACGCTATTTTCGCTTTTCGCCTCTTTTTTCGTATAAATGAAAAAGGAGTTTCAAGCAAACTTTCGAAAGGCCAGGGGCAACTGCACCGATGACCGTTTTGGCTGTGAATATGTGCTTGAAATTCATTTCTTCCGTCTCATCCATTACATTTGATATTTTCTACCAACTTTTTTCTTGATAATTATTTACTAAGTTATGATACAAAACCTAAAGTGGGTGGGGAATGATGGGAGTAGGGTTGGGGGTTAGGCCAATTCATTTTTAACAGATGAAATACTATAAACCAGTGCCTGTGAGACTCTCCCAGGTTCACGTATAGGTTTTGGAGAAATATCATGTAATGTTGTATCTAGACTTTTTCTTCCATCACTATACAGGAATTTACACTTATTGGTGATAATTGTTAAATGACTCAATCGTATTCATTAATTTTATGAATACGAATTTCGTTTCTGTTATATTTAGTATTTTTCTTTTAAATAGTATTTTCCAAATGAATAGCTAACACCGTAAATAATATTTTGCATTGAAGATGGAGGACTTATTTGTTTTTAAGTTCTTTTACAATAAGATTACGACGAAAGACTAATTGTATTAGTGCCAATTGTTTTTATAACACACGGAGAGGGACCTTAAAAACATTTGTGTCATCGATCGGGAATAAAAAAAAGTTTGAGAAGCCCTGCTCTAAATCTTTATCATTAATTTTCGTCAACTATTTACCTCCGTCTTAATTTTTTAGTTGATTTTTAGGTTATGATTCCTGTTACCAGTAAAAGCAAAAAAGTACAAAAAATTTGTTTGCCGAAGAATTTTTTGTGCTTTCAATCAATAATACTTCTGTTACCTCTGGGTAAGTTTCAGTTGTTGTGAAAGAATTGGTTGGTCGAGGTGTACATTTTATGATGTAGTTGTAATCCTTAACAGGAAATTCATTTGCAGTCTATCCTACAGCCGTCCAAAATCATTTTTCGAAAATACAGAAATTTATGTATTCATTTTATTTGTCTTCTTCCAAAGGTTGTGCTCTCCGGAACATAACAGAGGTCTCATCGACTGAAAGCCCCAAACGTTTCTCCCCTTCCCCAAAGAAACAAAAACAAAACATAACAAAAATAAACAAAACAAATCAAAAGAAAACACTTATACAGTTTTCCGCTTTTAGTGGTTAAATTAATGCTGAATGATTATTTTAAATACAACTTAACTCAGACTGTGAATCTACGGCATTCAGTAAACAGTGCAGATCGGAAGTAGAGAATAAGCTTTCAGTGTAAATAATCTTTTTTCCTCTCTATTTGTTGTGTTGTCCACAAAGAAATATATTAACGGACATATTTCCACTTGACTAGAGTCAGCAAGAATCTACAAAAAAGTGCGCAACACCCATGCCAAGAATCGATCGCACAATCTGTCAGTTACTACACTCGATGCACTCAAATATTTTGGGGCTCGCGCCAACCCCTTGGTTGTGATGACATTTTTTAAAGAACACATTTTATTTCTATATTATCAGAAGATCGATGTCCAGTTAGTTTCCCAGCTAGTTTAGTATATTTCCTAAAGGAATCATCTCAAAGAAATTGAAATATATCCGTTAAATTTTCCACAGGAATTATCTGGTACGGTCTATAATTTTGCTGTCACAACGTTCCAGCCGATCTATTCACCACATTTTTCTGTTGGTGAAAACTAAAGCCGGTCTAATTACTGCATGGCATCTACTGACCGATTTAAGGTAGATAAGGTGAGAACTAAACAGAACAAAAAAGAAAAAAATGAGAGAGATCTTTCTCCTTCTTCACAAATTATAAACCTGAAGGAAGCTGTAGAAAAATGAAATGGCTGGAACCTTGTGAAAACAGCAAAAGCAAAACAAAGAATTGGATAAAACTGAAAAACTCATGCAATGATAATGACTTCTTAAAATTACAGAAGGTATCTTTATTCAATAGAATCAGATCCGTAGTCCGAACAAATCTTGCATTGATAATAACTCATCTCAAATTCACGGAAAGTATCTTAAACAAAAAGAATAAGATAAATAAACAACTTTTGCAATGATAATGTCTCTTCTCAAATTACATGAAATATCTTAAATCAATGAATCAGATCAATAGTCTGAACAACTCCTGCAATGATATGGACTCCGCTCAAAATTACAGAAGGTATCTTAAACAAAAAGAATCATATCAATAGTCTGAACAATCTGGCAATGATAATGAATCTTTTCAAAATTACCAAAGATATCTTAGATCAAAAGAACCAGATCAATAGTCTGAACAACTATTGCAATGATAAAGACTCTTCTCAAATTACAGAAGGTATCTTAAACAAAAATATCAGATCAATACTCTGAATAACTCTTACAATGATAAGTTTTCCAAAATGACAAAAGGCATTTTAAACAAAAAGAATGAAATCAATAGTATGAACAACTTTTGGAACATATAATGGATTTATAAATGATATATATGTATATGTTTGTATACTGCCCATATTTCCCCATGATCAGGAATCAATAAAGTGTAATACACGAACAAGTTGAAAGAAATGGTTGGTGGATTTGTCGGTAATCGTCCTATGGTTAAACTGTAAAGTGCGAATAATTGACATTTCAGTCATTGCATTGATATCAATAACGTATTACTCTTTGCTCCCAACTGCAGTAATGTGTTAAGAAATGAGAAATCATTGCATTCAATATCACCTCCAAGCATGTTTTTCAGGATTACTTGTGTGTTTTGAAATTTTTATAATAAATGATAGTTACCATTTTTTAGTCAGTGAAATACTAAGGGATTTTTGTTTATAGTGCGAAGACTCACCACGAATCAAACGTTATACCCTACTAGGCAGGAAGTTTGAAGGCCTTTAACTTTAACATAACGTATGTACTGTGATTTTATTAGTGTACGAAGTTGACTCCCAGTAGTCACCAATTGAGCTGAAACATGGAACCTAACCAAAAGATTGGCTTTCAAACTAAGAACCATGCAACGTCCTTAAGAGAAGATTACGCTAAACATCACAGAGAGATATTATAAGACAATACAGTATATAAGAGAAAAACACGCAATATATATATATATATATATATATATATATATATATATATATATATATATATATATATATATATATATATATATATCATATAATCCATTAGAAGACTCAAATGGCAATGAGTTGGCCATGTTGCAAGAATGTCAGACAACCGTTGGACATCACGAATCACAACGTGAATTCCGAAAAATAATATGCGAAACTGGGCCCGGTAGAAAATGAGCAGGCGAAACGATTTTGACAGCCTCAGGAGATATAGGCACCGTGATACCCAAAATGGGGAGATCTGACTAATGTTGGGGGAGATTAATATTGGGTACAGACTCGACGGATAGCACATCGAAATAGAAGGGGGGGTGTCTGATATTTTATGCTCCATTTCGTTACTTCATGTACACAAAATTCATCTATCTATATGATGAACGGTGTGACCTTTCCCTTTTGTTTCTCTCTTCATAACAAGGGATTCTTCAACTTGAAGGTAACAAATTTGCCGATGAAATATCTCCTATCCACCTTTTGAAATAACTAAAACGAGTTCAGTCACTTTTTGATAAAACCTCTGATGAAATCGATGAGGCATATGCATTTATTTACACAATAATAGTTTTGAAGTGGTAAACTATTGGGTCTTTAAGTAAGAGAATATGAAGTCACTGATGGATTTCCACAAAAACATGGCTGGATATTTTGGCTAAATGCAATACGGCCTCTAGTAATACATACATATATATGTATATGTGTGTTGGGCTATATATATATATATATATATATATATATATATATATATATATATATATGTGTGTGTGTGTGTGCATATGTACATGTATATATACGTCAATGTATACATATATGTATATAAACATGTATACAAAGTTTCACGCTGGTGTGATCATCAGACCATACACCAGAGTGAAACTCGGTGTCACCGTGAAGCATTGATTCGCCTGTGTATATATTTGTTTTATCACTGATATTGAACACTCTTCACTCATAGATAAATCAACCCTCAAAAATATTCTGTGATCTCTGGAATTCGTCGTCTGACTGTACGTGGAGTTTTGAAGAGATAAGAATCTTTAAAAGTCAGGCGAAGATTTCCACGGATCACAGAATCCAGTAACTCAATACGATCGTCATTCGCTGACTTGGAAAGGGAAAACGCCAGATGTACTACACACCCGTTCATTCTTGCATATGTGGCTCAAATACCATTCAACTTGGAGAGAAGCAGTTTCTTTATACAAAAGATGACAGTCACAGCTACACAACATTACAATGAGTGTCTCATTTATGCGTTGTTTTAAAAGTTTGGTTACTTCTAGGACAGGGTACACACACACAACAATATATAGTTACACACACATATATATATATACGAGAGTTAAAGAAAGAGCAATGCTTGGAATAACTCAAAGCGATAGAAAACAATCAACATGCATCAGGGAGTGGGGAACTCGTGAAGGATATTATATAAAAATAATGAAGGAACAAAAATGGATACGGGCTGGACACTTAGCCAGAATCGATGCCAATTGATGGCTAACCGATTGTTGCCTTCAAGGCAGTGAGCTCAGTAAGGAAAAAAACAGACACCAGATGGAGGGATGAGATAGAAAGGTTTGCCGGTAAGACATGGCAGAGGTTACTGCTATCGCAGTCGTCATGGAAGAAAATGGGAAAGGACCTTGTCTAGCAGTGGACTTTTTATGATTGATGACGATGTATGCACATGAATGCATACACACATATGTATACGTATATATGTGATACATTCACCATGTAGTAACGGGAGATCATTTCAAATAAGTGATTCAATATCATCAATATCATCATCATCAGTCTTTCAATGTCCGTCGTTGGACATAGACCTTCCCCAGGATCCACCACATTTCTTTATCATGGGCGTCGCAGAGCCAGTATTTTCTGAATTTGTTTAGTCCATCTCTTCATCTTGTGCATTGTCGACCTCGGTTTCACATGTGGTCTCTGGGGATCCATGTTGTGAGTATATATATATATATATATATATATAAGAATTACCGGGTTATGTATCCGGTGAATCTTAACATTTCGTGCCTAAAGCATTCATCAACAACCGGCAGTATGTTTTCTTCTTATAATTGTGAAAACAAAAAGCCCATATACATTTGAATACCGTATTTTTCTATTATCCAATTAGGTTTAATCGTTTTTGAAACTTAACTATTCAAGCCAATAATTACTATATATGTATGAAGATCCTTCAGACTTACCTCACTTTTCTCCTGATATTCCCCCACAAAATACATGAAATTATTTTCCCGATTCAACTATTTCCTCTTTTTCTTAATGTAATCTATTCTTGTGTTTTTTCCACGTATTTTAAATCTTGGACTATTTCTGAATAATTTTTAAAAAGTTTCCCCCAAAAATGAATTTATACAGTTTGGCACATTTGCTCACAGGAATCCTTGATTCATATTTTATCAACACATACAGCAAGTATATTACTAAATTTGAAAACCACTGATCTTTTCAGTAAAAGACTGTTTAAAATCAATTGTGATTTAATTGCAGATATAAAATTGAACAAATTTTCCCCCCAAATTAATAGATTTAAAAAATTAAAACTAAAAAGATTATTAGTAATATTATTCATATTTTCTCATATCGTGATGAAACATCTAAGACGGGTAGAATCTGTTTTCTATTTCTTACGCCTTGAATTTTTCCAATTTGAAAATATATTATGAACTAAAACACACACACATTATATATATATATATATATATATATATATATATATATATGGTGAATTTCGAAAGTTTGGCAACTAGATTGTATTTATTCCCGTTCAATGTTTCGACTGTCTGTTCTCGGTGTCAAACGTTAAATAGAAAACATGATGAAAATTTGCAAATAACAAGGTTCGGAGAGGAAGGGGGAGATGATGCGAGTTTATTCTTTTCCTAAATTATCTTTATTGGTGAAAAAGAAGATGGCTTCGTGTCAAGGTTGTAATCATTTGTCTTCTATGTGTGTTTATTTACTTTAGTCTAGTGACTGTTACTGAGAAAATTGCATGTATTACGTATGCTACACACATATTGTTATTCGCAAAATTTTATCATGTTTCCCATTTGACGTTAGACAACGAGAATAAACAGATTCTTGAAACATGTAACAAAAATAATGTAATAAAATGGAAAGCCAAACATTTCAATTATGGTTTTGGGGTATAGTAGTTTTTAATAAGCTTTAATCGGTTTCGTAGATATCTTTAGAAGACTGATGTGATTCTATTTATATATGAAAGAGAGCGACACACACATACACACACACACACACTTTTCTTTTCTTGAAAAAAAAACAACATCTAATGAAAATTCAGTTATATGCGTGATTTTTTTTCATGGGTTAAAATAGTACCGTATGAATACAACCCAGTATTTGTTATATTGATACCAAGCATATAATTGTGATACACCAACCATGAAACATTTTGTAAAGAGCCGATTCTTCTAAGGCTCGGCGCGTATTTAATTGATATTTACCCTGTATAGATTTGGAGAGCTTTGACAGGTCGCAGTGGATATTGACATGTAAAAACCGAACAGCAAACCTTTACATAGAGTTGTAGGCACCTATTTCAAGTAAACAATGCTTTTGTTAACTCAACCTGATTGAGTGTACGAGGTTAATTCCATCCGTTGTAACAGATAAACAAAGACTACGATCCTGAAAAAAAGGACTATTAACGTACTAGATTTGAAGTTCTAGCCAAAGATATATCCTTCCAGTGGGACAGCTCAACTGGAATAGTGCGTGTTTTGCAATTAAATCATATAATTTGGTACATTTATTGCCAAAGGTGTTTCAAAGCTGTTTGGATATTGAGTGATCAAGAATTTTTAATACGTTGCTCGTGGTAACCATTCTTCTTTGTTGAGAAAAGTAGTCAGTTTTCCCTTTTTTATATAGCTGATTCATAAGTAAATACATTAAGTACAACCATTTACAATGGATCTAATCTTGGTTTTACTTTTCATCCTATGGAATCTCAGATCTCAAGTTTAAGAGCAATGGTCTGCGAGATAAGCTTGAAATGCCGATCATACGCAATTGGCTTGGAATTTTCAGCTAAGCTGACCTACTATCATCGTCATCAGTCTCTTAACCTCTGTTGTTGGACATGAATCTTCCCCGGGATTTGACACTCTTCTCTATCGCAGGCGTCGCGGGGCCAGTACTTCATGAATTTGTCTAGCTCGTCTCTCCTAATACTCTGCCGACCTCGGTAGTACATGTGATCTCTGGGGATCCATGTCGTGAGTCATGATGTATATCGGTTGTCAGTTATTCTTGCAACATGGCTAGCCCATTGCCACTTGAGTTTTTTCAAAATAAATTCTATTTTGTCTCTGACTCCTATCTTCTCCCGGACGTAACGTGCTGTCTTGTGGTTTCTCCATGTGAGGTTGAGCATAATTCTTTCATATGCACGTTTCATGGTTTGTGGGTCTATCCCATGGTTTCAAAGACAAGAAACAATTCAAAGGACAGCTCTCGGACAGTGGCGTAGCTACAGAGATTTTCGAACCCGGAGGCTTGGTATCTTGAGGGCTCCCATCCAACATTCAGTGAGATTTAATGAAAAGGGCAGATTTGAAATAAATACACGTACACTATCGCTTAATTGGAAGAAAAAAACCCCAAAGAAATTCACATATTTACAGATATAAATCTGTTATTGTATAATGTCAGTAGAAATGTAGTTGCTGAACTGTGATTTATAAGTTTTTTTGCGGGGGTCATAAGGGGCCCAGGAAGCATTTTCAAATCGCTCCTGCCCCGACTCAACTACGCCTCTAATCACAGATCAAAATAAATCAGATCTATCTACTCAATAAGCGAAACAAATCCATTTCTGCTTCATTTTTAATGTCTAATCTTAACGGTACTTGTTGGGGCGCCTACGGTATCGTGGTGTTCAGAAAGCTCGTCCTGTAAACCAATTTGCTGGTGTCGAGCGTTCAAATATCAGAGACGTTTCAAATTTGTGGCCACGGGCCAAACTAAGTTAGGCCTCGTAGATATCAAATGGGTGCATATTGTATCATAATGGTTAACAAGCTCCTCTTGTTATCTATTCGGTTGGGGTTGTTAATTCGGCCCCACTACAGAGAACCATTTAACGTGCATAGGTGAGAATCAGACTGAATTCATTCGAATCCATCATTAAGTCTCAAACAGCATTGGCCTGGTCATGTTGCAAAAGTGTTTGACAATCAAGGGACATTACGAATCACAACATAGTTTCCCATTGATCATACGTGAAACTGCTACCGGCAAAAAAAGATGGCGTGACAAACTAGACAAATTCAGAAAGAATTGGTTCTGCGACGCCCATTAACTGCAGTTGATTGAAATTTCAGTCATTTTAGTTGTGTGGCTGAACTACAAATGCCGGAAATTTCCATAAGTCAAGCAATGGACCCATCCACTTGAAATAATGGGCGACTTTTTCAGCTAGTTTCTATGTTTCTCTATGTACGTAACTCTGGACGGAAGAGCCCATTGTTTACAGAGAAACAGAGTGTTCAGTTTATTTTCACCGCCTTGAATACCAACGGATACAAAATAAGGCATCTGAACAGTGTCTGTCGCATTTAATGTGCTAAAAAGTTTCATCTGATATTCAAGTTTATATTCAATTTTTTTTGCAGGGTCAGGGACAGGTCCATACCTTATTTTTTTAGTTGATTATTTTTTTACAACGTTTGAGCAGTCACATAAATCAGGCCTTTAATGGAGACCAAACGTTATAGATGGGAAAAAATGAAATAATGATAAGAAATGATGATCTCTATTACTCTTACTTGTCATCAACATTAACCTTTAACCCAAAAATAAGAATAAAAAACGAAACAAATAAGCACCTTTACACCTTTGAATTAGATTTAAGAATTCAAGATCTCAACAACGATTTAAAAAGGTCAAATCTTATTAACTCTTTGAAAAATCGTAGGTCAAATTACATCCCACTTTTTGAGTGTTTGTTGTTTGCGTGGTGGGTCACTTTTAATGCCACCTTTGTTATCTTCGTACATTTAAGAGCGCATAGGTTTATATATATCTGTTCCACCATTTTGTTTAGTACTCGAACTGATTAAAAATGGTGGAGTTGATCCAAGTGGAAGAAAAAGAAATGTTCATATATGATCAAAATACAGTGGACACCAAAATTTTAGACCATCGACCCTTTAATAGAATCCTTCATGCCCTAGGCAGAGCTACCCGAAAAAAATTATCAAACGTACCATTATCACAACCCCCCAAAATACCAAACTCAGCATGAAATTATATATTAACCAATACGATGTAACCCTGACTTGAAATAATTATTGTATCTTTAGGCAATAAAAATTAAATATATATGAATCAAAAATATGTACCAGTAAATTGCATTTTGTATATTTTCATTTCATAATACGAATGTCAGTATTTGACTCAAAAAGTTAGCATTTATCAACCCTTTGGATAGTCTCATCGACCCCTGTATTAACAGAAAATTCATAATCTGTTGGGGAACTCCACATGATTATTTCTATACATAATAAGAATAAACAGTTGCAGTACATTAAATAGGTATTCCCTGCTTTATAACTCATTTATTTAAATGTGAAAGTTTTTTTCAAGTTGAGTTGGGGCTTTTTTTGTTTGTCTCTAATTTGAAAGTATGGAAGCCTAAAAGGATTAAAAAAAAGATTAATTTAAAAAACATTTTCATACGGTTTTTCTTTGAAATGATCAAGTGCTATGAAGTAATTCTTTTTCATTGATGTCCATTTGTGCCTACATCGGACTTACAAACAATTTTTCGCTTTCCTTAAACTCCAAAAGATCGATGCAAGCCATCAATTGCAGATGACTGAAATTTCAATCATTGCAGTTGAAAGGCTCAACTGCGAATGTCGGAAATTTCAATCAATCATACAATGGATCTTTCCACTTCGAGTTACAGACGACTTTTACTGCTTGTTTGTACGTCACTCTGTTAATAGCTTTAGTTGGAAGGGTTTGAAAAAAAAGAAAGAAGATTCTACTTATTTTATGCCAGCCTGAATGATTAAAATATTTTTAACTCTGCAACCGAGGTACTCCTGTCGCAGTTTATGGTTTAAATATACTAAACGAAATGTTTTACTCAGATCCAAGCAAAAAAAAAAAAAAAATGTTTTCTCTGTGAACAACTGACCCTCCCTCTTATAGTTACGGACAGAGAAACGTAAAAACAATAAGAATAGGTCGTAGGTATTTTTAAGTGGAAGGGTCCATTGTTTACATGGATAATAATCTGCTCATCTTATTTCAAGCCATCCTGTATAATCAAAGTTACCATCGCATTTACAACCCGGCAACTGAGCTACTCCTGTCGTACTGAATGGATTAACGTGTAAAACGTTTTTGGTTTATCTTGAGAACGAAAACCGCAAATAATTTTCGACTTCGTGGACAAACAGACGAGAAATAAAACGTGAGATATCAACTAACAAAAACTGACATTTCCAAATTTTTTTTAGGAAGATGTGTGAACACAAATGAACAAGAAACTAGTCTTGCAGAACAATTCGTTAGTGTTGTGGGTTCAATCCTCAATAGATGCCCCATTAGTATGGTCTGGTGCCACACGTTCAGTATATAACCAACAAGCCTTTTCCGAGACGACACTCAAATTGTATGAATCTATCTCATTCTATTCATATCTATCTATCTATCTATCTATCTATCAGTCTGTCTGTCAACTAGCTTAGTGGCTGAAACGTCTGCGGATTTGTCAGAGGTTCCAGTGTTTGATACCAGGGTCAGCAATTATAACCTTCATTTTTTAAGTAAATCCTCTGTTAATGCGATCGGTGTCGTTCAAACTATTGATTGACTGTAGAATCTGTAACACCGTGCCGTAGGGGCACCCATGTTTTCATGGGTGTGTCTTGGATGAGATAAACTGACGGAGCCTATCCCTCTCCAAGCTTCCTTGATCCTACTACTATGCTAAGCGCTTAGCAGAGAGGCATTGAGTACCATGGAACAATCGTAGCCCTCAAAGATGGTGAAAAGGTTCTATCCTTTTTTTTTATACGTGCATGTGTTTGTATTTGTGTTCCAGAGCTCCTGACCATACCGGAGACGATAAAAAACGAAAGAATGTCGCTTTTTACATAAAATATTTTACCTCTTTGAATTATACTTAAATTTAACGATCAAAATTTGTTAATTCAAATTTGGGACTCACGGCTTATATTAAGCACCGTAACATATTCAATGAAAACGATTTTAGCCTCCTTTCGTTTTGAGTATTCATAACTTTAAGCTTTCGTCGAAATCGACTTTAGATGCTCAAAAGAGAACAGAGTTGATTACGTCTGATCAAACATTAAAACCACCTTTTCACTTTATTCAATACGCAGCAGTGGTGAACTGAGCCTAAAACTTCTACAGGGAAAACGTGTCGAGGGAGCCGCACAATCCTACAATTTAGAAGAGAAATCGAATAAAAGCAATGGAGTTTTCAAGTAGGTAAATAAAACACTGCATTTCATCGATATTTTATTTATCAATGTTAAATAATATAGATACTATAGGAATTGAAATCTGTTAGAATTCTTGAATGTCGTTATTAAATTGACTTAAGGTTACACGCAGAACAATCAATATTTGGTCTTAGCCATTTAAAGCTTTTCCTTCCGGTGTCAAATTTTAAACTTAGTAATATTTGAAAAAAAAAAAAAAGAGCTATGTAATTCTAATTTTAAACTTAGCCCTAATCGACGAGACTGAACCGTTTTCTGACTATCGGTTCTCTAGCCGGTTGGCTGCAGTAACACTTACTCACACACGCCACATACACACATTTGCACACATGTATACATGCACACACATACCACATATGCACATGTATACACGCGTATATGTATATCATATGTCTGTGGGATGCATGCGTATATGTGTATGTTGTATTTTCAATGAAAGATCTTTCGCTTCATCCTCTCTGCCCTTTTGCAATCGTCCTCCCGGCATGTTACCTACTCTCAATGACGTCGCACAACACACCGATAGTTTGCAATACGCGAGCACAAGTATCAGATCCATATTTTGATATGTTTGGCTTCCTTTTCTCCTGTATTCTTTGGCTTCATGGTCAGGTTTAAATCCAGCAACCTTTCCATGGCCTTAAAAAAGGTGGTTGGAATGCACAGGAAACCGGACAGAAGTCATGAACCCTAAGAGTTGATACATGTAACGGTAACATTAATGATTAAAAACGATTTTGTGCTATGTGAGGTACAAAAAGAAAAAAATGTATCTCAAAAATTAATGTGAAAAGAAAAGGTTTCAAACATCTAAAACAATAAAGTGATATGTGATCTGGCATTTTAACTTACATTTGAGTCGTAGCTTTTTTCTGCAACAGAACTGACAAAAAACCTTGAGTAAAAATGAATTCACCACAGAATCATTGAATAATTGAAATTATTTATCAAAAATCAATTATTTTTCGAAATCCAGTAAGTGCCATTATATATGAGGTCTTTCAGAGTATCCTGTCATTTAACATTAACAAGAAAATAGCCTACCTAGGGCAATGGCGCCATAGTCCCCTTGAAAGTACTTTCCACGGGATCCCACACATTTATCACAATCTCCATTACACTTTTCAAAATGTCCGCAAAGTTATACTCCGGTATTGTCACCAGCTAACCTATTGCATTCGCCTTAATCTCTTCCACGATCTGAAATCTCCCTTTCAACGGCAATTTCAACAGCCAGAAGTCACAGAGAGCCAAATTTGGATTGTTGAGAGTAGCTGACAGACCGAGATGATTGTGCCCCCCAAACAAATCATGCATGAGACTACCGACTGAGTAACCATACGGGAGAAATCTGTTCACGTAAGCGAAGTTCTATCCACTCATGGTCGCACAATTGCTTTTGGAGGTATTCAACCTAGCAGGATATGTTCTGAACAAACATCGAATTCAGTGTCTAAAAGTTCTCGTAATTTTTCTACTGAAATAACTAACTTAAATCTATGTCGAGGGTGTTATTTAAAAATATTTCCAATGACGGATTTCGGAACAAAATACAAATAAAAAGAAAACTGCAACCGAACAAAGATGAATTTTGAAAACCTTGCGTTAATATCACCGCGAGGCAATGGTTAGTGGGTTAGTCGAGCCGACCATCATTGCACTGATAAGTTCTATCCTCACAGGGTGCTCCACACTTCTGACCTTGTACCAGTCTAAGCTAATCCAACTAATTTATACCTCCTTGCGATGGAGTAATGATTAGCTAGTTAGTCTATCCGACTAGTATTACTGTGTGGTAAATTCCATGTATGGAGGTGCGATTGACGTCGGTAACGGCGCTGACGATGGAATCGACGACCCGAGTTCAAACTTCAGACGGGGCTATTTATGTTCACTTCACACTTATACTTTTGGGGAAGGCGTGAATCCATATCTTCTCCCCCCCCCCCAGATATTGGTAGAAAGCAAGAAAATAGGCCTCCGATAATTGGGAAAGGACTCAGTCTAGGAGAAGGACAACTCCGATTCCAGAACTAAGGAGCACGACTGGCCGAGATAGATACGTATTTTCCACTCGTGACAAAGGAGTCATAATTTCATGTGCGTCAGAACGCCAATCTAACATTATGACATTGGTGCCAAGGGACATCAATATGCCAGATCGTTGCGCACACCAGTCAAACATAAGGAACTATTTTATGTACTATTGAAATAAACGAATTTCAATAATTTTCGTTTTAGAAATTAAATTACCTTGAAATGACTTTCGTTTATTAATCAGACGGGCAAGCAACAGGAAGAATGTAACCAATCACAAAAAAGGGAAAGGAAGCATATTTCTTTGTTTATTTTGAATATGGAAAATAGAATATCATTGGAATATCGAAAAAAGTATTGAACTTTCAATATCGATTCTAAAACGTCTGCTTTATTTGGTAAAACAAAAATAGACTGGCAGATTAGCGTTCATAATAGACGAAAATAGACTAAAATAGGATAAAAAAATACACACGCAAATTTAAAAGAGATAAAACCCTTCGCCTCCTTTGGTGGTTATGATTGAAAGAACACCATTGCATCTAACAAGGACAACGAATCTTCATGAAATCCTTAGAAGGGGAAGAAATCAAGAGAAGAATCATTCTAGGATGGCCAGATTTAGGTAGAGCAAGCTCGATTGTCACTTATGGATCTGAAACATGGTCTCTAACCAAAAGATTGATCCTCGAACTGAGAACCATGCAACGTGCCCAAGAGATGATCATGGCTCAGCGAAATGGCGTGCTGGCAGAATGGCAGGCTGAAATTAGTGTACATAAAAAAGGATAACCGGTGCCAGACGGCAGTGTTCAGATAAAAACCGGGATGTCAAACTCTAATTCTCAAGGCAGGCTGTCTCTCCCTACTTTGGAGAATAGCACAATATAAACTTCCTTGTCCCTTTCTCTTCGATTCGGCCTTATGCTATACGAAGCCGTTTACTCAACAATTAGTTGTATTTTTCGCACCGGTGCTAGCGGTCGACGTATGAACCCAGGTGAAAAACAGGATTTCGAAATCTGATTTTCAAAGCATACAGGCCATCTGCAGTTGGAAGATAGGCGTAACACAGTCTTCACTCTTCGATTCATCTGCATATGCCTTACTAAGCTAATACTAGTAAATGTATACATATTTATCAATCAGTAGCCTGTGGACCCGTGACAGAATTTGGTGTCCAGGCAAAGTACCAGGATTTCGAATGCTGATTTTCAAGTTAGCCAGGCACATCACAGTCCTTGTATTCACGGTCTTGTGACGTACTCAGCCAAGCTTGGTAAACATTTTCCAACATGTGAGGAATGGATATTCGTTGGTATTAAAATGAATAAGTATGGATTGGTGATCATTTGGACATTTTTGAAACTTAACTCAGTCTTAAAAATTAGACACTCAGTGAGGAGAAGACTCACTTCAGGTGAAATGGCCAGCAGGATTAACATGCTAAACCTTGCTCGAAGACATGGGATTCAAAATCACTACTCATTTATATATATATATATATATATATATATATATATTAAGAAAATAGGTAGGTAAATTCCGCAATAGGGGTTGAATAAAAGAAGAAAAGTGTATAAAAAGGAAAGCCAAACTTTTTACTTATGGTTTTGGGGTATGATAGTTAAGCCTTGACCAGTTTCGTACGTGTCTTCAGATGGCTGATGTGAGAAACATATATATGCATGTTTTTTGAACGATACTGGATTCGTTCATTGTTAATTGGAGATTTATTCATTGTTTCGATGGTAATTGTAGGTTTTCACAAGGCTGGGCTGTTTGCCTGACACTCAATCCTCCCCAATTCTAAACTGGGATTGGACCAACCATGGCCATTTTTGTAGTTTTTTTCCGTCAGTGTAAGCTTTTTTTAGGTGGGCTGTCTTGCAAGGCTAAAGGGTCCCAACTGACCAGCTATTTACCACCAGTTGGAGGAGAAGTGGATTCATGCCTTTCCTAAGGAGGTGAACGTAATTAGCCCCAGTGAAAACCCCGATTTCTATGCCAGTAACCGTGACACTACGCCAAACCTCCATAGATGTGTAAATGGAAGTTTAAAACCCTACATCAAGACTGCAACCAAAACTATCAATATGGCCTGTCAGCCAGAACAGCTTAAAACTGAAGAAAGCTATGTATATATGTATGTCTCGTGCCTTCAAGCACACCAATGGAGCTAAAGGGCTGAAAATTCAAATATTAACTACTCGTTACTCTGTCAAGAAAAAACGTTTTTTTGACCTTCCAATTGGTTTTTAGTGGGAGGGAAGTCATTTTGCAAATGTAAGTTTATGTTAAATCGGTCCCTTTGTTTGTGTCCGTCAGCGTTCGTTTTTTTTTGAGCGATCACTGCCTGACAAAAGGCAAAACAATCAACTACTCGATTACCCCCCCTTTTTAATTGATCTCCCCACCATGGCTTGCTGCCAAACTTATAGGTCACGTGGAGGTTTCCATTGAGTGACTAAGCAGACCTATTCTTTTTACTGACACCTTGCCTATACCTTTCAATAACAACAAGAAAAGATTGGTAGTGTGTGTTGGGGGGGGGTAGATTCACTAAATCTAACTTAGTTTTGGCGAGAGACCACAAGTATACGACACCCGGTGGGGATCGAATTCACTAAATAGAAGTAATTGATCTACGAAACCTGCCTGCTAACCATTAAACAATGACAAGGCGCTTCGAATATAGGCTCAAGTGTGTGGAGAGAGAGAGAGAGAGAGAGAGAGAGAGAAAGAGAGAGAGAGAGAGAGAGAGAGAGGGGGGGAGAGAGAGAATAAGGGTGTGAAAGTATATATGTGTGTGTAAGTATATGATCTCTATTCATATCAATATCAATCTTTCCATATCTATTATCTATCTATCCTTATATATAAAACTATATATCTTTTCAGTCATATCAACCTATATCTATCAAAAAGGAAGAGAAATCTCATATTAATTATTATAAGTTTTTCATTTCACTTTCGAGCATTGATTAACAGCGAATCAGTTCATATTTCTTTTTCAAACAAACACATTTACGCACCTGCCACAAATCTTTATGGTGAAGATCACAATGATGTTGATGACGATAGTGATGATGATGCAGATTAAAACGATGTTCATGATAGTGATGATGATGCCGATCACAGTGATAATGGAGTTGATGATAGTGATGATAGCGAGCATAGTGATAATGATGTTGGTGATAGTGGTGATGATAAACATGAAAACTAATCAAATATAAACCCTGAACTCAATTCAAAAACTACAAACACAAAAGTCTGTCATTGGAGCAACTCATGGGAATGTTGGATTCTTCGATGAAGTAATTAGGAAGTATTATTGTTGTAACTGTTAACGACACGGGCAATGGATTCGGCGATTAGAGTTCGAATCCCCCAAGCGCAGGGATGGTAACTTCTGTGACCTTCCGACTGTTTCTGCTGCTTGGTTGATTCCAAACGTATTGCGCTCCCCACCCCTTTGTACTTTTGTTTTCATTTCTTTTAATATAATAGCCAAGTCCGAAAATGGTACAGCTCCCAAGAAATGTTATGAATTGGACCCTATCCATGTAAAATTGGGCTCTGAATAGATATGCGTATATATATGGGAGTAATTTGACTATCTATTCATCTATCTCAGTCTGTTCATGTACATTTATCAATCTTGGAAGACTGGGTCAATACTATACCTTTATTCATCAATACGTTTTATTGATACTTGTGAAATATATATAATGGGATATATTGATCTATTATTCATATCCATATGAAAATCTAGTTCACAGCTATCTACATTAAGAAAAAAACAAAAAACAATGTACGTGCATGGCCAGCTCTAGGGTGCCCCGCGCAAGCTGAACTTCGGCTCCCTTTGAAGTATAGTATTATCTTTATCTTATCTGAACTCGTCATCGGTCGAGAGAATATCCTTTGTCAATTGTTTCTCTAAGTTTCACCACAACAGAAAGTATTCAACTATTATATGTTCCCGTAAAAATCTGACTTCATATCAAGGGATTTTCCTATTTCGACTGTTTCTGTTCTATTTAATATACTCATTTTCCCCATGCGTGTTGGGAAAGTTTATCACCGACACATTCCAGACGCGCCCATAACACTTGGCTCTATCGACGAGTACCTTCGTTGCCGCTATCTTGTCAGCACTTTTTCATGATCCAATATATTTGTGGCGCACAATAGCTTGAGTTCAGGACGGAAAGTAACCAGGGTGCAGCGAAGTTGCAAGTGGATTAATAAATTAGATAATACTATACTTCATAGGGCGCCGAAGTTCAGCTTGCAAAGGGCACCAGGAACCCTAGGAACAGTCCTGTCACTAAGCAACTTTTGGGATAAGTGCTGTGTTTTGAAACTTATTATTGTGACAAAAATAATCAAAGAAATTTACCACGTTGAATGAGAGAAAATTACGACGTATAATACGAAAGACATCTTACTCAATATAAATTCTGTTTTTAAGGCTAATTTATGATTATATGGGAAAATTGTTTTTTTTTATGATAACATTTATCTTATCAAGATCCGAGTTTCCAAACCTTTTGCATTGGTGACATACTTTTGAAAATGTTTTTTGTGACACATTACCTAAGTTCTGTTAGCCAAATCCAAAGGCATGGCTGAGGGAAGGGGTTAGGGGGGCTATCTGACAATGCCCTGATCCCCAAATAGGGGCTCCTAAAAGCTTTCAAGTTCACCCATTACATTTCTACCGACAAATCACCCTAAAGTTTGAGGGGGTCCTTCAACAAGCCGAGTTCCCCAGGCCGCTTAATCTCGATGTACGCTTCTGGCAAAAACCAAATACATGCCATCTCAGAGGTAAAACTAAGTCTTTTAAGCATCTTTTGAAAAATGTAGAAAATTACGTTGATTTTTTGACACAGAAATGTTTCTGTTCACTTTGCACTGATGCCCTTGGCGACACACCAGAGTATCGCGACACTCAGTTGGGAAAGCTGCGATCTAGATATTGAAAATAAATGAATGGTGCTTTGGCCGAGAAGGGGAAGGGGTCCTAATCCCAAGATCCTATCCCTGGATCTGCGCTTGTATATTGTTTTCATGAGTATACGTATGTTATTATTTATGCTGGTGTTTAATTCTGTTGGATGAAGTGGGTCCACGGGCGGGAAATTCAGATAGATAAAATCTCTCTCTCTCTCTCTCTCTCTCTCTAATGTATATATAATGCATTATGTTGAAACCCTATATCAAATAACAAATGAAAGGGGAGTGTTTGATCAATACTGCTGGGGAGACGTATATTATTTGTTTTTAAATACCCGAAACCGTTACATGGTAAATAACTGTTGATACCAACAAGAAAAAGTTTACTCTTAGTACCAGAACATCATAGTCATGTGCAAAAAGTACAAAAAATTGGAGAAAATTACATAAATTACATTAACAGATATTGGGAAATAAGTGACTGAAGTCACACGAAAAACATTTTTGATAAAAAGGTTTTTCAATGTGTATAGTGTTTAAAGCTGTAAAGCTTTCTACACATACACACACACACACATAAATATGTATATATATATATATATATATATACACATGTGTGTGTGTGTGTGTATTTCAAAAGTAAATAGAAATGTATCTGTATGTATGTTGAAAGGATTTATGGACATATTATACAAACTGATTGCGTGACGGAAAAATATAGACGCTGAGCGACATATTGTAGATTAGTTTATTCATGTCGTCAAAAATGGCGGCTGCATTTAAATAGTTTTACAATTGCACTGTAGTTGAAACATATAGAGGACGTTGCTTTGTTGCTCTGAATTTTCTCGTTTAGGTTCTACCGAAAATATATCGTTCCTTCTTCAAACATTTGCAAATGAATAAATAAACTAATAAAGCAGATTACTCTCTAATCTACATCTATTAGTTATCTCCCTTGACAGATGTTACAGGTAGGAAATACATGTGGTGTATTACATTTGTAGATATATACACAAGAAGAGTTCATTAAATGTGAATGGCCAAAATATTGATTTAAAACTTGTTCTGTACGATATTGGTGGGTCAATTACGGGGAAAGATCTATCAAACATTTTAGCGTGTGTTTATGTGCGTATCACACACACACACACACATGTATATATATTCATATATATATTTATATATATATATTCATATGTATACACTTGTGTATATGAACGTGCATTAATGAACGTGTTGATATAGATATGTGTGTGTGTGACCTCGAAATTCACACACACCCACACATACATGACCCAGAAATTGACGTAAAAATATGAGTGTGTGTGTGTGTGTTTGTTTACACGTCGAGTATGTATCGATACGAATACAAGACTTTGTATCTATATTTGTAGATAGAGAGAGGGGGCTTGTTGTTATAATCACGGATAAGGTTATCAGACGTTTATTGTTATCACAATCAGTCGGTTCCAAGCACTTTATTGAAAATGATCACAATAAACGGCTTCCCCAATACATCCTGCGTAATATGTTATCAGCCGGTTATTGTTATCTAAAAGAGTCTAGCGCAAGTGAAGATTATTAGCAGCTTTCCATCCCCTCTCTCAAATTCTTTCTCTCTCTCTGTCTTTCTCTCCCCCCTCTTTCTCTCTCTCTCTCTATATATATATATATATCGTGTTATGCGCACATACATATTCATATTCAAAGTTGATAGAATTGATTCTTTTTCTAATTTTGGAATGATAATGACAATAAGTCTGTACCCTCTTGTTTTTGTCCGCCTTTGGTGCAGACTTAGAGGGAGGGGAGATCCCGTAAAACAGCTCTGCTTAACCTGGGGTCCACGGATTTCTAAGGGGTCCAAGACGATAATATTGAAGCCCATGACCTTGAAGAGCAGGAAAAACTCTCCTGATATCTGTGGAAAAATTCATTTAAATAAAAAGGGGTCTTGGTTATGAAAAGGTTGGGAACCACTGCCTTAACAAAATATGAAACAACTATCTTACCTGGTCGTGCCGGAATCCGAACTCCAAATAACTCATGAGTAGCTCGTCGACACTTGGTAAAGTTTTGCCGTTTGATAATAATAATAATGATAATAATAACAATAGTTCCGTTATCCAATATTCTGTGGAGCAGCAGGTCGTCGTAGAAACATTCCGTTAAAAACCCAACTTTCTTTTTTTTATAACCAACAACCAGTACATATCACCTGTCAGTGGAAGTGACTTTTTGTGCGTACCACTATTATATAACGCAGGGGTAATATCGCTCAGGTGCCTGCGTCAGTATGCATTTTTTTTTCCAACAAGATGTTTTTGGTTTATTTACCAAAAGTTATCGGTATTACCCGTAACGAATGTGCAAACTAGATGTACTAACAATTAGTATTTATGGGCGTGTTATCTGTTTCCTTTTTTTTATATACTGCTATATATTGTAACTATTTAAGTAACAGGTGTCTATAAAGCGATATTTATTCTTTTTTAACTGTGTTAGTTCTCGGGTGTGTATCTAGGGTTTTAAAATATTCTTTGTATATATGATCTAACTGCGCTAAGTTTCTTGGAGTAGGTTTTACAACGCGTAATGTTTAGCGCTTAAACGTTGAAAAAAAAAAGGGGAAAATAATTTTTAATCATCCAATTAACTGTACAAACAACACATAATATTTAGCACTTAAATATAAGAAATCTATGAATAAAAAATAATTTTACTACCATCCGATGTAGTGAGCGTATTCAATATTTTATAACAAGAAAAAAATAAGGACAATACACGCACAAACGTATACACACACACTCACGCACATTTTGGACTTTTTTGGTTGTTTTTTCCGACTCATTTCTGGAGAGGTGCACATAGAAATGCGTTTTTGATTTTCTGTGTGTATAAAAGATTCCTGGTATGATAAAATAGACGATTTGTTATTTACACACAGATGATGGAGAAAGAGGCAGCCAGCAATAGACACAGAGATCCGAAACGGTGTGAAGCTCGTAGGCTTCAAAGTTGTATTGTGGCAAGGTGTATGTATGTCTTCAGTTGCTCTAGTCGGGTAGGTCGACCCAACTACCTTTACGCTACCTGACTCTCTCTGTCTCCCCCTCTATGTCTCTCTACGTGCCTCTCTCTTTCTCTCTCACTCAGACGCATGCATACGTTCTTGAAACTATTTTTTCTTCATCTCACCTGAGCAGTCAAACACACACATGCATCTATTGGCACCCACACTGTATCTCTCTCTCTCTCTCTCCCCTCTCGCCTTCTTACCTGAGCGTTCATGTGCACGCGGACAGGTAACTGATATACAAACACAGATTTAGTCTAACGTGCGCTATATTTTTTTTTTGACTTACCTGGGCAGTGCAGCGTGCGCAATCTGATGATTTCACCTGTAGGGAAATAGGTAGTAGTTGATTTATTTTCGGCAAAAATCACAAAATGTACTTATATATATATATATATATATATATATATATATATATATATATATATATATATATATATATATATTTGTACAAAGTGTACTCAATAATATTGAAACTTGAACGTATCCCTTGCATACACGCATTTCCATTCGCTCTCTCTCTCTCTCTCTCTATCACTCACATGTGTGTGTAAAATCCGTATTATTTGGTCTGCTGACCCCTGTCAAGGTTGCCAATTGATGAAACAAGTTTTTAAAATACTTATTAATGCCTGGGTAGCGTCAAGGGCGAGTAGCTTATTCAAGTGCTCACCCGCCTGCTCTTTTCTCCACCAACCATTGTGGCATGCCAGGGACAAAACATAAATTTCTTGCTCTTACGCCCATTGCCAACCTAGACAGAACCCAGAAAAGAAATACACACACACACACATACATATACATATATATATATATATATATATATATATATATTGTACTATAATAACAAAGTATAAGGGAAACAAAGAAAAAAGACTTTTGAAGATTATATGAATTGCATAGACAGATATTGAGAGATAAGTGACTGAAGTGGCACAAAAGATCTATTGAAAAGTTTTTTTTAATGTTTAGTGTTTACAGCTGTAAAGCTTTCTAGAATATATATATATATATATATATATATATATATATATATATAAGAGATAGATACAATTTAAAAATCCATCTAAACTTAACTTATATTGGTATTTTTCTCTTGGGAGCTTTCACTCAAATTCATAAAAATCATAAAATACAATTTTAACTCATATACACTCATGCATATGCTCATATGTGGCATATTCATACCCACCTATAAACTGGTAAGTATGTATGATAGGTAGTTATTATAGGAGAGATTGCATCCTGCATATGCAACTGAATGACATTATCATTTGCCACTTTTTAGTACTTCATCCGGTTGAGCATCAATTATTTTACAAATCCTTCAAATCACTCAGAGAGGTGCATCAGGAAGATCATGTATCGTCAATCTAGTGTGAATGACGATAATCCTCTATTCATAGATAAATCCTTTGCATTGAGTTCTATTGGATTGCAGGAAGCTGGATTCCTAAATCTCGCTGCCTAGCCAATTAGTTTAAAAAAAAAAAGAGTTATCACCGAGAAAAGCACTTCAGACGATTTAAGCGCGACCATATCTGTCATCGTACCGTGCGCGATGACCACCCTACCCATGAGCGTATCTAAGGGAGGAGTCTTGATTTGCCCTAAGATTTACACAGTTTAGTCCGAATTTCATTGATTTGCCTCAAACTTTACACAGTTTTGCCCGAAATTGGGTTTTGCCCCTTGCATCCCCCGGCTCATACGCCCATGTTTAAACATGACCATGTCTAGCATTGGGCTGCGTGGTGGGACCGCACAACCTGTGAGTGGATTGGAATTCCTTGATTGAAACGGGCTTGGTTGCCCGAAAATGTGCGCTGTTTAACGCCAATACGGCCCCACCCTGTGCTTGTACGCCTGTGACCCAATCTGACCACCATCAGTACATTATACCTTAGTGCACACTATCTTCGAAATGATACTTTTAAAAAGTAAGTCTGTATGATACACGTATACTAAATTGTAATATGCACGGGGGGGGGGTCATGTGTGCGTTCGTGTGATAATTGTGTTTTTTAATGGGTTATGCACACGCGTGCTCTCGCCATTCACCTCACCACCCAGAGATCGGGACCGGCTCTCGGGACCGGCTCTCGGGACCGGCTCTCGGGACCGGCAACACGGACAGTCGCCCAGGGCGCCAAGTGCTTGGCCGAATCTATCATGTGTCTGAGACATTAGAACTTCCCAAATACAAATTGAAAAAGATAATGAATAAAAACAGAATAAAAAGAGTCAAAATAAGAAAAAATTCGACACAGTTTTCTTTTTTTTTTACCCGATTATTGTAATAAACATTTTAATTTCTATACATCTATTTTCCCGCTGTAATACACAACTAAATAATTAGTAAATGATTTATACTTTAAAGTGTGCCGAATATCCACTTGTTCGGAGTATTCAGACCCTCACGGCCGGTCCTCACCCCAAAATTAACTTTAATATACTAGAGTAATGGCTTGGTTTCAAATATCAAGAGAAAATTGAACCTAAATGTTTTTGTTTGTTTGTTAGTTTATTCATGCCTAATACCGCTCAGAGTTCAATCCATTGCAAAATGAGTATCTTATATTTTATGGTACACTTTCAAAGTTAACAAATACTATATACCACCTTCGCCCCCCCGGCCTCAAGCCACCTTTGGGAAGGCTTCCTCGGTCAGTCAATATATCCAAGTAAGACAATCATTACTTATGTGCGTGCATCAACGCAAACAATTACAACACAGGCACACAAAAGTGCATTCAGGCACTCATACACAAACCAATTTTTAGTACAATTATTATTGTATAGATTTGTCCTTCGCCCGCCCTGAGGTTGGTCCAGAGAAAACGAGAAGCAAAAGAGACATTTCGTTTCTTGAAATATGGCGCCGTCGTCATAGTTACTTGACGCTACCTGAACTCTTCCTATCTTGTATTTTTTCTTCTCTCTTTCCTCTAATCTGACCCACTATTTTTGTTTGTTTTAGATCGGAGATATTGGGAGGTTATGCCCAGTACATTTCTATATATACCCGAAGCTTCTATTGTTACTAAATTTCAATTATAATAAAGACGTAGAAGACAGAAGCTTTTAGAGTACGGTCACAATTTGAGCGCCCCCCCCCAAATCAAAACAAAAACAAAGCCGCATTTTCCTGCGACGAGGACTCCCCGACCCAAAGGACCACACCCCGATTTGAAATCACAAAGAAATGAAGAAACATAGAATTAAAGTCTCAGCACTTTCTCTTACCTTCGCAAGTTGTTTTGTGGTTGGCTTAGCAACATGTAGATTCTTTTGACCACTTATAACATGCTTTTGTTTCTCTCTTAGTCGTTTGAGGTGAGTGTACATACCTGTAGGAATATTGATATACTACATCTTAAAATCATTTATAAAACTTTTGTTTGTTTACTATTCTACACTAAGTATAATTTATGCATTTCACTCAGAGGTCATAACCTCAGGTCTGAAGGACGCGGGGTAAATTTTCAAAGCTTGTTTTGGGAAAACAAGAACAGAAAGTTCAATGAGGCGTCCACCGTAAAGTTTAAACGCTATTATAGTCAGACGAGATGACCTTGAGTAACGGATAATTTCAGAAAAAGCTTATCAAGGAACATATTTCCATCAAGTTTCAAATAAATCTGACCTAAATCAGCTGAGAAAATCGATTTTGATACAATCAAAAATTTAAACACCATCATTGACTGGTCAGGTTACCCTGATTTTTTTTTTGGTAAGAAAAATCTCATCTAGAAACACATTTCTATCTAGTTCCAAATAAATATAACTTGAAACAGCTAAGAAAATTGGTTTGAAAAACAGTTTGAACGCCATTATCAGTTAGGAAAAAAAGAAGTTTGAACGCCGTTATTGCCATATCACAGAACCCAAACTGAAAGATTTTTTAGGTAAGAAGTATCTTGTCGAGGGACACCTTTCTACAAAATTTCAAGTAAATCTGACTTTAAACAGCTGAGAAGCAATATTGGGACAGACCGACTGACGGACGGATAGAACCTCTTAAAGCATCTTCGGTGCCGAAAAATACCGTCTTGGGAACTTAATTGGACCTACTCCTCATAACACAAAGTTTCTTTAGTACTTGACAAATTTAAATAGGATTTATTCATTCAAGATGCCAGTAGAGGGGTGTTATTTAACAGAAGTAATCGGATACCCATGTTCATGACGATTAACAGTGATAGCATGCTCAAATTCATTCAACGAAAGTCATTAAACAGAAACAATTCCAATAATTCAACTGGTAAGGATAGCAATATTACAAAGAGTAACTTCAGAAAATTGAATATATTGTCTCAAACTAATAACCATGAACTGTATTTCTGCTGATACTTTTCTTGGAGCTTTTAATCAAATTCGTAAATCACTAAAAAATATATAGGGTGACCCTATTATTATGAATTCGGATAAAAGCCCAGAAAAAATATCTACAATAATGATGTTTATATGGATTTTAGTTTGAGTCAATGAATTCAATTTGAAAGATATGTTTTGTAATACTGCAACACTTATCTTCAAAGAGGGGAAATGTAGTTGCACAGCGATTAGAAATGAGCGACACTAAGCCAGCGATCGCTATTAATAGTTCCTAACATGAACATTATTACTATTAAATGTTACAAGTCCTCAAACTCCCCAAATTCTGGGTGGCCGATATTATGTATGGACGGAATTTCAACCCCTCATTTAAAGAGTTGTAATATTTTCCATTTTTCAAAAATGGTGAATGTACAGAATTGGAATCACCCAAATGCCACCCCAAATGTGTTTACACTTAATGTTCATTTTCTAATCAATAAAATTATAGATTTAGTGAGACTTTTAAAATCAATATATTGCCACGAATTGAGTTTATGCTAAGCTGGCTGGTAAACGCTTCCGACACAATACAGTAATTGAGAAATGAAATGAAATGAACGTACCTCATTGTATGCCAGTAGTGACTGTTTTTTTTAAGGAACCACCAAGTAAAATATTTTCAGAAAAAAAAAAAAATCATAGCAGGGATCAATTGAAATGTTTAGTCCTAGGGGATCCTTTCCTACGGGCTGCGCTTGTACTAAGAGGCCAGGGCATTCACTGACGTCTAGGGTGTGCCAAAAGGTAAGGCCGAGGGAACTGGACATTTTTTGCCTCTACCCGTGCGTACGGTGCGCCATATTAAGTGCGGACCTTGTGTCAAATGTTGTATTTGTGAAGAGGTACTGGCTCTGCGACGCCCATGAAAGAGATGTGTGGCGAATCCTGGGGAAGGTCTATGTCCAACGACGGACGTTAAAAGACTGAATGATGATGAACGAATCTCGAAAATCATTTAATCATTCAAAAAAAAAATCTCTGATAATTTCTAACGGGCATAATTTCCCACCATTCATTGTATTTATTGGTCAGATGTAGAAAATCAACATTAGGTTCGATCGCACGCCCTGCCCTCCTCAACAAAAAAGAAAAGAAAAAAAAAGTTCTATTCTAATTCCATTTTTTGTCGCAGATTGAAACAGTCTTCAACATTTCTGAACAATTTCTCGTCGGTCTGTTTTTTACGACCGACATTACGATGGAATAAACCTCTATTAAATCAATCTATGTGGATCTAAGACATTTTTTATTTTTTTTATGAAATTCAAATTCATCTTGACTAAAGGAGGTGCGTGGTGGTTAGCGGAGAAAGGTCTCGGCGAGTCGAGTTCGACCTCAAGCTGGGACGGTATGGGTTCACTTCGTACCAATGCCTTTTGAAAAAAAAGAATCAATCTCCTTCAGCTATGAGCTGAATAGTGCAAGATGAAATGAGTGACGCCACTATGGGTGTTTATCTATAAGTCCAATTCACATATTGCGAACGGGTCGTGTATGTAGTAATGTGATATGTAGATTCCAAGCACGGACGACTGAAACCATAGCCTTCGTAAGGGCACTACTAACTGAATTATGGACATTTCACTCTCTTAAACATAATCTGACATAAAGAAAAATTTCATTATCAAAAGAAAGCCCATTGTTTGCAAGAGCACAATTCCAGATGATGAATGAAATTAATTGAAACTAATGATTCTTTTGCTCGTGTCGTGAGTTCGATCCTCATTAAGTGCACTGTTCTTGTGGCCTAGCGCCAGATTAGGCCTACATCAAATATTTTCAACGCCCACCGTGGTGCAACGATCAGGAAGATTATCGCTTGGGCCGCTTCGTAAGCATGGTAAGTTCGATCCTCACTTGTTTCCAAATTAGGTTTATTTTGTTAGCCCCCCCCTCCAACCAACAACGATTTGATAATGGAGAATCAAAATATTCCAACGGTCAGTTTTGTATATCTTTTAAGTTGGGTTCCTGATCAAACAAATCATCAGATTTATTCGGCTTTGCCCGAAGAAGTTAAGGTGTCAAAAGTTTTGAATGAGAAAACATTAGCTATATAAAGCATAATCTTTGGCGCCTCTTCGTTAGTTCCGACCACACAAAAGTTTTCTCAACCAGGGGCAATCGAAATGTTAATTTTATTCTGTTTGTCCCAGTTAAAGTGGGGATTAGGGTTAGAATTTAGGGTTAAGGTTTAGGGTTAGGATTTTCGTTCTCCTTGTGGAATCTTTTCTATTAGAAAAAGAAGAAAGAGCAACTTGATCTTTTTTTCGTTTTGGGGCCTCTGCACTAAAAAATAACGGTGGTTAGCTTTTGATGGGATTAACGAAAAAGACCCATCAATATTGTCTCAGACGCTGTTTTGTTAGCGCAGTGAGATTGATTCTCACTTGGTAACAAATTATAATTATTTTGGGCTAAACTGATATATAAGTAAAAGAAAAAAAATGCCATCACAGTCAAAAATTGAACGACCGTTGCGTCAAAATTTGAAGTCATGTAAAAAAAATGAGTATGGGTAATAAATTTTATTTATGACATCACAGTCGTTTTCATGTGGAAAACATCTAAAATTAGGTTAAAAACATCTAGAACCATCTAGATTCTCGAAAATATTGATTTTATCAACCCCGCCCCCGACTGAGGCCCTAAGAAGTTCAAAAAGGCCTTTTTCTTCCAAATCCAAACAATCATTTTCAGAAGGGTTATAGTGATGTACCTATACTATTTTTCAAATCTGTGGACAAAACGGTGTGACCAAGAGCACTGGAACATACAAAAAACATAAACACATACCCACACGCACATATAAAAAAGGATAAAACTATTCACCATCTTTGTTCAACATGTTTTTTAACAACATATTCACAATTCTGTTCCATGATCTCCTGAACCTTTCCGATAACTTCATATTTTCATCCTCTCCAAACTCTCAGCGCTTTTTGCAGTTTTCCAGCGACATGAATTTTCTTCATCAAAATAATTCTGTAAAAC
Organism: Thysanoteuthis rhombus; assembly: GCA_963457665.1. NCBI lineage: Eukaryota > Metazoa > Mollusca > Cephalopoda > Oegopsida > Thysanoteuthidae > Thysanoteuthis > Thysanoteuthis major. The sequence continues at coordinate 74,742,878 of OY735204.1, read as the reverse complement.
ACCTGAATCAATCCGAAGGTGCAATATCTGGTCAAGATGGTGGACGAGTGAAAACTTCCCAGTCAGACTTTGATAATTTTTTGCTTGGTCAGCAAAGAAACATGCAGTCATCGGTTATCATGACACAGAGCTTTCCAAACTTTCTGAATCGGTGACACACTTAAAAAAAATAATTTTCCAGTCATACATTACTCAAGTTGTGTTAGCCTAGCCAAATATGTATTGTCATCCAAACAGTTCGACTGAAAAATATCTTTATCTTTTGAAAGGTGTATACAATAACGCTAAATTTCACGACCATTGCAGAAATTATTAACGACACACTAAAGTGCCACGACGCACAGTTTGGAAAGCTTTGCCCTGATGGAATATTTCGCTCATTCTCTTGACTAATTCTGGACACTTTTTGTCGATTGCAGCTATCGATTAATTTGACTCTGCGCAATGCTTATTCGAATCAATCATTTGCTTCTCCGGAAAGAGTCCATAGTAAAAAGATTCCCTTCAAATCCAACCACATACACAGCATTGCCGCTTTGGCATAAAGATAAACCTTTTAGTTGTGGTTCATTTCGTTAGCTCAACAGTCCCTTGCGTTTCCTACTGTTGTAAAGTATTAACTTTTTATCACCTGTCAGAAACGAATATTTTCGCCACTATTCCAAGTACCTGGTTGCACACGGAAATATGGACAAGGAAGTTTTTTTCCGCTTATGAAGAAGCCACACATCAAAGTGACTAGCATAATCGAGTTGGTGCAAATCATTTTCTTCGATTGATTTGAGTATTTTGAGTATATCAGCTTTTTGTTGTAAAAGTTGATTAATCATAAGTTATTTCTGGATTCGAACTCTATGAAACTCAGCTGACTGGTTTATCTGACGGAGGAGCATCATTCAAAGAGAAAACTTCAGCACGAAACTTCTTAAACCACTTTTGACATGCTCGATCATTTCCAGTACCTTCTCCAAATTTATACGCTTGAGTCACATTTTAACTTTCCAGCATAATGAGGCTCAAATGTTCTCAATTTCTGTTCATCTTCAATGTTATGATTAATAAACAAAAATGTCCCAACTGTGACTAAATTAAAAAAAATGCACGTTGATTTGATAAATGTCTCAACACAATGAAAAAAAAAATTATGAAGGGGATTTGTAGAAACTTTATTCTGCTAATGCCATCTACTCACAAAAAGCAAAATATTATTAAATCCGAAACTTTTCATAAAACAATATTGCGTCATAAATGCTCACCTGAGCTCACTGTTACTTACTAAGCGGAGACATCCGAGATAGAGTCCACCGTTGTGGACTTCTACTCTTGTCGGTAGCAATTGGGGATTAGTGTGCACTACCCCTACAGCCAAGTTTATGATAAATAGGTATGGTCCTCAAACCTTTACTCAACTGAGAGTCTATAAGACAGCAACTAACATCCTTATTATATTGCTTGGAGTGTATTTAATTAGCCATTGAGTTCACAGGGAAATTTGTCCTATGAAGAGTTTTCTACGCTCCCCGCTCGTACCAGGAATCGATCCCACAACCCTCTGTGCATGAGGTAGACGTGTTGACCATAGCACCATCCGAACTCGCTGTAGCATAATTCAGAGACGAGAGACAGGGCCTATTTCCAAGGCATTCGACTGCTTCTGACTACTGTCAAATCTTGGTTATCTGTGTTCAACTTTATAGAAAGGTAAAACTAAATGTGAAACGGTAAGAAGAACAAAAGAAGTCCAAATCAGAACAAATTATTGTCACCGCTGGACCCACAGCATTTTTTGTTTATTCTTTTATCTGTTCAGAGACATGGTTGAAAAAGTCAAAAGGGACCGCAGAAACCCTTAAAGAATAACATCGCTGAGAAAAAAGAGAAAACGTTTATTCTTATCTATGGAATAAAAAATCAAACTATTGTAGAAAAATAGAAAAATAGAAAAGTGCAAGTGTGATATTCCATTATGTGTATGAAAATGTTCCCAAATCCGGAAAGACTCGAAACGTCTCTTGGGCATTTCGGATAAGAGCACATCGGATAAACAAGTACAAGGTTAATTTTGCACGAATTGCCTTGAAGAAGGTTCAAACCTAAAACAGGTTATTTCTATGGATCATACCACATATTACTTGTTCAATCAAATTTTATCTTTTATCAGCATGATGACGGCTTCGGATCCTTTGATAAATAACTGCAAGAAAACTCCATACTTCAATAGTGGTCTTACGAAAATGCATTATACAGCACGAAAAACGTGAATGTTGACATTTTTGCCGGACTGGTTAACAAGGGTATCCGGAGGACTACCGTTTACTGCATATCATCCCAACTTAATAATTGTCCACCCGAAACTACAGCATACAGTCCCATAGTTAGAATGACAGCGCATCAGACGCGGTATAATACTTACATAGCTTTATCTAAAAAATCTAAATGTGTGTCCTGCACGGAGGAAAATACAGTGATTTACTAACACTAAAAGTCGATTACAATATCTGATATTGCTAAGCGGTCACCCATCCAGGTACTGATCAGATTTGAAGCTTCTTAAATTCAGTCATTAGACAAGGACCAGTGCTTTCAGATTGATTCCTTCGTAAAGCATGCCGACCTTCTGGATTCTCAAAATACTATAATATGTAGAAGACAGGGGAAGAAATGTTAGAAGATATATTTGTTCTGAATGGGCGTTCGGTCACTGGGAAATGGTTAGTGAGCTAATTTGACTTACCATTACTACCACGTAGTGAGTTCAACACCCACTAGGTGCCCTGGCCTTGTGGTTTCGTGTCCAAAGTAAGCTGACTTAGCTACAATTATTTCATACATTTACATATGCAAATCACGTGAAACAGGAGTTGGGGATTGCCAAAGAAAGACACTCGGCTCAGCCGGGAGTCAAATGCCTCCCATTTGGGAATCACTGGTTAGAAGGATGCCTCAATAGATCTGCAGCCTGACACGTAGTCATTAGAATTTTGATCTGAAATTTTCCCTGTACAATGTTTGATCATTGTGATTAATAGTCATTAGTAAATCAAATGCATTGGCAAAGGAGATTATGTGGAAAAATGAATATTTGTTGAGCAAAATAAATGCTTTTTTTCCATCGTTAGGCCACGGACTTATTGATATACGATTTGTTGGACGTACAGTTAGAGAGCAATCGGTTTTTGCTGTGGATAAGCGTCAAACAAGATGTGCAGAGTTAGCCTATCAGTACGGAAAATGGAATCGGGCGAACCAAGTTCGAATCGTGGACGAGTTAATCTGTGTTCATTTTGCACTAATTTCCTTAAAAAAAAAAAGGTTGGTATTTACCTCTACCAACAGGTCAGGTTAAGGATAACTCTTTTTACCGATACCATATAACCCAGTAGAGCCTGTCGATTGTTACTTGGAGAGTGGATGGACATCGACAAATAACCTCCCTTGTTCACCGAAATGCTATAAAGGACCAGGCATGATACATGGACGATCTGTTAAACAGACCACTTCAAACGGAGTATGGAGGCCGGTGATAACACGTAAGATTAGTAATCCTTGCAAGTCTCAAATCTAGTCGAGACCAGAAATTTACTCTTAGATGTTTTTCTTTACAACCACCCCCTTGACAGGATGTAAATCTACTGAAGAGAAACCTCCACCTTAATCACACAGCTTACAGTGTACTCAATTAGCTGCTGAGTGCACAAACAAATTTGTTCAAATGAAAGGTTTTTCACGTTCATCGCTCATACAGGGTATAGAGCCCAGGTCCTTCTGCGTGTGAATCAAGCGTGCAAACCATTGCATTATCCAAACGGAGCGCAAGAAGGAGTGGATTTATACCTTTCCCAAGGCATCTGTGTGATCATAAATTGTCTCAGCTGAAATGAGCACACACACACACACACACACACACACACACACACACACACACACACACACACACACACACACGTACTTATTATTCATATTTATATGACTTACTTATAATCTACCTTCGGGGTAAAATAGATATCTAAATAAATATCAAAATAAATCTCATTATAAAATCAAAAGTGTGACTTTTGTTTGTTTCTCTCTCCGTAACAATGGATTCTTCCACTTGAAGGCAACGATTTTACTGATACAATATCTCTTGCCAACTATTTGAAAAAATGAACTTTCCACTGAAACGAGTTCAGTAGTTTCTTCTAAAAAACTCATCTGAAAGAAATTCAAACATATCCTTGAAATTTTTCTTACGGAGATTAACTAATAAATAGAATAAAAATAAATAAATGAATGTATTTTGAGGACAAAATATTCAGAAATACATTTTTTCTTTCAATTCTAGAATTTAATTCTATTGTAAGCAATACTAATCTAGTTAAAATAGGCCATTTCCGATTGAAGCCGGGAAAAAATAAGACCAAGCTGAACTTTGCAGTATTGTAGACGTATTATAGAAGTTCTCGTCTCTTCAAAAACACTTCCAGATCTGCGTGATATATTTCATAAATATAACCATTCTCCATATGCTTATAACTTTTTTCTCAAGATCGAATTTGAGTGGATTTGGGATGTGCTATTGTTGGCGACCAACCCTGTCAATACTGCCGAAGCTTGGCTTTAATTCCTCTTCGGATTCAGTCCGAAAATAGTGTTTTAACTGGACTGTCTGCCAGTCTTGCCTGGAGAAAAAAAAGTAAATCGCTCTTTTGCGCGACAGTTTCATATAAATGACGTTTATAGCATGATAACAACCATTTGTGTTGCTAAGCATTAGAGGGGAGCGAAAGAGAGAAGCTCTAGGGGAGAGTATATTTAAGGAAGAGGGAAGGATAAGAGGGAGAGAGAGAGAGAGGGGGTAGATAAAGACGGTTGACAGTGAGAAGGAGAGTGAAGAGGAAGAAAATATAGAAATTTAGAAAATAGGAGAGAGAGAGAGACAGAGGAGAGAGGGAGAGGGGTAAAGAGAAAGAAAGAAAAAAGAGAGAAAAGAGAGAGATGGAGAGAGAAAGCGAGAACGTAGAGAGAGACTGGAGAGAGAGAGAAACAGCGGAGAAAGAAGGACAGATAGATAGATAGATAGATAGCTAGAGAGAGAGAGAGAGAGAGAGAGAGAGAGAGAGAGAGAGAGAGAGAGGGAGATGGGAAAAGAGATCGAGTGAGAGCGGAGAGAGAAGGCAAAAGAGAGTAAATGATGGAAAAGTGATAGATAGAAATAGAAATAGAAATGAGAAACAGAAAAAAGATATAAACAGAGAGAACGGAGGTGAGAGATAGAGGGAGTGAAGAGATATAGAAAGTTAGGGAAGAGAAAATGATTGATATATATATATATATATATATATATATATATATATATATATATATATATATATAGAGAGAGAGAGAGAGAGAGAGGGCGAGAACGAGAGTATTTTGGAAAACGCTTAATCATATCCGAACTACGTGAAGTCAAATGAACAATAAAGCAAGTTAAAATCGTCAAAACAATCGCAAGTACTCATATTCATTCCGTCGTTAAACTGTTGGTTTTTGCAAACCACTGATATTCGATGCCAGACCTTTTCAGTCTAAGAGAATTGATATACAACGATGTTCCATTCAAACCTCTTTCATGATTGCTGGTAATTAAAAAGTTAATATTGATTAAAGCAATGCTATTTATAACACAGACTACTTTATCCTTGTCATAAAAATATTGAACAACCGTAGCCATCAAAGATGGCAATCGGTTCTATTATTATGTATATATGTGAGTGTTTGTTGATGTGTTTCAGCACTCCTAGCCATATCGTTTTGTCTACAGACTTGGCATCAGTACTCCCCAGACCCCTTCTAAAAATGTTTTTGATTTTTGGAAAATTAACTTTCTGAACTTGCATGTTTCGTCATGCGATCTTGTATTTTGCCGATGATCTTCAGGGATCCATGTTGTGAGTCGTGATATCCATCGCTTGTCTGATATTTTTGCAATATGACCAGTCCATTGCCATTTCAGTTTTCTATGATGACTTCTTTTTTTTAACTCTAATATATTGTCTTCTCCAAGTGATGTTGAACATGATTTTCTCATGTGCACGTTGTATGGTTCTCAGTTTGAGGTTCAATCTTTTGGTTAGGTTCCATGTTTCAGCTATATCAGTGACTATCGGGAGGATTCATTGACTGTAGACCTTTCTTAGAACTAATAGAGAGATTCTTCGCTTGATTACTTCTTCAAGGTTTCATAGAAATCCATTGTCGATGATAAATTTAGCGATCTACTTTTTTCAGGTCTGCGTTTTCGATTAGGATTTTTGTGTATTTGTCATCAACATGTTTATTGTATATTACATTTGTTTCTATGAAGTTCGTATGAGGACCAACTATCTTGCGCTCTCCGTTCAGTTTGTCTCGCTAAAATTAAGATTAGATTAAAAGCCCCTCCCGAAAAAAACAAACAATTCTCTATCAGAGTTTGAACTTGGTCCTCCTATTCCGTTCTACGTGCTTTCAACGACTGAGGCAATGGTGCTTCCAATGGTATTTCTTATAAATAAATAAATCTCTAAATAGAAGGTTACAAATTAGGACGAGAACTGAAGTTTCACCGTGGGGACCTCGATTGTGGTGGTCAGGTTACAGTCTTAGACAAATTTGATGCTCCTAAGGTGCAGCCGTTTACGAGTCTATAACATTCATACATACAAGCAAACAAGCAAGCAAGCGAACGAACGAACATAACTCCTTCTTCAGAGTAACAGATTGGGTGTTGCACTTGGAACAGTGGTTAAGAGGCTGGCCGAACAGTCCATTCGCTGGTGTGGCTCTGTCGATCCTCAGGTACCCTATACCTGTGGCTTTTTTTGCAAGACTTAGCTAATATTAGAACCATCATCCTTTGCAACAGCAGGCATTATAAGTCCACTGCTGTACAAAAGCCTTTCACATCTCCTTTCATTTCTACCTTGTCTTACCGGTAAACTTTTCTATATAGTCTCTCTATCTGTCCCTACTGCGTTTACTGTCACGAGGGCATCGATCAGTTAGCCCTTTTCTCCATCCGTTGTCTCACCTTCTTGTCATGTGCCCTGTCCATCTCCATTTTCGTTGCACAATAACTTGTACGATATACTTCACGCCAGTCCTCTCTTGGATCCTTGTTGTTTTTTTTTCTCCCACTCAGAGTTATTCATAACATTGTTCTTTCCATAGCTCTCAGCGTGGTTCTGGATTGGTTTTAGAGTGATTTTGTCAGTTTCCAGATTCTGCACCCGTACTGATAATATGCATTGATTGTATACTTCATGTTCTAAGCATATTGGCAATTTGCTTTTCAGTATGTCTCTATTTATACCAAATGTTCTCCAGCCCATCTTTAATCTCAGTCTTTTTTCCTTTCCACGGTATTTGTTTAGCTTTAATGAGGGTAAGTTAATCCGGCAACTCATGATTATTCTAAATTAGATATACGGGTGGAATCTGGGTGGGTTCCATTCGAAGTTCCTACACCTACAGAATAAGAGAGGAAGTAATTATATTTTCGTAACGGAAAATAATAATTTTATTTATGATCGTAAATATGGACAAATGAAGAAAAATATGAAAGCCTGAACATGTTTATCATTAAATTTCAGGAAAAACAATATTAGTTGCGAAAACAATCCCCATCCTCCGTCGGGCCTCTCTCCTATTTCCAATATCCATGTTCTTTAACGTTTTTTTTTTTCATGTTCAACTCTATAACTGGAAATACGGGTTGGCCAAACGGGTAACGGCACGTCCAGCTGTGAGAGTTTGTGTTCACTTCGCACTAATTCCCTTGAGAAAGGTATGGACCCATCTGCCCTCTCCCAATAGGTAAAATAGCACAAGTTGAAGTGAGTGTCGCTTGTAAGTCTGATACATACATCGCAAACAGGCCGAGTAAGTAGTAATGTGAGCTTAGACAGGGACAGCTGAAGCCCTGGCCAGCATAAGGACACCATTTACTTACAGCTGTATAACACTGTAACAATTTCAAGTTTGACTATAAAACTGTAATTTTTACTTGCTTCAGACTTTTTATTCCGTCTTGTAAACGACGTACTAGAGTTGAAGAGAGCTTAGTAAATTGCAATGACGCTTTTGAGATTTCCCTAGTATGTAAATGCCGTTGAGAAGCTTTGCATCAACCTCATATAATTCTATGTTTCTGTATATACACATACATCGGCAAGTAATAACCTTGAAAAGTACCAATAGACGCGTAAACACGCACACATATACATGAACACACAATATCCCTAATATATACGAAGTGTTGCCCCCAAATTCGGGGAACTCAATGTACGAAATGGCTTCCCTAGAGAGAATTTTTTTCCCGGTGAGACAGGGGAAATACTCGGTAACTTCACATGCATGCAAATGCAAATATACACGTAATTTTTCTACAGATACATACAATTCACATCAGTCGTGCATTCTTTTTAACAATTCCTTTTTGACGAATACAAACTGTTGTCTTACGACACGTTTGGCATTTATTTATTGTCTTTTTTGATCGCATGCACTAAAATTCATTAGGTTATGCAAGGTGACAAAGAGGATAACGGTTCGGAGAATAGATCCAGCGAACAGAGTTCAAACCCCGACTGGGACAGTTTGTGCTCAATTCGTGCAAATGCCTTTGGGTAAGGCATGGTTATCCCCCCCCCACTACAGAAAAGAGCACCCCATTTTTTAAGAGATAACTCCCAATGGAATATGGATAGAAACCGGTGACTAAATCCCAGCTTGTGGTCCTGGCAAAGGATACCTCCACTCGAATCATACAGCTTAGAGTGTACTCAATTAGCTGTTGAATGTACGGGAAAAAAGCTTTCCACGCTCTTCGCAATCGAATTTGAAACCTTCTTCGTGGAAGGGGGTGTGTGTTAACCATTACAATGTGTAATCCATCCCTGACTAAGAGTAAAATAGCTCATGATGGAGTGTGTGATACCACCTCGACTGCTTGTCGCTTCTAAGTCTGTCACATTGCGAACGGCCCGGGTGTATAGAAATGTTGAGCCCAAGCAGGGACGGCTGAAGCTGTCACCAACGTGAGAACAGTAAAGAAGAAAGGAGAAGTCTAACATGTATAATGAATAATGTCTGAAACCCATTTTAAGCTAGAAAAAAATGCTTGGCACATCATGACCCATGCACATATCGACATGCCTAATCTGTATGGGAAAATATGAGAGAATAGACATAAAACCATTATTCTCTGTTTTTCTTGGCTGACCTATTGGTCCCATTCCCATCATCCCACACATAGAGATAGACTTCCTGTTTACGAACCGAAGCTATTCAAGTGGCAAATTCTACAATCTTCTCGTTTCAAAGCCATTTTACGCGTGTTTCGCAAAAGAAAAAGAAAAATTAATGAAGCAACGTCTTTAGAGGCATTAGGGTTGCTCCCACGTATGTACTACGCCCCTGCTGTGATAAAAAGAGATTTGGGATTGGTCTCTTGGTACTATCGGGGCACATTGCCCATTCGTTGCAGACAACATCCGGCCCGAACCTGCCCTCTTGGCAACACCTATCGGAAACGAGAATTTGAATACGCGGAAGAATCTCTATGTAATTGGGCTCACTCCTCTGGGTGGGTAACAGGGTGTGACATGTTGGTCGCATTTTATGACTCTCTCGAAATGTGCTTGTCGGTCTGATTTATTCATTTATTTATTTATCTATCTACCTATCTATCTATTTACCTATCTATCTACTTATTTATATACCCCAGTTTGTTCTTATCTATCTGATTAGCTAGTCATTAGAAGCTTTCCGGATATTGTTGCTTGTCTGCCTTCGATAGTCGACGTTCGAACCTAGGTAAAAGTAAAGGTTTCAACTGATGATATTTGAAAGCAAGCAGAACCCTCTTATCTACTTGCACAACTTGGTCTTCTTTGTTACTACATTCTTGTATTTGTGAAATGAGCGATACCTAAACGGTATCAATGTCTGTCACAGCCTGACCGTAGCTGGGTATCTATATATGTTCGTATTGTAAGCCAGCCTAAAGTATCTGCAACATGGGGAATCACGCAGGGTACCCAAGGCTAAAGGATGTCTATCATGGGTCTGAGACATCAGTACAAAAGGAAAAGCTGTAAAATAATTAAATAGAACCGAATAAAATAGTAAAAACGCGCCATCACAGTCAACAATTGAACAACCGTAGCGTCAAAATCAAGTCATGTAAAAGAATTCTATCGAAGAATGAATATGGTCAGAATAAATTTTATTTATGACATCACTGGAAAACATCTAACATTGGGTGAACAAAACATCTAGAAACATTTAAATTCTTCAGGGTTAATCAGTGCTGATAACAAACCAATCAGAATAAAGCCCAAAAGGGTAAAAAAAAACTTTAAAAGACAACAAAAACAAAATAGTTCAGAAGGGTTCTACGGGAGTGCTGATACCAATTTTCAAGTCTGTAGACAAAACGGTACGGCCAGAAACGTTGGAACACTCAAACAAATTAATAAACCCGCCAGATTGAGGCCCCAAAAGATCAAAAAAAGCTTTCGAATTTTTTTTAGAAGTAAAGTCTGTGAACTGGCTGTATATTTATGTTGCGCTTACGAAACACAAGAAAAGTGATTTATTCAATGATCACCCTTTTACCATTCGTTTTTGAAAATTGACCACCCCCAACCCAGCATGTAGCTTTCCTTTTCTCACTGTAAAATATGTACTTTACTTCAAAGGGCGCCGAAGTTCGGCTTCTCTGGGGTGCCAGGCACCGTACGGTCCGGCCCTGTTCGTATCAATATGTCATTATCGTCATATTTATCCAGGTTTGTATCTGTATGTCGGTCGGATCCTTGTATGGATTGGGTTGGTGAGGTTGTGTGGTGGTGTTGAATGTGTAGGAGTGCTAGGATCTCTTGAAATCAGATAACGTGAAAAATGCAGACGATTTACATAATTGGAAGAGAAAGGACTGTGTCTCAGTTGGTAAAGACGTTGTTTATTTCTAATTCGATGCACTTTTATTTATAAAGAAAAAAAATGCTTCCTCGCTTTACGCCATTTTGGTTTACGAAATTATTCTTAATAGGAAAGGTCCACTTTCAGATAATGGGTCAACTTGTAATAAAATCTACAATACCTGATTAGCATAATCGTCAGTGAAGTTCGTATTTTGTACATTTTACTTTCTGATTGCATGGGAAATTTACATATTTCCATACTGCCTGGCCCAGTTTGAACTCGCAACTCCAAAGGAATCGGATGTACTTTAACGGCGTTTTTTTTACACTAGCACAAGTTTTTATGACCATCCGTTGGGCAGAATCACATGGCTGTATACCTTCACCCTAATCACACGGCTTAGAGAGTACTCAACTAGCAACAGAATGCAGAGAGGAATTAGTCCAAAAGAGTTTTCCGTACTCTTCGTTCATACCGGGAATTGAACCTTGGACCCAGGACTTTTCTGAACATGCTAACCATTACACTATCCGAGCGGACGCTCTATCTGCGCTTTCCTAATTGTCTGATTCTTTTTTAGATTATCTATACCACGTGATTAACCACCAGTCACTTTAGTTTGGAAATATTTTTCTGGTTTTAATTGCATCAAGTCTTTCAGTGTCGGATCATTTCATTGTCTTGATTGATAAATGTCCAATAGTCATAAAGTGATCGTCTATATCTAACTATCTAAAGCAGTAAAGTTGATCTCTTTTCTTCAAAGATTTACTAGTCGTAGAGATGATCGGATGGAGAAATGACGTTACAATGTAAAAAGATGTGAATTGAATTATTCCTTCCAATGGAAAAAGAAAAGGTCCATTTGGTCACCGGATGAACATGGGTGGGATTTTTTGACTGAAATATTGCTCAGTCTGAACAAAGTGTATACGCCCAGGAGTGAAGATGAAGACAGTCGTTAACAATGAACATCCGGTTACAGCCCAATCACGTCAGAAACACCGGTTCTAGTACGATCACCGAAGTTAAGCACTGTCGAACGTGGTCAATACCTACATGGTTGAAATACACGTGCTGTAAGCAGCTTCGGATCATGTAGAAAGTCTCTCCTGGTGATCTTGTTAATCTTCCAAAACCGATCTCTACACTCCCCTCGATAATTATCGTAGAATATCTGGTTGTTCTGATGATCAAGTGACAGCAAGTCCCGTCAAAATTCACTCTCTTTTGCATTCTCGCCGAATTTAGTTATGCTGTCGACTGGAGGGTTTCGATTTCTTGTAAAGTACTTCAGGACCGTTCCAGGCCAATGATGGGCAAAATTGTCACCTTCATTTTCTTCACTCCCTACCCCAGATAGAATTTTGGTGGGATGTGTAGTTTGCAATGTAATTCTATGCTAAAACGATCTCTTCGTTTTTGTTCAACAGCATCCACCCTTCTTTTTTTAAAAAAACTCAGTTTTTAGTGATCACTGTCCTACAAAAGGAAAAGAGAAATAACTTATTCATTGATCACCCATGTTTTAATTTGTAACCCTCAATACAGAATTTTGCCCGAAAAGACGTTGGTGATGCGGCAGTTTCTATTGAGTGGATACATAAGCCTTTCTTGAAGGATTTTACTTTTTCTCTTCTCTAAGATAGCTTCTAGCTTGTTCTATACGATTCCATTGGCCCGTATAGTTTATTAATCTTACTAGCACAGTACCTGTAACAAATGACGAGATTATTTTTACATGGATCAGTAATTCTGCCTAAGATGTGTGCTCTGTCTGAGAGCAAAGTGTCACTCGCCGACCTTATGCTTTGGATCACAGTGTAATATCAATACGCAGTGTGTAGTTCCAAAGTGTCACCGGCACTCCAGCTTGGGATCAGAGTGTAATATCTACACGCTCATTGAAAAGTATTACACACAAAATATGAATACATCAGAGACTTCTGTCAATATAGATTAGTGAATTAGGAAGGTATGCCCAACGTATTTCTGTCGATATTAACAAAGAACTAGGTTTCACACTCAGGAAAGCCAAAAGCTCATGACATTCAGCTCAAACAATAACAAATATGGACTAGGCTGATAATTTAGCGATACACCATCACTGATGCAACCAAATTACTTCATCTGGTAGACGAAGCAGCGAAGAAAATTGGTCTACATATCAATGCTGTCAGATTATAATGAGATCAAATCACCCAAAGGTAACACTATAAAAAAAAATGACGCTGAACTGAATCAAAGAGAAATAATGACGGTAAAAGGGAAGAGGAGAAAGAAGATGGAATAAAAAGAAGATATAAGTTGAAAGAAAACGTAACGTTGAAAGAGAAAGACGAATAAGAAAGAGAAGCCTAGCCGTTGCAGGGTCAAACTCTTCTCTCATTTCCATCCCAACTGAAGATGATTACTGAAACCTTCGTATTTTATAAATACTGAATAAATTCGTAACTATATAACGTTTGACAGTTTGGTTCAGTAGATAAGAGCCGATTGTCAATCGCAAGGTCGTGATTTCAAATAATGGTAGATGTTAATTATATATTTTTATATCTCGGTCCTAAATTAGACAACGATCATAAGAGTGATTGGCCATTCACTTTTCCAGGTACAGACAACAAATATGCTCCAGGGGAGGGGACAAAAAGATACGCCCCGATGTTTGTTGGTAAGTAAGGAACCAGGGAATGTCCTGAGCTGTCACTGTTCATAGTGACCTGTAGATTCACAGCATTTTCATAAAGGTCCAACTTTCAAACACCCTCGCAGTCGGCAAGAAGGCCTGATCCAGGGAAGGGAGATTGCCCAAGTTACACTCCTTAGCGGATGGGGAGGATTGTTCTTGTTCTTGTTCTTATATCGGAGGAAAAATAAAGTCAACTCCATTTAGGATTGGAGTCTGATAGAAGAGGAAACGAAAAAAAAAGATGAGAACGAATTTGAAAGTAGACGATAAAGATGAAAGAAGAGAAAAATACGATGATGAAGAAGAAGAATTCGTTCAAGATAGAGATGCCACGGTGAGGCTGGCATCTTTACCTTCTTCGGTGGAAGACGCCTGGAAGCCGAAGAGAAGGCCGTTACTTATGATCTGCGTCCTTGAACAGGGGGATGAAGGATGAGTAGTGGCAGATGTACCGCCAACACACGAAGCAACGAACACGATACGGGCCAGGTGCGAACGTCTCTTTCTTTTAAGAGGTGGGGGAAGATGAAAGTGTCAGGTAGTGGCTCAGCAGATAACAAATGCCGGGATAGGATCAGTGTTTCTGTGTTGCCAACTCGAAAAAAGGTTTTCGAGCTGAAAACGACGGGGAAAACGTGAAAAAAAATCTGCCAAAACACGCTGAAAAAATATTCACGATTAGCCATTTCATGGCCATTTTTAACTGCTAGAAATGGTCATATTTACTCAAAATGGCTTGGAAAAAGCCAAATATAGGCTAAAATTGCTGATAAATAACAGAAAATTTTGATTTTTCATGCTGCCAAAACAAGAAACGTGCTAGATTTAGCACGAAAAGCGCTAAATTAGCAACACTGGATATGATTGACGCTATACTTCTTTAATCAGCTGAGCTTAGTTTGACACAAGGCCACGAGCACGGGGCACTCAAACACGATCGAACTCATTGCCCAGTAGTAATGTTCTGCGAGACGGACTTGCTGACGGCTATCACAGCGAGGCTCCCTCGACGTTGTAAAGGAAATATCTGGATATATTCAGTTTGGTTTCGTCCGTCAAAAGGCCAATAGAGAGTGAGATCTAAAGAGGTTCGGTTTTTTCTTTTCGTTTATCACCCCAAACTCTTAAATTTTTGAGAACCGATAGGAATTAATGTTAAGCATATTTTCTCATCCCCACCCGCCCTCCGACTAAATTTTCCATAGCATGTGGGAATTTATTTTATCTTATCGAGATAATAACCTAGGATTAGGGTTAGCGAACAGGGTTTTCATCTTCGTGAGAGGGATTAACGGAAATGACCTGGGGATCGAACCCAGCAGCAGGCACAAGCGATACTGTTACGGCCGTTGGAGGTATTACTCTAACAGTAAAAAAAATACAATAAAATCCTCGCTGTAACGAGCTACTTTAGGGGAGGTATTGTACGTTAAAAAGCCAATGGTTAGTTTTACCCCATGGTTGTCCCTCGTTGGTAACTTAGAAGTAATTTCACTCTTTCGTGCATTTAATGAACATCGTTCGGTAATGATAAGAAAGTTTAGCAAAATGATATTTTGGGGGACCCAGATTTGATTCATCGGAAATTTTTTTTCGGGGGGGAGGTCTTCACATATCACACGCTAATTTTTTTTTCTTTCGGCGGAGTTTTGTCTTTTTTTTACACAAAATAAATGAATACGAAGTAATTTAGTGTAAATTTAATTTAGTTAAAACAAGAATGCTTACACCACGTTAAAAAAATTCACTGGTAAGATTTCGACACATTTGCCGTAAGGCGTCTGATCTGATATTCGGGATATTTACATGATTCGAAGAATTCATAGAAATAAATCTGGCCTCTCTTGTTGTTTCAGATTCGCGGTAAACAAATATTGCGTATTTAAAAAAAAAAATAATGATAGATTTTCGTTTGGCTTTCCATTAATTTTGAAGCGTATATCTCCTTCATAACCGACGAGCGAGCGTTCTGCTTTGCTGGTCGAATGCAAGTTCAAAAGTATCAGCTTGTGTTACCAGCGATAAGTTGCGTCTCGAGTGCAGAATTGCGTTATGAAATATACTTTTGGAAATATCAGGTTAAGTGCATTGGTAATAGATCGGCGCTCACACACACACACACACATACACGAAAACACACACACACACACATACACACACACATACACGCACACACACATACACATACACACACACAAAACACGTACACGCGCGCACACATGCATCTACCCATCCCCCCACATGCATATACACATCACACCCACATATACAGACATAGGCGCAAATATACCAACAAATACACGTGTTCATTTATATTTGTTGGAGGTCTACCGTGCTCAAAATAACATCCACACCTTGGATCAAAACAGTCACAGTTCTTTGTGCCAAGACGAGCGCATGTTCACCGTACCGATATCTACAAAAACCCAAGTGACCAAACCATGGAATGTTTACAGTGAAGAGACTATTTCTTCTTCCGAATCGATTAATTCTTTCGAAAACAATTCATTGAAAAATATCATAAACTCGACAGTTCGACAAACAATTTTCGAATTAGCATAGTCTCACACTGTCTGTCATTGTGGGTAAGATTGTTTCGTGGACCACATATGGTTTCATGGCAATATTCAGCTGGCATCAAAACCTATTTGAATGCATGTTGATGATATATATCCGTGTTCAAATGAAATACCCATCATATAATAGACTCTTAAGTTATGAGTATAACCTTACTTTCTATCAATTTTTCTTTCTTTCATGAAGACATTTCGCTCCTTAAATTAGCACAGCTTAGTGATAATTTCTGGAACAGGTTTTATGCTGTACCTTTGTCTCCAGAATCCTGGAACCATTTTTGTGACTTAGCCACGTGACTTCCAATGTTTATGCTGGGTTTGTAGTTGTATAGAATCTCCTGTTTTTCCCAATATTTTTCAACAATGTTTTTGAAAGAATTCCTATTTTTGGAACACGCTATTTCATTAGATAGACTATTACTCGAACCTTTGAGTTGCATCTCACATGTGTGTGTGTGTGTCTGTGTGTGAGGGAAAGAGATCAAGATCGAGATCAAAATATTTTGATACCTTTAGATAGATTCCTCGTATATCGCAACATTTTACGAGTAAACACACACACACGCACACGCACACACCCACACACATATATATTGCAAAGAAGTTAGAAACAACGCATCGCGGAACCTATGAATATATCAAATAAGTCCACAGCCTGATACTGTAGTTATTAGAGGGTTTTTAATGTGATTTTTCACTCGTATAATGTTCTATCTATATGATTGATATTCACAACTGAACTAAGTGGATTGACAAGGGAGGAGATCATGTTGAAAAATTGATATTTGTTGTGAAAAACATAGGATTCTTTCATCATATTGTACCTGCATAAAAACTGAAAAAAAATTAAAAAAATATTCTCTAATTTTGTCGAGTATTTTAGTCTCAATAGCAAATGCTCTTAAGGTCCCATGTCATATTCTTATCGTTGCGATCCCAGGATTTCTTAATTCTTCTTCCATTTTGAATTGTCATCTAGTAATTTTTCACTATTAATTTCCCACCTATTCCTCCCCTGATTGAATTTCCTCCTCTACTCCCCCTGGCTAAAATCCCCATCTTAAGGAATTCCTCCTTTGGGAGAGAAGGGGCTCACGTTTGAGAATCACAGCTTTATAATAACTGATCTTTTCAGTTTCACTATCTACCGTAGATCTGATATTCTGGACTGTTTGCTATTCTACTATACTATATTTGATAACACGGGTGACAAAATTCCAACTAAGATCTATACTTGACTCGCACAGTAGACAAACTGTAAAAATGAAATGAATATGGGCAAAACATTTTAGTAGCCAATTAACGAAACCTTAAAAAGTATTACTTTTCCCCCCATGATCTCGAGTATAATATATCTGACGGTGCAAGTGTTTATCGTTTGAAGAGATAAAGAGAAAATGAAACGGCGTGAAGTGTTGAGATTGGTCACTCAAATCCTGTCCACTGAGTATCTATAGAATACTGCCAATACCAGACAACCATTCCAAACGTCAAACAATGGTAAATGTCGAAGAGACAATCGGGGAATGTAGACAATTCCTTTGTTCTGGTTCGGTAGACAAACAGATCTGTAAATTCAAGACATGCTGTGAGTCTCTTTGCATTCCAAACGGTTTAGATGAATTGCGACTCTAGAACTAAGGAGTGTCTGTGTATAGCTATATCACGTGATATCAAAATGCCTATCCATCTATCTATCTATCTATCTATCTATCTATCTATGTGAAGATATCAAACATTCTCCTGTCTCTTTCTCTCCCACACACACCCATAGATATATATTTACAGTCGATACATTTGTTTACTTGTAAAATCAGCAGTTTAGTAGAGACGTATGTATGTAGAATCGGACCGAAGCGTAAGCAAAATAAGCAGCTATTTGGGGTCCCGTGGCCACCGTTAGGAACCCTCAAATCGAATCCCGTTGAGGGCTTATTAAGGCCTGGTCCGTCTCTGCACCTATGGGTGCTTCACGGTTGAGTTGTGGTAAGCAAAGGAATTTTGCAGATAATCATTACTGAAATGAGTAGCATCCTCACCGGGTTCCCTTCACTTTCAGCCTAAACTAAATTTAGTAAAATGGATGTATGTACGTATCCATCGATCTGTTGCTCTATATTTGTGTATATTTCTATTCCAGTTTTCGTTCCTATTACCATAAATGCATGGACGTATATAAAGGTATCAACATATCTTGTTTTATCTCTCTCTCTCTCTCTCTCTCTCACTCTCTCTATTCCATCACACACACACACACACACACACACACACACACACACACACACACACACACACACAGAGGCACACTCTCATGCATATACATTTGTTGTGATATATATTTATATAATACTGAAGTTATGATTCCGTCAGTCTGTTTGTGACCTCTAATTAACCGAATCGGTACATTGTAGCTTCAAGTATATCGAATTGAGATAACCCTAAAATGCACTTGAAGAATGCGTAAAAATTCCGGGGGATTTGCAACTCAGTAATGAAAGTTAGGAATGTGTGTTTAATGGATCGATCTGCCAAAAGAGATTAAGGGGAAAAAGTTGGCCCTGAAGGTGTCAAACAAGTACTGAGACAAATGCGATATATTTTTAGACAAGATCTCTTACAACATTTATTTTCAAAATATATTACTGATTTAATGACAGACTGTAATCATCATCATCATCATCATCATCGCCACCACCACCACCACCACCACCACCACCACCATCATCATCATCATCATCATCATCATCAGTCTTTTAACGTCCGTCATTGGACATGGACCTTCCCCATGATTCGCCACACTATCGTGGGCGTTGCGGTGCCGGTATTTTCTAAATTTGTCGAGTTCATCTCTCCATCATGTGTTCTGTCGGCCTCGGTTTCGCATGTGATCTCTGGGGATCCATATTGTGTGTCGTGATGTCCATCGGTTTTCTGTCATTCTTGCAACATGGCCTGCCCATTGCCATTCAAGTTTTCTAATAGATTCTATGATATCTCTGACTCCCGTTTTCTTCATTATATACTGTGCTGTCTTGTGATCTCTCCATGTAAGGTTGAGCATGATTCTCTCATGCGCGCGTTGCATGCTTCTTGGTTTGCGAGTCTGTCTCTTGGTTAGGTTCCATGTAGCAAAGAATCACCCGAGGATGGCAAGCTGTCGGCAGAGCAATCTCAACTTTCAACAACAAGTCGATCCCATTAGTCCTAAAA
Source organism: Thysanoteuthis rhombus (assembly GCA_963457665.1). Lineage (NCBI taxonomy): Eukaryota > Metazoa > Mollusca > Cephalopoda > Oegopsida > Thysanoteuthidae > Thysanoteuthis > Thysanoteuthis major. The sequence continues at coordinate 74,723,471 of OY735204.1, read as the reverse complement.
AGAAGAGTATACGACCAATGCATCCTCCTGATAGTCACTTATTGGGCTGAAACATACTGTTAAACGTTTTTATTGACGTTTGAAGAATTTGTTGTGTATCCTTCAATAAGTTCTTAAGTAATTTCACGTGAACCAAATCAATGCAGGTATCTAGTGGAGATAACGGACTGCCTTTTTTACATTAAATAACTTGATAATCTCTCTTCATGTTCCATTTCTCCTTGGTAAGTCACATTATTTTTTAGGGGTATAAGATTTTTTTATATACACCAAACGAGACAATTTTTCCAATACTCCAGAAAGCCCATAACAGATAGTCAGTGATGAGCAACCAAAAAGTAATTTTTGATTCGTTCACATCGTTTCGTATAAGCAACTTGGTGACTCTAAGTGAAGGATAACATCAGAAATATACTTGATTGATTTTGGTTTAAATAAATGACTGCCCTGATTGAGTAGTGGTCCAATTAATCTTATATTCTTGTATATATAAATTTGGTTGTCTGTAATTATGTGTGGTAGAGAAAAGGGCAAAGTAAGGAAAAACTGACATCGGCAGCAGCACAAGCAGCAACTATTGATACCGTGTAGAGAGTTAACTGGCAAGAAATGTCCTATTCATTTTATCAGATGAAGTATTGCAAACCGGTTTTTCTCAAACTAGAGGTTGAGAGACGCCACGTAAAAAATTACCGGGATTTGCAGATATATTAAGAATAATAATGTAACTAGTTTTTCCCTCATCTAAATATTTACTGTTATTGGCGCCTATTGTGGAATGAATTTTATGAATACAAATTTCGTTTCTGATATATCTTAGTCCTTTTATTCTAGGTAGTATTTTCCTCACAATAAACAGAAAATGATGTTTTGTATTTTTGAGGGTAGGGTAACTTATTTTTATGTTCTGTCAGTAAGATCACGACTGAAGACTAATAATATTAGTGCCTGTTGCTTTTATAACACCGAGTGAGGAGCCAGGAAAACATTTGTCTCATCGATCGAGAATAAAAAACGGTTCGAGTGGCCACGCTGTAAGCCTTAATTCTTGAATTTTTGCAATTATTAACCTTCATCTTATTTTTTTTGTTCATTTTCAGATTATGATTTCTGTTACCAGTAAAAGCAAAATAATATCGAAAAATTGTTTCCCGAATAATTTTCCCGTGTTTTCAATGAGTAACACATTTGTTACCTACAGATGAGTGTCAGTTGTTAAGAAGAAACATTTTGATTCGAGGATGCTATTTAAAATACAACTAAAATGCTTAATTGGAAACTATCGTACGACCATTCGAAATCATTGAAAAAAAAAAAGAGAAAATTCTCTGGACTTAAAGATGAAAGTCATACTTTCGTACAACTATGTCAGTTTTGTGAAAGTATGACTTGCAGGGGGGGGGGGGCAGCTTGTTGACCCGAACACGTTCTTCACGTCAAAGAACGTGTTTGGGTCAGCATAATAGTTACAGCATGAATAGAACGCCCCTGCCCCATCTGAAAGATTGGTTTCTTCCAAAACTAACACTTTCAAAAACATAACGAGCTCGAATCGGTTGGAAGCTTCTTCTGGAAGAAACCCTAAAAACAAAACAAAACAAACAATACTCGAACCTTTTCCTCTTTTAATGGTTAAACGTTTCAGAATACAATTCAGGCCGTGAATCTGCGACATTCAGTAAACAGTGCAGATCGGAAGTAAAGAATAAAGTCTTGGTTTGATTAATCTTTTACCCATTTGTTTTATTGTGTAAAAAGGAATGTATTAAAGGACCTACTCTCCACTGTGCACGAACCTGCCAAAGGATCTGCAACAACCGACGTCAAGAATCGAGCGCACAATCTGCCAGTTACTACACTCAAATGTTTTTTGGTTTGCACTGCAGCGGCCCACCTGGTTGCCTTGTTTATGGAGACTCTCATTAGAGAACATCTTTTATTTCTGTATTGTAAGTTCTTCAGTTATTTTCCCTCAGGCAACACACGGATTCCCTGCTAAAACATGTCCCAGCAGCAGCTAAGTCTGTTCCACTACTGGACTGGGGCTTTTCCCAGCAACTTCCATGCCGACCATGACTCAAGAGTGAGAAAGAAAAAATATTTCCTCGTTGATATTGCATAAGGATTTGAGTTTCAACTTCCAAGCCATACTTGCAAGTGCTGTGACTTAGTTTAAATTCTATATGAAGGAACCGATTCGTTCGGTAATAATTGCATTAGTGACAAATATTACTACTTTTTATGTGTCAGTATAGTTTGTATTTAGTCAACGCACTAATGCCCACTTGCTTCAGATTTTGACTTAGTTATTGGTACACATGTACCTTTCCTCTTTGTTTCCACAGCCTTTGCTAGGCAACTTATATACACACAGACAATATAAGCTTCCATTTAATTTACTTGACCATCATTCACCCGACAAATAACGGTTGATTAGTTTATTTAGCCATGTTCAGCGTCTATAGATGGTTACCGTTGGCGCCCGGATGCAGTTTAATTAATTTGACCGTCAGGCGCATGCGTCGAATTTATATCTGTCCGTTCGGGTCTTGCGTGGAAGTGCCGGTTGGCCAAGCAGTTACCAGCACGGAAAATGAAATCGGTAAACCTTGTCCACTTTGCACTTATGCCCTTAGGAAAACCATGGATCCATCCCCCTCCCCAGTTATGGGTAGAATAGTACAGGGTGAAGTGAGCGACGCCACTTCGGGTGATTGTCACCTCTATCGTCACCTCTTAGTCTATTTCACACACCGCAAACCTTTGAGAACTTCGAAGTCTGACCGAAACAATAGAGAAACTTGTGATATGTGAAGACTGGGCAAGGATGAATCCGTGGCCAGCATAAGGGCACTACTACTACTACTACTACTACTATTACTACTACTACTACATCCAAGTGTGTGTGACTTGTCTATTATACTTAAATCTACACGCTTGCAGTAATGAAGAAGGAAGTTCTAAAAGTGATTGTTAGTGGTCGGGAACTAATGCAAGTGTTACCGAGAGAACAGGGTAATTATACATATAGCGTAAATTAATTTTGGAACTAAACGGAAGCATTGCAAATAATTTTGCTATAGAAATGCATTGAAAATCAGGAATAAGGGATCGTCAGTGGTCAGGAATTATTATAAGCGTGACTGAAAGGATAGGGCAATCATATACATAGGGTAATTGTATTGTAAAAGATTTTACTAAATAGAAGCAATGCATATAATTCTGCTGCACAAAATCAGAAATAAGGGATTATCAATGGTCATGAATTAGGGTAAGCTTGAACAAAAGAATAAGGTTATCAAATGAACAATTTTGCTAAGAACCATAAACAGTTGTTTTACTAATTGGAGCTGCTAAAATGGAAGCGATATATCGACCAACTCTTCAGTTTATCCTTTTTATTTCAATTTCATGAGAAGTTTGTGCTAATGTATCTGTGGTGATTATTATTTTAATCAGAAAAAATGATGTGGTCGCCAAAAGGGTTAGCTGCAGGATTCTAACAGAGCTGCAGCACCCTCCAAAGTATTGTATTATCGCATTCATTTATGTTTCCCAATGTGAAAAAATAAATATATAAGAATAAAAAGTCATGAAAATTTCCTTTGTAAATTGTTTCTCTTAGTTTGATTACAACAGAAAGTATCAAACCGTCAGATATTCCTGAAAGATCCGACTTCAAATCAAGGAATTTTAATAATTTGGAAAATTCTGTTTGTTCCATTGATTTTCCTATTTTCCCATTCGTATTTGAAAAGTTCTCCAGTCTCAGACATGACCGGTGCTAGATGACTTTTGGTATCCTGGGCGACTGACCATGTTCCTGGTACCTAAGGCCATATGTCAAAAATAGGTCGCTCTAATTATGTCCATTGTTTCATAGTTCAGCCACACCTTTTACTGAGTTAGTCGTGTACACTATTATAAAGGATACATTATTTCAGCAGACGATGCATAAAATAATGCATTTAAAAACCAGGATTCGCTTCGTTATTCTCTTTAGTTTATCGGAATAACTCATTATTTACTGCTATTATCACAATATTAACTTGCACTAGTCATAATAAATAAAGGTACTTATATTTTGGATAAAGGTTTATACGTTTTGTGTGAATGTATTCATGCTTCAGTGATCCCCCACTCGAACTGTCTAATTTTCAGCTCGATGCCATAAAACTTGCTGAAAAGCACCAGGACTCCAGTTGGCCTGATTGATGTTTTAATTGGCCTTAGCAAAAGGATCCATTCCATGTATTATTGTTGCTGCAGTGAGTGCTGTCTCTTCAGACAAAGGCATAGGAGCAACATGCCTGACTGGTCTGGTTTCTGTTGCTTATTGGCACGGTGAGCTGCCCATGACACAAAGTCCTCTGGGTCAAATTTCTCCTTTTTGAGTACGAATCCTGACATGACACTCGATCAGCCGTCTTCTGTCTCCAGGGATGTGAACATGACTAGATTCTGATGGCCTTTGCCCTACTGTAAAAGGCGCCACTATTTCTGTCCAAGGCAAAGATGCTGGGGGCAATTTCTGAATGCACGTCTAACGACAGGGCCATCGCATTTTTTTATTGGGAGTATCTGTGCAGATTTTGGAATCAAGATGGCGGCCGAAATGGCGGTCAGACTGCATTTGCCTTGTATTCAAGCGAAAGCACATTAAAAAATCTGCTTCTCATGTACTGAACGATTTTTACCTACTAATTGAAACGAGTTGGATTCGCACCGAGTGCTCCGCTGTTAAAGCCTTCCATCTGACTAACCCATGATTAGTAAATACAGGTATCTCCTGCTTTTAAAAAGTTCGCTTTACGCCATCATTTCACTTTTATGAAACGTTTGCTTAGCAGAAAGATATTAAAGAAGTACTATGCACCCCTTTCTCTCTCCTACACCCCTGTTTCGTGCACCTCTCACCACCATTTTTAGGTCTGGGAATGTTGAATATAATTTCTCATATAATTGCAATATGAGGCAGCCATTTTGAAACTGAGGTGGCAGCCAATGTGAAAGAGCATCAATATCCTATAAGTATACAGATTTACACACGTTTTCACATTTTGAACAATTTCTTCCCCCAATCTACTATACTGAATATAAGCCAAAAGCACGGTCCGAATCAAAGCTGGTAAAGTCCTTTATCACAGGTTAAATCTTTCTCTAACTTTTACTTTTTTTATCAATAAATTAGATTTTATGATAACTCCTTATAACTTTTAAAAGAAAAGAAACCATTATCAATTTCTGACTAGTTATTTTTTTCCTCTAAAAATATTTAGTTTTTTTTATTTTTAAATCCGAACTAACTCAGTTGACAGTGGTTCATCTAATATTCCAATAAGTTGTTTACTTAGAAACAATAACAAACATTGGGGAAGGATGAAGGATGGATCAAAGGGTTAGATTTGATCTTCTGTGCGAGAGTTTGAGTTGCTCAGTCGGTAGAGAAGTGCAAATACACAGACAGCTTCCCATCGCCAACGGGATGTGAGTTCGATTTTCACTGACAGCTTATTGTCAAACTCCTACTATTAAGTTTTCGTACCTAACAATAATGACCAATGACAATGACCAGACCACTAACTGTTGATGTCATGCACGAATAACAGTGACATAGTGGCGTAAGCGAAAACTGGTGACTTTTAAAGCTCAACTCAGGTCGACTTCTTTTGCGAAAGTTTGCAAATCCCAGTCACAGGTAGTACTACTAAAGAGTTGAAACGGGATACGTAGTTTTCGAATAATAATATTGTATGAAGAAAATAATTCTGTCTTGTTTACCTTTTAGATTTTAATGAAGCAAGGGAGTTTGACCCTGATAGTCTAAGTTAGTTGCCAATAAAAGCAAAATAATTATTCAAGGAGGAGAGGAAAATAAAAGCCAAAAATTAATAACGGTTGGCAATGCATTGATCTAATAAAAATATCAGGAAGAGAAAGTTGGTTAATTTCCTCCAAGTTGAAAGAAAATTAAATTTCGAGAATTTAGTAGTTTGATCTTCTTTTACTCAGTACCGGTAACACTAGCAGTCACCTGTGGTACCAAGCGTTAGGGGTCACCTGTGGTACCAAGCGTTAAGGGTCACCTGTGGTACCAAGCGTTAGGGGTCACCTGTGGTACCAAGCGTTAGGGGTCACCTATGGTACCAAGCGTTAGGGGTCACCTGTGGTACCAAGCGTTAGGGGTCACCTGTGGTACCAAGCGTTAAGGGTCACCTGTGGTACCAAGCGGAGGGATCACCTGTGGTACCAAGCGTTAAGGGTCACCTGTGGTACCAAGCGTTAAGGGTCACCTGTGGTACCAAGCGTTAGGGGTCACCTATGGTACCAAGCGTTAGGGGTCACCTATGGTACCAAGCGTTAGGGGTCACCTGTGGTACCAAGCGTTAAGGGTCACCTGTGGTACCAAGCGTTAGGGGTCACCTATGGTACCAAGCGTTAGGGGTCACCTGTGGTACCAAGCGGAGGGATCACCTGTGGTACCAAGCGTTAAGGGTCACCTGTGGTACCAAGCGTTAGGGGTCACCTGTCATGTGTCTGAGACAATAAGACTATCTGTAAACAAACGGAAAATGGGAAAATGAATAAATTAAACAATATAAACCGTCAGAGTGAGAAAATTCCCTGATTTGAAGTCAGATTTTTCTGGAGTATCTGACAGTTAAATAATTTCTGTAGGGGTGAAACAATTGGCAGTGGAAATTCTCATGACTGATGACACTATCATTTAATCAATGCATTGTAATTTAAATCCTTGATATTTAGTGTCAATCAATATACTTCAGTACCTACTATACATTTATATTCACTCTATAATTTAAATGACACCGAAGTTGAGCTTGTCAGGGGCGCCAGGAACCCAGGAAGTGGGGAGTAAGGGTTATATCCGAAATATATCTTCGCAGCAACCCTGTCACCAGCAAAGAATAATACCATCTTTTTATTTGGGTACATGAAGTTGGGGTTTATATAAAACAATGCAGCGCTATTATCCTTCATTGACTCCAAAGTTCCAACTTCCAACCCCCCTCGCCCTCGGATCCAAGAAAGGGGGGGGGGTATTCCGTTTGTCCCGTCCCCCAGGGTACGCCCATTGGGCTGGCCGTGGTTCGGTGTCATATACATGAAAATTCAATCGCACACATCCAAACGAAGGTTGTCTGCATGAATCGCCCGTGCGTACACACAAACGTACGCGTACACATGGCTATATCTATGAGATGAGAAGTCCTTGACTTTCTGTCCTACATCGTACAGATAGACATTAAAGCGTTTCGTGAGTCATTTGTTTTTATCGCCAATGAGAACATGTATACAAGATTATTTCAATGGGCTGAGTTAGAAGTTGTCGTAAAATGGTCCTTATGAGAATGGAGAGGGTGAAAGATGAATCGTGAGGGTGAGAAGGGCGGTGAAGAGAGGGAGAGAAGTGAAAGAGGTAAAATGAAAGAGACAGGAAGGAATGGAACGAGGTTTAGAGAAGGAGGGGAAGTGTGGGTTCTTACGGCCAAATCTCGTTGCTTACGTTGTTACACCAAGTCGGCAAAAATGCCTATTTAATGAAGTTTCAATTTATTTTTACAAAAAAAAAAAAAAAAAAAAAAATGAAAAGATAAATAGGTATTTTTCTTTTGTTCAAAAGTTTATTCAACCAAAACAAGGATATAAAAACAACAATTTATTTTCCAATCAAAAGTTCATGGAATCAAAGTGGAATCAATTATTTTTTGAAAAAAAAAAAAAAAAGCTGATACGTAGTTTTGACTTTAATTTTGTAAAAATTAGATAGATACGTAGTTTTAATAACAACGGAAGTTCTTCTGATCATAATAAGAATGAAATCTACTATTCTTACGATCAAAAATTCATGCAATCAGAGTGAAATTAAACTTATTTTTACAAAACATTGTTGGCTACGTAGGCGATTCAGCTTAACAGATACACCAGTTCTCGTATAATTGCCGACATCAAGCATTCTCAAGCATACCGGTTGCCGTAAGTTAAGATGATGAAGTACGTGACAACACTTCGGGTACTTATCGTATCTTGGCTCATCTTACAAGTCGCAAGCCGAGACAACATAAACTTGTGATATGGGGAGCACGAGAGGAGACGGCTGATGCCATAGCCAGCACAAGATCTTTATTACGTGGGAAGTGAAAAGAAGCAAACGAATGCAGTGCACCGGAAAAATTAAAAGTGTCAAACTTAGAAGAGAAATGAAGAAAAAATAGAAAAAAAAAAGGAAAAAAAAAAATACGCGCCAGAAAACAAGATTTTAGCGAAAGAAAAAAAGAATAAAGGTGAAGATTTGGAAGCAGGGGGGGGGATATTATACAAATATTCTGCTTGTTTGTATGTACGACAATTATGCTTTCTGATTATTATTCATTCTCCTCATGTCTTTCATCTTTCTCCCTCTACCTCCCTACCCACCCTTACAGTGTAATAAACAAGCTAAGAATGGAGGAGGAGGGTGCTTATGTTTGAATGGGAGCTAGAGGAATTCAACCTTTACTATAACTGTCATTCATTCAATATTCTGCTTTCACAAGCTTGAAGCCTAAAAATTAATTGATAGCAGTAATATATCATTGAATATAAACAGCCAGCAAAAGTAAACATGCGAGCTTATGTTCCCTTGAAGGCCTACAGGAGTGATACAATCATAACCGAGTGACTGTTGGTCACCTGGAACTAGTGCTACCTTACAGCACCCCAAAACAAACGAATATGTCAGTACAAAAAGATCTAAATATCACAAAAAATGGGCTTCATGATTTGTGTAACCTGCAAGTGTCCCCTTGTAGGCCACCAAGGAAGGAGGCCCGGTCGTCATCCAGCGACTGCAGGCCAAAATTCCGGCTTATGTTCCCTTGATGGTTTACAGGAGGGACACGGTTGTTACCAAGCGACTGTTGGCCGAAACAAGAAGAAAACTGGACGGAAGAGGACAACACATTCGTTATGTATTGTTACCTAAAAAGTAAACCCTCTGATATGTATTACTGAGAGTCACAAGAATCGCAATATGAAATCCACAGTAGAGGCATCAAGTCAATCCCTAGCTGACCAGGCGAAACAAAATCTGAAAAAAAATGTCTATCAGAGATAGAACTGCAGGAAATCTGCGAGAATATAGAAAAAGATGAGCGTGGCTTGCCCTCAGAGAAACACCCGATCCAGCTATGTAGAACACAACGAAGTTGAAACAAATATAAATAATAACCCCGACCGTAATACAAATCAAACACCTGATGGGAACGTTGACATCCCAACCAAAGGGGTAAAACATTGATGCACACCCTGAAAGAATCAATGCAAGAAGAGAAAAATCCACTGCTATCTCTTCGGGATAAGGATTGGAAAAAAAAGTTCAAACTGAAGATGTCAATTGCTTTTTACAGCATGTCAGATCTAAAAACATAATGGAGCTAAAGAGCCTCATATACGCTGGTGCAAAAGTGGTCTGCAACATCTTTACGACACAAGAAGGAACCCCAAACAACAGAAACAAAAAACCTGTCCTCGGAAAAGAGATTAGAAAAACAGATCTTCCAACAACAGGGTGAGGATTACTGAAAAACACATCGCACATACATACACAACGGGTATAACTATGGGATACGTACAAGATATGACAAAAAGGGGATACCTGTTGTAGCGGGAGAAATACATCAAAGAAGCCAAAAGAAACAAGATTAAAAGGATGTAGACAAACAAATTTTCTACTTACACAGAATCGCAATTTCGAAAACAACGAAAGAAAATTTGAATCAAGAAAGAAGACAACATGAAAATAGATGTCACAGAGACAAAGAACTTCGGGAACAACATACAGGGATGCCTAAAATGACACAAAGAATATCCAGAATGGTTAGATAGTATCAAAAAGGAACTCAAAGCCTTAGATGTCGCAGAAGAAAATTGTATTGAACACAATCACACTGAAAACACTTTCTGAAAAACTAACCAACTGGAAAGCATCAGGACCAGAAAGTCACCCAGAAATTCGTTACACTACACCACTGACTGATCCACCCCATAACTCTATGTATTAACAATGATACGACAGAAAAGATTCTTGGAAAACATCAAGGATACCAGTATTTCAAAACAAAAGGAAAACCACCTCGTCTACATGGACAACATTAAGTCTTCGAAATGTTATCAAACAAAGAATATAGATACAATAAGAATTACAAGAATTTATATATTGATTGGAATTGAACTTGGAATTGAGAAATACACGCCTCTCGTGATACACAGGGAAAGGCCAGAAGGAATCGACTTACCTGGGAATACAGACACTAAAGCACTAACTACACAGGTTCTATACAAATACCCGGAGTTCAAGAATGTGACTCGATAAAAAAGGGAGAAATTAGGTGGAAAAAGGAATACCTAATATTAGAGACTGAACTAAACCGCAGAAATTTAATAAAAACAGAAATGGACACCTATCGACGGTATCGGTAGTGAGATACGCTGGTTCATTTCTTGGATGGATAAAGGATGACCATCAAACAAGAAAGCTTATGATGATGCACAAGGCTCTACATCACAGGGATGTCAAGGAAAGACTGAATGGGAAGAAGAGGACTTATCAGCCGAGAAGACTGTGTCCAAAACGCCAACACAGGATTAGAAAAGTATGTGCAAGCAAGCAAGGACTTTATACAAAGCGCTCGAAGCAATGCAACAAAGAACAAAAAGCAGTAAACGAGGAAGTCGCAAAGCAGACAACAAACAAAAACGGGAAAAAAACTTCAGGAGGCAAATACAAAATATCTCAGACAAGAGATCATAGACCTGACGAGAGAAACGGAATCGATCATTATGGCAGCCTGAAGCAAATGCATCAGGACAAATTGTGTCAGGGCGAAAATAGACATATATAAAATACATAAACACCAAATGCCACATAGAAGGAGAAAGGGGTGAAACTGTAATCAACGAGTGAATCAAATAAATTATCCCAGGTCGAGCACAAGAACAGACACGGTAGGGTAGCAACAGTTATACACTGGGAACTAAGCAAACAACCTGAATTACATCATTCGAACACGTGGTATCAGCACAAATTGGAGACAATCCTGAAAAGTAGAAACCACAAATTACTCTAAGACTTTGACATTCAAACCAACCACCAAATCCAAGCAAGAAAACTGGACCTGGTCGTCGTGGACAAGGGAAAGAGAAGCCGCCAAATAATAGACGTGGCTATGCCCACCGATCACTGACATAATAATTAGAGCAACAGATATATCAGTTTCATTTAGCTTTGAATGTTAAAGTCAGTGGCGTACAGACGGGTGAGACCTGTCCCAGGTGACACCATCACCGTGACGACTGCCTAACTCTTTGAATCTTTCAATTAATATATTTGTTGATTTATTAAATTAAAATGAACTTGGACTTGTTCACTCTGAAGTGATGCACAATAAAGTGCTTTGTCCTCCATAGAAATTATCTCCCTGAAATATTGCTAACGATTGCATTCCTTTATATTCAGTTGCATCTGAGGACTAAATGGTGATTTTCGGTGGGCGATAAGGATACAGTTTTTCATATAAGTGCTCCTAAAATTTGTGAATATGTATCAAAGTTCGCAAGTTTAGTATTGTATAAGAGGTAAATATCTCACCCTTGTTACTTAGAACAGGAAATCTGCACAGAAACCAAGGATTAATAGTAATTCATTGGTAGACAGGTACTAAAAAAGTGCTGTACTTATGTCTTTTTAAGTACGCGGAAAACTTGTTCATATAAGATTATAACTTACAATACGCAGTGCTATCAAAAGTCTTTTTGATTTTCAACATATTTAGTGCTAGTGTGACATTTTACCAAATGCAATGAAAAGCAGAAAAAAATGAACAAAAAAAAAAAGGAAGAAATATGGCTCTACGAGTAATAGTCTTGAAATTGAGGGATGAATATGTCCGTGTTAGTTTTGAGTAATGTATTCAAGAAAAGAAGAAAAACTCCTACTATTACTAAAAGTATGATTTCTTGTTTTATAAGATCTAAACTCCCCTTGAAGGAATTTCACTAGGTAGGAGCATACATTAAAAAACAAAAAAAACAAAAAGCACAAAAACAAACTACACTCAGATTTTGTGCAAAAAGGAAATTTTGTATACCTTTTGAGGTAGGTATAACTGCAGAACAAGAAGATCACAAAAATTCCAAATATCCTGTGGAGAGTGCAAGTTATAGATGTTAGTGGCAATATAGATACATTCCATAAGTAATAGGTTAAGAAAGGTAAAGCGTCAAGTCTCTAAAGAGGTTTCTGTTGCATGATTCAGTTTAAAAATCCTTGCAAGACACAAGTATGGTTGAGACCAAGAATACATACCTGCAAATTTTCAAGACCAACCCCTTGGCAGGATGCAAGTCAACTGAAGGAAGAGCTTCATACTAATCACACAGCTTGAAGTGTACTCAATTAGCTGCTAACACAGGGAAAATTGTCCTCATGGGGAGTTTTAACAATCTCTTCACTCATAACGGGAATCGAACCAAGGTCCTTCAGGCAGACGTGCTAACCCTTACACTATCCGAGTGAACAGGTAATAAATTACTCCAACAAAATTAATACTTTAATTGCAGAACTATATGCGAGAGTAATGATGATATCTCAGTAGGAAAAACGTGTGGAATTTCCACAGGTCCAGCTCGTTAATAACAGAACACGGAAATGTCTGTGGCACGAGAAGAAAAACGAGAAAAGTGGAAGCTATACGTTGGATGCCGGGGAAATGGAGAATAAATGAATAAATAAATTGAAGAATGTCAGAGAATGAAAAAAGTAAAGACATAAAAAGACTACGAGGAACCTTAAAAAAAGAGTAGAAAAAATAATACTGACAAGAGGAAGGAAGAAGAATTTTAGAGCGGGTGGAAAGAAAATCCCTCTGCGAAATTGGTAATAACTTGTATATATAGTCTAGAAAGATTCATAGCTTTAAGCAATATATATATATATATATATATATATATATATATATATATATATATATATATATTCTCTCATTTAGTGAATATACAAGAACAAAACCTATTGCCAGTTGTTGATTAGTGTATTAGGCACGAAATGTTGACATCCACCGAATATGCATACTTATAATTCTTATTCTCTCTCTCTATATATATATATGTATATATATGTGTGTGTGTGTGTGTGTGTGTGTGTGTGCATGAGTGTGTGTGACTATAAGTTACGTTATAACATGAAATTATATTTGAAATGATCCCCTGTTATCATACGATGAATGTATCATTTAGCCCAGACAACGTAAAATAATAAACAATCAAAGAAAATGAGGCAGCTGCAAGAGTTGAACCTGTGATCGATAGATTATCGTTGCTCTTACCATTGAGCTAAGTAGCTGCCCGTAATGAAAAGGCCCTAATAACTTTTTAAACTCCAAATTCTCATGGTTGTTATTTTACGGTCTATATTCACTCGATGTGCTTCTCTCAACGCAACAATTATGTTATCAACAAATTAAATTACCTGCGACTGTTCAGTTCAATGTTAAGAGCAACGATATGTTGAAGGGGCTATTCTATCGGTCGTAAGTTCGATTCCTGCAGCCTCTCCATTTTCTTTAATCGTTTATTCTATTTACGTTGTCTAGACCAACTTAAAAATTCACTGACGTAACAGGAGATCATTTAAAATATAGTTTCAATATGATGTAACACAATTTATAATCATCCTGTCTGATCATGTATCCATTTCTTAATAACACATACAAACATATATATATGGTACTGGTGTGCGTGCAATAATTATGTTTTTCAATAATTGTGGGATGAATAATGTCATATCTCAGCCACCAAAAATTTGCTGCCAGGTTCAGAGGGGGCGCTGATGCCCCCAGCATTATTTGATGGACTCTCAGGGGGCCATGGACATGAGTTTTGAAACCACTGGTCTAATGAATCAAAATCATCCAAAAAAAGTCCTGGCTTTAGTTTGTTTCAGTTTCCTGCTAATCGAAATACTCACACACCATACTTAATGACTGAAAGTGAAATTTTAGCAATTATATTGACATTTGATTTTAACTTAGCGCGAGTTAACTGATGAAAATAATATTAAAATATATATTTGCATAATTTATCCATACTTGAATATTCCCGCCATCTTTTCTTGATTTTTTTTTACATGAGAAAACGCTTGAATTAATTTTTTTTCATTTATCAATTTTATTTTTCTGAACAGATCTGATGTTATCTTTTTTGGAAACCACTTAATATTTCTCTTTTTTTTCTTACATAACATTCAGTCTCAAATCTTTATGCCGAGAAAAAAATCATGAAATTAGAACATTTGAATTATCGATTTAAGTAAATAAATAAATTACCAAATGCATTAGCTTTATGTTCCTTATTGCCGATCCATACATAAACAAACCCAAATTTTTTTTACGGGTATATATTCTAGTAAATGATAATTTGGTGAAAAATACCGATGAAAATGTACCCAAACCCCTAAAACTCCCCTGTAATCACAGCGTCATGACTGTCTTGTTTTCACTTAGTGCCGTAGAGACATTCGCGCGTGAAGTTAAACGAATTGGTCCATTTATTCATAGATATTTCGTAGGGGATAACCTCACATAATCAGAGAGATGAAGAAAATGGAGGAGAATGTCTCTCAGAACTGGGGTTATCTAGTGTGAGTAGGTGGCGGTGGGATTGTGTTTGAGTTTGTCAGGATTCTGTGGAGAGTTAGTTATTACCATTTGTTTATATCGGAACGTATTTATCTGTGATATGCTTTCCGGCATGTTTCTGTGATCATACATACTTTCCAACTTATATATGCAATTTTACACACACACACACACACACACATACACATATATATATATGATAATGATTGTGTCATCCACAGACAGCTGTTTCGTTGTATTACAACTCTTCAGTCCAGTAGCACGAGGAAGGAAAACTTCGCTTCAGACCCAGAGGCTGGCATTTTACCTCTGCCCTACACGGAACTGGATGGTCAGTGAGGTTGAATTCAAGCGATATATTTACTTATGCACAAGTCCCCATCCACCAGAGTGCTCTATTCCAGAGTTGGAAGAGCATTACTATAATAGCTTATAATGGACGAGTTGCCCTACCTAAAGATTCCTCAACACTGAATGAGGGAGCGTTGTTATGATAATGATTAATAATTGTGTCAGCCATTTATATGTATACATTGTACTGGGAAAAAATTGAGTGAAATTATGTAAATTGCATTGATAGATATTGGGAAATGGGTGACTGAAGTGACACAAAATTATCTATTGAAATGTTTTTTTAATGTTTAGTGTTTAAAACAGTAAAGCTTTCTAGACTATATATATATATATATATATATATATATGATCGATAGAGCAGTATTCACGGAAGTTAAATATAATTTCTAATAGGGAATTCTCACCGATCCTGTATATTGACAAAGTTATATGGTCTAAAAAAATCTTGGGCACCCAATACGATATCAAACCCAAATACAGTTGCCATGCTCTGCAAAGCGAACCTGCTAACTACTATTCCAACGTGAAAAGAATTAAAGAAAACAAAAACAAAACAAGCGTGAACGCTACCTAACACAAACTAAGGGATTAAATAATTCAATTTAGCATGCACTTACATTATAAATTGAACCCCTAATAAAATATTTTTTGGGGAGGATTAAAATAAAGCAAAAAATCCTTTTTCTCCCCTCGATATAACAAGGAGTAAATGTATGAATTTTCAACCCACTAGCTCAATTTGTGCGATCTGTACGTGCGACACAGATAGACAGACAGACAGATAGATAGACAAACAAATATAGAGCAACACAATATTTTTACTATTTTAATAACAATGCAATTGCAGAATTATTCAACTATTTCCACCATTTTTGACGGCAAATGTATACAAATAAATAAATTGAAAAACAAGCCTGCCTGCTGCTAGGTCAAACTCCACTCCAAGTTCTATTTTAATTGAAGATTATTGAAATTTTTGTACTGCCACCAAAAAGGGTTGGCTGCAAAGTGGGCTTAGCCATTCTTTTTTGGCTGTTATTGAGAAGGAAAGAATATCAAATGTTATTTTTTCAGGACGAATGCACTTTTTGAGGGACTATAAGCCGACCATTACGAAATTTATGGGACCACTTCCAAAAGCTAGGAAAATAGTCGAGGTATGTATATGCCTAAGGATACTTCCCTGCATGTCTCCTTCATCTTTGAATAAGGTCATAATTAAAAGATGCGATCGGTGGAACAAAAAGTTTCGTTTCAAAGGCTACAAACCACAGTTTTTTTTTTCAACCAGGGAATTCATTTTTGGAGTGTGGACCTTTTTGGTTTTTGTGACAATTTTTGAAATTTTGATTTTCAGAGTCGAACAGGTGCGTTCAAGCACATTCAAATTAGGCTCCATAAATACGGAAAAAAATTTGTACGATAAATTTGTCCAGTGGCTTCTGACATCAATTTCTGACCAAGACATACCGAATTTGGAATGCAGTTGCTTAATGGAACTGTGCAGTGGCATTTTTTCTCATATTGATTAAACGAAATTCACAATTTCGGTATAATTTGTACATATTTAGAGAGGAGAATCGATCTAGAGATATTTCGGGGAATCAAATTGGCAGGCACAGTGCTAAAAATGTGCTTGCGCAAAAATAAAAAAAATCAACAAAGAACACAGAAAGCACATACTTCTTCCAACACCATTATCAGGGAAGATAATTGGGCATGAATCCGCCCCAAAGTCTAATCACATCTTCAATGATCAATTTCCCATCCTTCTATAAAATTTCATTGATAATCATTGAGAACTTTTAGAGATATCGTGGCGTTTAATTGTGGTGTGGACATGGATTGCCCCCCCCCCAATCTAATGACTTCTTTCATAGTCCATGTTCATGGGTGCCTGAAAGGGGTACAAGACAATGCTTTTGCACCCCCAGGAAAAGTGCTACAACTCACTTAATCTACTCATTTCAAATGTAAGTAATATAAGTACTCTACCCAAAGAAGATATCTCTGAAGAATAATAATTCCACAATTAGTAAATTATTTTCATCATGATGCAAACAATAGAATTACAATTCTAAAATTACTTCCCAATCTCGAATCGTTGTTTTTGTATAACTTTTGGCTTCGAGAAAAAAACTAGATGTTTTCTGATCTTAAGCACGAGCTCTTTCAGAAAATGCAATAATTAGGGTCCCGCAACCCATCAAAAATTTCGACCTGATCACCCCTGATAATAGCACAATTGAAACTAAAATGTAATCCTTCGACAAAAGTATCCTTTTGTGCCCCCTAGGAAAAGTAACAGCGGCCGTCCATGTCTAGGCTTCAACTAAATTTCACAGAAATTCATTTAGAACTTTGATGGAGAGTGATACTCAAACCTTTACCAACTTCATTATATGTATATTAAAAAACCTGTTAAACAATCATGTTTTTCTACTCGTACAGCATTGAGCGTCTTTTGTACGTTTTCTCTCAATACTTGAAAATACAACTTATATAAGGCCAATATAAAAGTATTTGTCAGTGTTGCTTATTTGAACTTATACAACAATTTATTACACCATCTACACTTGGTACTTCAGAGTCATATAAATAGCCAAAATATTTCCGGAAAAATCAAATTGGGTTGTACAATTTAATATTTTTTCATGAAACTTCCAATTTTTAAATATATTTCTTTCCAAAAAAGTAATATTCCCAAGCCAAATTTTTAGCATTTTTGTCTGTAAACCTATAAACATTTATTTAATCATGCCTTTATTTTGATTCCGACGTCATTCGAAGTTCATTGGAAATAAAATTAGTAGATATATAAGACTTGTCTGTTTAGCACAGTTGGTAAGACAGTAGCCTACCAATCTTTTGATTCCAAATTATGAGGGGGAAAGGTAAATTTTATGTATCAGTTTACTTTTAACACGACGGGACAGACAAATGGTAAAGAGTTTTCTCCCCCAAATCATATGAGGAATGTTGCTGTTGTTGTTATTACAAGACAAAAAATGAAGTCAACGACAACTTTGACTGGAGTTTAACCGTAAATGAACAAACAGAATTATTCTACCTCAGAATTATTCTTCCTCTTTATAATGACGTATGTAAACTTGTTGGATCAGCATTCTTTTTTCAGCGGGTTCAGAAAACAAAACAAAAGATAAAAACAAAAAAAACAAAAAAAAGAAAATAAAATAAAACGTTTAATTTGAGTCAAACTCCTTTGCTTCATTAGAATCTGGAAGGTAAACCATTCCAAGTTCATTACAATATTATTCCAAAACCACACTTCCCATTTTAACGCCTTTATTAGTAGTTCCTGTGAAAGGGATTTACAAACTTTAATAAAACTAACAAGTCAATCTGAGTTGGGCTTTAGAAGGTTCGTCATCAGTTTTTTCGTAGGTCACTGTGTACTGTTATTCGTGCAAGGCGTCACTAGTTTTTGATCTGGTCATGGCCACCCGTCATTGCTGTTACACACGAAAATAAAGTCAAAACTCTATAGTAGGAGTTCGACAAAAAAAAGAAAAAAAGAAACCCAAACAAACCCTAAACCAATCTGGAATTACGTTTTCGGAAGGGAATATCGTAAATGATCGTTATACCTACGGATTTCAAGGTTTCTCTTTAAAGTAATGTCGTTTTCAACGTTCATTTTCAATTGGATTGCCGAAACAGTGGACAAGTTTTAACAGGCAGCCGTGCAGAAAGTACTGACTGCTTGCACAGACACATCGGCGTACAGGTTTCATCGTGTTAATGAGTTTAGCTTTAGTTCAGCCTTCAAAAAGAAAAAAAAAAAGAAAAGATGACGGCAGTGTCAAATGAACATATTAAGTATATTAGGCTCTGAATTCGGAAAGAGAATGACGTCACTCAAACTCAAACGCGTTTACATGCACCCATGAAGAATTGTTTTATGGCGCGGTAGACGTTGTATATGGAAGACCGAAGAAATTTATCCATTGACAATACAATTTGATTTTATCATTATTTTGATGAAGTATTGTAAATGATTATTATTAATTTTTGCCACCATTTGCCTTCATCTCAATTGTTGTTGCTTTTTTTTTATCGCAACTTAACTCAATCAGGTTTCTCTTCGGCAGTGAGTAAATAAATTAATAACACAGAGTGGAATAAAAAATATGTTCCTAGTAAAGAGGGTCATGAGTTCGATTCTCACCAAGAGCTTATTCTTTATAATCATTTCAGCTCTTTAGAATCTTTAGATGAAGGTAATTAGTAGCAAGGATTAATAATAATCATGAAGAATTGTTTTATGGCTCAATAGTTGTTAGATATAAAAGAAATATCTACGTGTTACCATTTCATTGTATTGTTGTTAACTGAAGCTTAATGACAATCCCGTTCGAAAGAGAAATACATCCATTAATAGTTTTTGCTTTTGGCCAAATCACGTTGGATACATCGATTCTCGAGCAGCCTCCGAAGTTGAGCAACTTGAGCCTAATCAGTATCTAGATGGGTAACAACTTGAGAATACCAGATGCCGGGAGCGTGCGTGTAAGAAGTATTTTCATCATTGATTTTTGACGAGTTTTCTGTTGCTTTTTTATCACTTGAAGAAGAAAATTTGAAATATTAATAATGAAAGGAGAAAATTCAAAATAACTTACTACTACTACTACTACTACTACTACTACTACTACTACTACTACTACTACTACTACTACAATCGGGTAATAAACGAACAATGTGGCACAAAGAATTGGAAGGAAAATATGGCAGTATAATTATTGATTCTGGACTGACCATCTGCATTTTGTTGCTGAACGGGTTAAGGCATCGTCTCTGCATGACGGGCTTCCGATATAACAGTTGTTCGTTCAAGACTTGCTTAGGGACACTTCTTTATTCCAATTCCATGCTGCCAACAGTTGGGGGATATGTTGACCGAGAACTTTGAGATATGCAGCAACAGTGAGAAAAAGAAAATCAAAAATTGATGCTATCCTTTTGTTATTTGAAAGAAGTAGAGTAAAAATTATATGATCCATTTAGTTATACATATCTGTGGACAAATGGATGACAAATTAGTTGGGAGGTGCGGTGGTTTAGTTAGCTATGAACCCAGAGGGTGATGGAGCTCGGGGGCAGGGGAGATATTTGAGGAACCCTGAAAAATCTAAAAAGATAATCAAAAAGAATCTGAAAAATTATAGTCAGTCAGACCCAGCGTCGCCATTTTGATGTTAGTTCTTTGAGAAGCCATGTTGTCATTACAACGACTATTGAAATGAATAAATATCAATAGTGTAAGTAAATCATTTTTATCTCGTTCAGTGGATTTGATATCGACGAATGATGAAAGATCGAATGTCTCGGCGATCGCAAACGCTGATTAGAATCGAGATTCATTCAACAGAGTTTGACCAAATGGTTTTAAGATCTTAGTAAATATCCACGCACACAATACACAGAGAGGGCCACTCATTATAATAATAGATAATGTAATCAGCGGTTTATTGTGATCAAAATCCGTCGCCCTCAAATACTTGAAGGGATAATAGTAAGTGGACTCCTTTATTTATTTTTAGCCCAATGTTATCTATCGGTCATGATTATCTGAAGAAACACTGAAGTGATCACAATAAGCTAGTTTTTTTCTGTACATAGTATTCCAGTCAAGTGAAAGTGTCAGAGTCCATGACAAATGCAATCAATTGTTCAGTCAAGTTATTCTGTGACACCCTTCACTAAATTCACTCTATTTGAAGCAGTGTCAAAAAAAGAAAATTACAAACCTCTTATATTGTTATTCGCATTTAATCTTTGTGAGAATTTTTCGTTGTGTCTAAAAAAAATAGACAACACAAGCATATGTCATAATATCAACCAGATATTGTTGGCTTACGACCAGATCTAAGACAGGCAAATTTTAAAGGAAATGTCAGACATTTCTTAAACATTTTACACATTAGCAATTAGAATAAAACACTTACTACGAAAGGAATACAAAATACATTGCAGAGTATGATAATTATTTTTTCTATTTGATCTTTCTGAGTATGCTTTTTTTTTGTTTTGTCTAAAAGAATTGATATAACAATCATATGTCGTAATGTCAAACAGATATTGTTGGCTTACAACCAAATATGACACAAGCAAATTTTGAAGGAAATCATAGACATTTCTTTCGCCTTTTATACATTAGCAATCAGAATATAACACTTACTACCAAATAACAGAAAAAAAAATGCGTTGCACAGCGTTATAATTGGTGTTATAATTTTTTTTATCATTATCGTTCGTATTTTGTTGCTATTCTTATTACTGTAACAGAAAGCATGTAATCTAATGCAATGAGTTTTTCGTGAACCAAATTGTTATGGGATAATTCAGATTTAACTGTACAACCCGTGACGAACAGAATTGGAGTGACTGCTGAAAAAGCCTTTACCTTCTGAAAGGATGATTTCATCATCTCCCACGTACCCAGTCTTGAAAACATGTGGCATCTATTATGATCAGTGAACAGCCGGGTATAAATATTACAAAAGTCGCGTACTAGTGCATGTTATGAACAGTTTTAGTGCTTTAGTATCAGCTGTTTACAGAGTGTGAATGCAATTGACTAATACAATGAACACTGAGATAATCTTGATTCTCTGTCCATTATAATAAACTCGACAAGGAAGGTTATGTTGAAAAATGCATATTTATTGTGTGAAATGAAGGCTTTTTTCATCACTAGGCTACTGACTTACTGATGTACTTTTATACACACACAAACACACACACACACATATATGTATATATATAAATATATATAGTGGCTGATTAGGGATATATGTGTGTGTGTATATACATATGCACAGAAAGAAAATGATTGATTCGCTTTCGGTCAAATAAGGGTAAAAGAAATTGCCGTCTCTTCCATGTATGAATTGTTAATCTGCTTGAAAAATACGGAAATTGGATAAAAACAGTTAACTTTCATTTGAGACTATTTCAAGGAGAAAACTAATTCAATTCGCGGAATGAACATAATTAAAAAAAAACTCCGTCGTGAGAAGTCTCCAATTAGCCAGACTAATGACTTTTATGAATTTACCTGCTTTTTCAGAGGATTGTGTCCCATATCATAAAACATCCACCTAGCTCATATATAGGACATACAAGAACAACATTATCACGACGGTTAACCGGCCAGCTCTCAGATCAATTAATTTATTGATTACTTGAATACATTCGATAATTGAAAAAGGAGAAAGAAAAAATACTCTCCAATGTCCACACACCACTAAATAACATCCCTGGAACACTTATAGCAACCGACAAAAACCAACAACAAACTGCTAATACCGAATTCAACGGTAAAATTAAATCAAAAATTAACATCAAAGAAGAGACAACTCTACCATGAAAGTGAACAGTAATACTATACTCTGATATTGAAAATGACAGAAGATGCTGCTGAAAGCGCTCTATCCTTTGGAAAGTATTTATTCACCCTAGAACCAGAGATCCGTTCACTTATACGAAAACAAGAAAAGATTAGTAAAATATTAGAAAGATGCTCCTTGTCCGTAATTTTTATTGATATATAAATATATTGTCGTTAACACTAGCTTTGATATCTGACCACCGACAATCTCTTATTCTTCATTTTCAATCGAAAGATAATTGTTTGAATGCTAAAACAAATCTAGAGTAATAAATCTTTCCTATGGTATAACCCTGTGGTATATTATCCGTATTATAACTTATGGTATAACGGGTAAGTTAAACAGCTCATACTTGTATAATAGGTCAGTTTAATGCAAAGAGAGTTGTGTATTAATCTCGATCTCTGGTGGTCGGTGTCCATACCCTTTTAAAACTTAAGGTATTGGATGTTGGTTTTCAAGGCATATAGATGGGCTTTCCCTACGTGGAAGATTGCTATCCCACCTTTGGCCAAGTGCCAGACTATACAAAGCTCAATACATATCTAGGTATCTATCTATGTGTGTATGTGCTTGTAAGCAGATACGAGTAATGGTATTGTGCCGTTATTTGAAGTTTCCATTCCACCATTGGCAATGGGTTTGTCAGAAATAAGGGAGTGTGCCTTTGCTGAGAACGTTATCTCACATTACCGGGGTATTTCGATCCAATTACGTGCTATGTTTCTCTCCTTACGCGAGAAGACATCATGGATCTTCTCAGTTCTTTTATAATTCGGTCTAACCTTCCCCAGAGACTCAGCTAGGAAATAAACAATGAAGAGTAAAACAAATGCCTCGAGATCTATGACATCAAAAGTTTGATTTTGTTTATCCGTAATCCCTGAGGAGCCAAAAGATTGCAGCTATAGCCATTGAAATAAGGTATCTTCAAAATGCATCATTCTACAAAATTCCATTGGAAATCATTGGGAACCTTCAGAGATATCGCGTACAGACATGAAATTTTGGCAATTTTTTTGTTGTATAGACATGCAGGGTAGGTAATTGTGTATGGATTGGCTCCAACATCTAATTTTTACTATATATTGGTGGTCTGGGAACGCTCAAAAACTTTCCCTACTTATATATTTATAGTAATTATTTCTTTGTTTTTCACCATTTGAGCTTACAGAAGGTTTTATGAGAACGCTCTACTGTCACTATATATATATGTATATACTGTCACTATATATATATATATATATATATATACACATACATACATATATATATATATATATATATATATATATATATATATATATATATATATATATATATATATATATATATATATAACTAATCGACGGACACGTTTGTTTCTGCTAAAAGCTATGAAAGGTCTGGCAGATAGAGATTTCGTAAAAGTTTTCTCAAAAATAACTGGTATTTTACAGACACTTCCGAGAAAGTCTCTCTATGTATGTGCCCCAATCCTTGAAAACATTGTACCGTCATTCAGGTATGTTCGGGCAAATGTTTTGGTGAGTGCGGACTTGAGTACTTTGGACTGTATGAATGGTTGTAATCAAAAGGAATGTCAATACGTAGGTGTACATAAGTAAACATCCGGATAGTTCAAAATATTTATGTATACATGTATGTGTGTTTGTACACCGATAAGTCTGTAGCCTAATGATGAAGACTTCTTTTTTTTTACAAAACAAATATTTATTTCTCAACATAATCCCCCTTGCTTGTCGCTGCACTTAATCCAGTGCTGAATTTTCAAAAATCGAACATCATAGCGTGGAGATATTAGATTAATATATCCATATGATAACTGTGTCAGGCCACGGGTTTATTGCTCCACCCTCGTATGTATGTATAGGTATCAGTTTATATCTATGTGTAGGGTGTAGAAGTGAAAGAAGTAGATAATTCATTTAGATTAGTATATCCACAACAGACTAAAAGTGATGATATACTACTCCCACGCTATATTATGTAACAGCGATTATGCTAAACTGGGACTTAATTGTCGTCATTTTTACTAAAGTAAAGATGGAAGTAGGCATAATAGGAATTATCTCCCTTTTTATCTGATTATATTTCGTATGAATTCACTTATTTCTTTCTAGTTTTTAACACCCTCCAGCTTGCACCATTTTTATCACGAAGTCATGTAAGCCGTACTTCCGCCCGTACTTAAGTAAATGTTTGCAGAAATTTGGTATCCACTTTAGCATCATAGTTACATTGTAAATGGGAACATTGATTTTTTTTCTGGTGACTAAAAAAATTTTGGTTGGTTCGAAAGTTTAATGGATTGAATGCACCTGAAATTGAAAGGAGAAATTCTTCGATGTATTTGGTGAAGTGAAAAAATATAACTCACTTGTCTAAGTATATCCATTCGAATAGAAACACATACGCGTCTCAACAGGTGTCTCCCACTTTCCCTAAAGTAGAGCGTTCCTATAAAAACCTTCTGTAAGCTCAAATGGTGAAAAACAAAGAAATAATTACTATAAATATATAAGTAGAGAAAGTTTTTGAGCGTTCCCAGACCACCAAAATGATTATGACAGTATGTTAGCCTAAGTCATCGGAATTTGGGGTTGTGGTGGGAACAGGGGACTGGGATATACGGAATAATGGAAGAGGTTTCTTTCTACCTATATTCGTAAAACGAGAGAGAGAGAGAGAGAGAGAGAGAGAGAGAGAGAGAGAGAGAGAGAATTTTCTACCTTTAGATGGATAGATAAAAACGTACACAGCATTTTTTTTGTTATAGATATGAATAACTGATTGGGGTCATTATATAGCTAGATAGATGATAGAAATGAACAAACAACAAGAAAAAATAAACGAAAAAAAAAAAGCAAACAAACACAGACTTACACATACATCAGTTTACTAAAATTATCCTGATCCTGGCACGAGGCAAAAATGTATAGCACCCACTGATGGTCAAACATACCTAACAGTAATCATGGCCTGCGAGATAGGCTAGCTTACTTTTGGTCCATTGAGTGGCGCCATGATATTCACTAAGCTCAGCTTAGCACGGAGCAAGGCGAGAAGTGTGAGGCTGCCAGCTAGGATCGAACCTAGCACAGCTTTAATGGTGTGACAGGCTAACTTGCTAACCATTACACTATGGCGAAGCGTAAAAGTGCGTTTTAAATTCATATCTATTTTGCCCCATGTACATATTTATGTTACGCGAAAAATTTACATAAGGTATCATGTGTGTGTTGTTTGCGTGTGCACGCGTGTACATATGTATATGTATATATGAGGTGTGTGTGTGTGTGTGTGTGTGAGTGAGTGAGTATGTAATATCTCAAACATACCAACATTAAGTGAATCATGTGTATATGAATGCATTACTGGCATCCAGGTATCAGGGCGGTAAGATGGTCTGATAGCCAAAAAAAAAAAAAAAAAAAAAAGAAAGAAAAGAAAAGAGAAAGAAAGAAGCATCGTTGCTTGTTTCTCAATGTGATGGCGGTGGTAGTGATGGTGATGGTGGTGGTAGTCGTGGTGATGGCGGTGGTAGTGGTGGTGATGGTGGTGGTAGTCGTGGTGGTGGTGGGATTGAGAGGAAAGTAGATATGTTGGCTTGACGCTCGAATGATGTAGACGTGTTTCGGTAATTAACAACAGGATTGGTTGGCGTTTTTTTTTTCTTCCTCAAAAACCGAAAAAGGCCAGCAAAATGAACCAAATTCACGAATGATGTTTGTCCATCGGTTATTATAACATATGTTCACGGTGTGCCATGTCCTTTGGGGACGTGGGCGATTATGGCTCTCCACAGTCTCTTTTCTTTCATCGTTTTCAGCAATTCTCACTCCTTTCTGGTACTCGTTCTGTCATTTATATGTCATGCATGTATACTATGCAATGTCACGATTGTTCTTGGGAGTGGTTTCCCGTTGCCCTCTCTACGGTGTTTTCATCGAAACAACATTTCTAGCTAGCTAGCTGTTGACCCCCTGAGTTAACCAGCCCTTTGATAGGTCTCACCATTTTCATTCCACCAGTACCAGCCTATCCGTCGACACCGGGGCGGGATGTAGGATCCGGTTTAGTCGCCAGTCATTGAACAGATAGTACTGGCTTATATGGTACCTGTGGCAAGCGAACCTCGACCTGACACTGTGTTCGAGGCAAACTCAATCAAATTCTGGAATACAATCTTCTCGTTTTTCCCAAATCAAAGTCTCTTTTTTCCAAAGAATTTCTACTTTTCCTGATTCATTCTGAATTTTCATCTCGTTTTCAATTTTCATTTCCTTTTTAAAAAAATGATTTTCCCCTCATTTTTCAACTGTCATGATTACTTATTCGAGCCTGCTAGCAACGGCCAAATAATTTGAGCTGAAAGTCGACCAGGGGAAGTAACTGGTGCAACCAGAAACTCTTGCTACAACTACGCCAAGGCCAGACTTGGTTTTGATCCTTGAGGTCTCTAAGCGAATCATTCTTTTGGAACTTATTGTTCCTTAGAAGGACTGCATTGGGGAAGTCAACGAGAGGAAGTTCGCTGAAGTTCCTGAAACAATAGGTAGCAGGTGAGGTACGAGCCTATAGAGAGGGGTTTACAGATTGGTCCCTCTGCAGGGCCTGCAACATGCTAGGTATCACAAGGACCACTAAGGTGAAGGGCTATGAAGTTGGCGACCGGAGCAGTGTAAATTGTTTCAAGGTGGTTGTGGTTCAGGAAAGGAGGGCCGCGGTTGTGATAGCACTTAGCCTCTTGGGCGAGCGTGTCTGTCAAAGGACCCGAAATGATCCGAGGAAATATGACTGTTGATGTGTACAGTTTTCATTTTTCATCTTTTCTGTCAAAAAATTAGATATGAGCCCCAAGTCACATCCTTCCCTTCGCCATTACAGGTTTCTCATTTCCTCTCTCATGTCGAATGGCCGCCTAGTAATGTTTATTATAAGTTTCCTTCTCTGATTGGAATTTCTCTCCAATTCATCTCCTGGCTAAAATTTCCTATCTTGCGGAATCCTCCTCCTCCTCCTTCTCCTCCTTCTCCTTCTTGTTCTTGTTCTTCTTCACACTTTTCTCTACCTGAAAACCGTAGCTATCAAAGATGGCGGAAGGCTCTATCCCTTTTTGATTTGTGCATATGCATATGAGTTTGTTTCCGTTTGTTTGTTGATTCTAGTGCTCTTGGCCATACAGTTTTGTCTACGAAAATCGACATCAGTACTCCTCTAGACCACTTCTGAAAATGCTTTATTTTACTTTGGGAAAAGCTTGTTTAACATTTTGGGGTGCCTTACTTCAGAATCTAGATGTTTCTAGATGATTTAAAATAAACTCTACTTTATATGTTTATCATTGGAAAACGCCCGTGATGACACAAATAGAATTTACTCTAAACACTTTTATTTATCGATGGAAATCTTTTTACTTGATTTTCCAATTTTCTTGTTACAGTTGTGCAATTATTGACTATGATGGTAAGTCTTAATCTTTGTTATTTTGTTCGTGATGTTTTGATCTTCCTAGCATTGTCTGAATTTCTGAGACGAAATAATGTCATTATTCCATGGATTATTCGAACTAATACCTTCTTCATTGGATTAATTTCATCAACTTTTTTTCTTCATCTTGATTTCTTCAGTTGTTTTTCATCACAACTGAAACTTGGTTCCTGAAACTGGGACAGCAAGCAAAGGAAAGGAAAACTACTCTAAGAATTGGATGGAGGTAAAAAAATAGTGAAAATTATTTCCGTCTATTATAATACTTCACCTAATAATGAAAAAAATAAAATGATAGGTCTGGTTAGTCACTCAATAGAAACTCGTGACGAACATCATTTGGCAGCATCCGGTGTGGAAGTTCATCAATCAAAAAAATTGGAAAAGGGATGATAAATGAATAAGTTACTTCTATCACTAGTGATCACTAAGAAAGCCTGGTTCCCCCTCAAAACAAGCACCAATGTAGCATAAAATTACATTGCAAATCGCACCAATAAAAGCCTATTTAGGGGTGGGATTCTTTAAAAAAAAAACAAAATAACAACCTAGACATAATGAGTGAATATTTGAATTTCCAGCCCTCTAGCTCCGTTGGTGCGGCTTGTGTACGTGATAGCTACATAGCCAGTTAGACTGACCAACTTAAACACCGAAGAAACTTATGTTGACAGTTTTGGCAACTGTTTTAGTAAATGGTTTCTTCAGCTTTGTTGTTTCGGTCAATGCAAGTCTCGGGTATTTCAAAAACCAAATGGTAAATACCGGACACAAATTAAGAAATTTAGCAATAACTTACATTGCAAATTGAACCCCTTTTTAAAAGCTTATTTAGGTTGGAATTTTCGGAGAGCAAATACTGGTAGCATGAGGTTGTATTTTCTCTAATCTAGACTTGTTTTATTTATTTCGGACCATGTGTAAAATCACGTGAGGTGACGTGACAAGGGTGGATCCTATTGCTGATTTTTCTGGCCTCATGAGCTTGCATGAGCTCACGTGACGTGATAGCAATGTGCCGCCGTCTCAACCAAGAGAGAGAGAGAGGGAGAGAGAGAGAGAAAGAGAGAGAGCAAAAAAAATAAGTAAAAAGTGAAAGAGAAGCAAATTCAATGCTGTTGTTCAGTCGAGCGTGTTGGCAACAATTGTTCGTTAGCAGTGGATGTGAAGATTCAGGCCAGACTTGGGTAATGTTTTGCTTACAACTGAGTGTAATGTTGGCCTCAATGGGATAATCACCTGTGGATTAAGTACCGGGTAAAGTGGTCGAAGGAGAATCAATGGTATGGTGTAGAGAAATAGAAGAAATACGCAAATTATCTTCTTTCCTTCTTTCTTTCTTTCTTTCTCTCTTTCTTTCTATCTATCTATCTGGAGTGCTTATTTAATTTCAAATCTATTAACATCAGTTTGATCATCATAACATATGTATGCATATATTTATTGAACAACTGTAGACATCAAAGATGGCGAAAGGTTCCATCATTTAAAAAAATCTATCTATATGTGCGTGTGTTTTTTGTGTTTGATTTTGTGTTCCAGCGCTTCTGGTCATACCGTTTTGTGCACAGATTTGAAAATTGGCATCGGTATTCCACTGCAACCCTTCTGAGATTGCATTTTCGATTTTTTTAAAGGAAATTCTTTTTTGACCCTTTTGGGGGTTTATTTATAACTGACATCTTTGTTTTTTTTTAAAAAAACCCTCTATTTTAGATGTTTTCTGTTGGAAGAATTTATTCTGACCATATTTATTCTTCGATGTCATTTTCATATGAATTTTTACGCTATAGTTGTTCACTTATTGATGTGATGGCGAATCTATCTATCTATCTATCTATCTATCTATCTCAAATTTTGAACATTTCCCCCGTAAATAAGTTTTAAGGTGTGTGTGTGGAGGCTCAATTTGCAATGTGGCTTTTCGCCAAGTTGGTCCCTTGTTTTGTGTTTGGCATTCACGCTTTTAATAAAGACTTGATCACTGCCCAACAAAAGGCAGGAGAAATAAGTTATTCATTGATCATCCCGTTTTCCAATTTTTTAATTGTTCACACCCAACACGGCATGCAGCCAAGAGACGTTGGTCACGTGACGGTTTCCATTGAGTGATTAAGCAGACCCAACTATCTATGTATCTATCTCAGTCTGTTCGTATGTATCTTAGCACTTTTAATATCTATGCCTCCTATGACCCACATTGAATGCTATTTATTATGCGAAAGATAATAAATAGCGAATAACGCGTTGGTGGAGGTTTTTATACGCTATAAATCTTCAGACATATTCCTACTATGATGAATACAAACAGAGCTTGAAAACTTATCCCCATCAACCGGAGAAAACTAAATCCCGAATTCCTGAAGATAGATTCATGAACCTTAAATGTGTTTTATAGATACGCACCTAAGCAGCATCAATGATAACAAAGATCGCTTTTGTACCGGCAAAACGAAGTCTGGGCAATGAGTTCTCCATCAAATACAAGGCAATTACAATAACAGCCCTTTCTGTTGGAAGTCCATTCCGGCCGATTTGCATTAGGTGGCAAATAACAGCTACAGAAACAGACGTTTGGATTTGTAAAATGAAGAGAAAACAATGGAAAAATGATATTACCTCTGTCCCAAAACAGTTGTTACATTTGCATATATGAATGTATACATACATGAAGAATAGAAGTGCTGTTGGCGCAGCTTGGACGATGGAACCGCCGGCCCGAGTTCAAACACCGGTTGGGGTTGTTTATGTTCACTTCGCTCTGTAGTCTAGGCAAAGGACATTTTAGATTCCGAACTAAGGAGTTTCCCACCTGCCCTCCCTTATAACGCCCATTTTGACGTCCTTCAGTCAACTCCTGCAGCAAAGATAACACCAGGCCTATCGTGCACTGCTTTCCTCTGGACTACATCAGCATATCCAAAAGGATGATTCTGACGACTGGCCGTCCCAGCATATCCATACTCTTCGCCCAGGCACGCATCCTGGAGGCGAGCGACGTTCCATTATCTGGAGTGAAAGGACGGGATCCATTCCATCCAAACGTCATAACCATTTTGAGACAAAATATCATGGCTGTAGATTAATTACATATATGATAGCTTTATTTTGTCAGTTCAGTTCAAATAGCATTATTTTCTGACCACTGACAACACGTTTTCTTCTTACTGATGTTTAATGCATTTTATAGTAAAATCATTTACTATGCCTAATTGTTGTAAGATTATTCGTAATGTTTTGCTCAAGTAAAGCATTTAGCCATTATCTAAGTCATCATCACCATCAGTCTTTCTGCCTTAGACACAGACCTTCCTCAATATTCACCATACCCCTTTATCATGGGCGTCACTGAGCCAGTACTTTCTAAACTTGTCAAGTTCGTCATTCCATATTTTGTTGGCCACATTTTCGCATATGATCTCTTGGGACCCAAGTTGTGAGTCATGGTGTCCATCAATTTTTATTCAATTTATCGTAGAGACCTTTGCAGTTTATTCACATTATATACTTAACAGTTTCTTTTTCTGTCAGTAATGCTTGCCTTAATTCGCGAATAGAGACCATGTTCGTATTCCTTGATTTCCATTGCA
Organism: Thysanoteuthis rhombus; assembly: GCA_963457665.1. Taxonomy (NCBI): domain Eukaryota; kingdom Metazoa; phylum Mollusca; class Cephalopoda; order Oegopsida; family Thysanoteuthidae; genus Thysanoteuthis; species Thysanoteuthis major. The sequence continues at coordinate 74,691,926 of OY735204.1, read as the reverse complement.
TTCCTCTGGTGAATCATTGAAGTCCTTCGTGGTTTCTTTTCAGAAAAAGGAACGAATCAAAACAAAACAACCGTTTGAATAAAAAAAAAACCCAACTACGTGCAAAGAAACAAAATATGACGATACCAAACAAATAAAGTACAGGAAACATTTTATATGTCGAGTGCCCAGTTGTCGGGTAGATATTTATATCTCTTGGGTTCCAGAGCCCGGATGTAGATACTTCTGACAACGTTTCTGATGGAATTTAGAGAGGGACGGGTCAAAAGGATATATACACGCCATTTGGATCGGGGGGGGGGGGGGTGAGAGAGGATTGACGTAAAGTTCTCGTTTTTCACACGACCCACTAGAGAGTGTTGGAAAAGGGTGGAGTGGGGCGGGTATTATCGAATTGACCCCCGAGGGGACGTTATCTGTCCTCTACAAAACATCGCGGGAAGCACTGATAGAACCTGTACTTGTCTCACGTACTATGGTCGCCATTTTCCAAGCGCTGGAACCTCGTTTTGGATTCCCGCCAAGATCAAAATAGTGTCTGAAATACGAAACATCGTAGAATCTCAGCGATAGTTTTTATCATTTATTTTTATTAGATTAAGTATTGTTAATCATTTTTTTAATCACTTTTAGACTACTGTCCAACTTTATCTCAACTTTTAATCACAACATTTACTCGGGCCGGCCCCCTTCTGCTGAGAGTGCAAATATACGCCCTCAACCGATTGTGCGCCTTAAGCCAACTGGTGAATGGAATTCAAATAAAACCATTAATCTGATTCTATGCATCAATAATTCACCCCCATGTTTATTTAAATCACAAACTGGTCGTGTCAATCTCGTCTGCGCAAACCCATTGTAAACTGAAACAATAGTGTAGACAAAAGTCAAAACATATCCGTTGAGAAGATACAATAACAGATACAACATTTATTTTCCCTTTCCTTGATTCTCTCTATTTTTGCTGCTGATGTGTCAACAAAGTAATGATTTGTATTATTTTTCTTACTATCATCATATTTTCACATAATAAATGTCACCATTGTCACCTATATATAGTAATCTTTCTTTTAGTCTTCAATTAATCTTCACCTGAATTTTTTGCTTTTTAAAATCTTTGATCAGCTCTTTCAAGTGACCTTATTGTGTTTATTTAATATTCTAATAGAATTGTCCTACCCAGAATTAAAACCATTATCCTTTATTCCAAATGTTGCAAATTTGCAAGGTTAGAGGCCAAATTATGTGTCCGATAGTGTTGAGACAATGTTTTTTTTCCAAAAGGGTTTCCCATGAACAAATTTGCAAATATTTTTTAAAAAATCCATAAAATCGTTTTTAAAAGATGTCTCGTGGGGAACTCCTTTAAACTAGCAATGCTCTTAGCCAAACATTGTGTCCAGTAGCGTTGACAAAATATTTAACATCCCGAAATTCCATAATGAAGATTTCTAAAAATATCCCCAAATCAAAATAGTATGTCTGGTAGCACCGGCACAACAAAAACAACTGAATGAAAAGAAAAAATTATCTCGCCAACTTGTTTGTTGTTTGGTCAGGTCACTGATCAATCATTGATTCATCGCCTTCAACCCGACGTCTTTCTCCAGTATCTTAATCTTCAACTTCTTTGTTGAATAATAAAAAGATGGTTAGTTGAAGAGTAGCGATATACAGGTCTCTCCCACTATCCGAAAGTGGAGCATTCGTAAACCGAAATGGGGTGAAACGAAGATGCAATTATCATTAATTTCTATAGGGAAGCATTTCCAGATCTCCAAAATGATGATGATGGTATATGTGGTGGAGTCGTCGGAGTTTGGGGTGGTAGGAGGTACAGGACATAGGGGTATAGGAAAGAAGGGGAAAGGGTGCGCACTACTTCTACAAAACAAACACTAAACGCTATTTTCATCCTTTGTTTTCGTAAAAGCGAACTTCAAAAAGGCAGGGGATACCAGTATATGAGATAATGGAATCATTATTATTGTTATTGTTGATGTTGGGTTGGATAGTGAAAATGCAAGACGAGGGAGACGTGTCGTAGGCTTTCGTGATTTTGTTAAATAACTTATGTCTTCCTCTGATAAGCCACAATATTCATTGCATTTCAAAGGACAACTCCGATCAGACGGAGATAAACAAAGAATTTTAGGTCACCGATTTTTGACGCGTGGGGCATCACTTATGCAGATAATTCATGGGTGAGATCTTTGTCGATAACAGAATGAGGAAGTGAACCAGCTACTCAGTATTTTAGACACTTGCAGCTATGACCTAATCACAAGGATGAATCCATGAAGTTTCATTAAAAAAAAAAAAATTTCTTGACCCGTGAAAATTCCACGAGTGTTGACAACTAAGATAGCATCATTATTAGTCCTGTGATTATTGAATGCTAAGGCAGTGCCTGTCCCAAAGGGGCATCTTTAGAACGGGTCGAATTTTATGGTGTGTAGAGCAACCTGCTTTAATTGTCATGTAATATAACTTTCCGAAGTATTTCAGTTACTTTTCTCCAGTGTTGCCTATTTAGATATTTTATGATGGAATGAGAATTGAAAATGTAATAAAACATCAAGTTGTATCGATTCCAGCATTTCTCTTTGGAGGCAATGGTGACATGAGAACAGCCAAGGCAATGTCTGATTTAAAGAAAATAGGTTCTCAATTTTTATCTCGTGCAGTAAAACAGCCTGGGTGTATTGTAACCGATGTATCTGCAATACCGTGGGTAGTCACTTGTCCCACAAAGGCATTGCTTTCAGATTACGTAGACAATGTAAGTACTTACATATTTATCTTGCATGAAAAGTGTGACACAAATCTGGTTTTCGATAGACGTTTCGACTTAAGCATCAAATCTTCAACAAGATCCGGTCGTGGAAAGTCTTCAACTCCAACTCACAAGCTGGCAGCACCCTACCGTCTTCCAGCCAAATCAACGATTCTCACCAATAGCCGTTTAAGATAATCAAGCTTGTATGTTACTAATTGGTGTCTGTGGCTGCTTCAAGGAAAACACTATTTTCTTTTGTTGTGACGGGATCCTCTATGACACTTATCCAAGTACACAGAGGTGTTGCCATTGGAAGAAAAGGCCTGACAATAACATATTAAGAAACTTATAATTCAACAAACTTGATTGTGGTGCAAGATTAGTGAGTGTAATATGTGATGACATCGATGTATTTGTTCTCCTTGTGCGCTTTCAGTCAAAGTTAGAACTAAGATCAACTGTTCTTATACAAATAACGAGAAGACGGCTAAGTGATTGATATAGTTGGGACTGTTGTATACAAAGAAAGTATCAATTCTAGCATCGCAGTCCATGCAGTATCGTTTTGTGATACTGTTGTAACATATCATCGTACAGGGAAGACAAGTATAGTGAAAACAATCCCAAGAAAGAATTTAACGCTATTATCGAGGAGGTTGTTTCCTTGATTATTAGCTGCTATGAGTTTGGAACACAGAACATGGCCGAATGTAGAATCATTCCACGGTTCTAAAACACCTCAAAAGCCAGAAAAAAACTGCACATCCCATATGATCTTTGCCCCCAGCAAATGAAACTTTTGCAGAAAACGTAAAAAGGGCTCATATACAGTCTGATACTCTACGATGGAACTAGATCCTCTGAATCTTGACCCCATATTGTATGGATGGAAACGTGATGACGAAAGTAAATCCTTCATTTCAGTTTCAATACCTGGTGGCATTTCATCAGTACCAAGCTGAGATCATCGCTCAAAGAAAGTGTCTCCTCATCGAGTGTGCCAAGGGAAAGACGTTCCTGTGTATCAGTAAAGATTGTTCGCAGTTTAATGTGTGCTTGTCACCGAGGTGTTGAACTACACGCTATACTGACGAAACCAATTTGATGTTTTTTATGGGATGTAAACTTCACTTGTTTTTCAGTTGTGTTGTGTCGTAATGGTGAAGCTTAAAATGAATACTATCTAATTTCCTGTTGTTTCTTAGTTTTTGTGATAATTGTCTTCAGCTGAAAATACCATTTCCAACGACATTATATAAATGTATATTTGGACAACTCTGATTTGATTGATTCAGCCAAATATTTCAGTTTGTCCAAGGTTTTACGGATGGCAAGTAGCAAAAAAAAAAAAAAAGTTCCCACAGCAAAAAGCCAATTCCTACCCTTCTTCATCACATCTGAAAGTTGGATGAAGAGAGAGAGAGAGACGGTAACAGTGGAGGTTAAATTATTTTCGTCCCTAATGATGCATATACCCCATTTATTTGTATTATTGTTCCTTGGATGGGCGAGGAGAGAGAAAAAAAGAAAAGGTAAAATGTATGAAGAGAATTAATAATAACCAGGAAGCGTAACGGTCGTACATACAAACAAACATAATAATATAATAATGAAGCACCAAAAACGAATTTTTGTCAAACTTTCCACCAGTAACAATAAGAAGAAAAAGAAAAACATGGAACAATCCTCTCCTTATTCAGGGGAGGAAACTCTTCACTGTTTGTCAGTCACGTTAAACCAAAACGATGTAAAAAAATTATTAATTTCCTACGGCAATTTGGAATCACAGAAAAGTGATTGATATCCATCTATCTCAATAACTGTTCTAAACTCACAAGCCTTATATATCTATGAATTTATTCATAGATATATACAATTAAAAGTTGCAAAAATCGGAGTAGGGGTAGGAGTAGATTTTTGCAGCAGCCAGGCTTGTTGGTAGTATTACTTGGGATTTGAAATTGATTCTTACTCATAGCGATCAATATAGTTTGATCATTGGCAATAGACACCCAGCCAGTCATGGAGTGACACTATCGGTATCTACTCAACTTAGTATGGCACAAGACCACATGTGTGGAGCACTCTTGCAAGATAAAGTGTTGGATGGAATGATAATGGGAGAGACTACCTTCTAGTCGTGGCCTTTAATCAATGGGAAACGAAATTAAGGAAGATTGCTGAAGTATCAAGGAAACTTTGATCTACAGTAAAAGCCATGAGATGCTACTGGGATGAAGTCCCCCATAATAATAACACAAGAGATCGTGGACATGGCTACCGAAAGGAAACCTGAAGAGAGAAACAGAATCGTAGCAGCCCAAAACAAATGCACCGGGACAAACTATACCAAAGCAAAAATCGACGTATCACAGACAAACAGCAAATGCCGCCTTTGTGGTGAAAGAGATAAGACCGTAAACCACATGCATAGTGGATGTAGTCAACTAGCCCAGAAGGAGTATAAACGCAGACATGATAGAGTAGCAACAGTGATACACTGGGAACTGAGCAAATGAATGGGATTTAACCATAAAGATAAGTGGTACCAGCATAACTGGAGACAGCCCTGGAGAGTAGAAGTCACAAATTACTCCGGGACTTTAACATCCTAACTGACCACCCCATCCAAATGAGAAGATCGGACCAAGCAATCGTGGGCAAGAAGAGGAGAACCTGCCAGATAATAGACGCAGCCGTGCCTGCAGACCACAGAGAAAATAGGGAAGGGAGTGAAAAGCTGAGGAAATACCAGGACTTGAGAGAGAGAGAGAGAGAGAGAGAGAGAGAGAGAGAGAGAGAGAGAGAGAGAGAGAGAGAGAGAGAGAGAGAGAGAGAGAGAGAGAGAGAGAGAGAGAGCAGAATCGCACCAAAGACACTGAAAACGAGATTGGAGGAACTCAGGATAAAAGAAAGGATCGAGACTATACAGACCACAGTGCGGCTGGGGACTGCAAGGATACTTGGGAGAGCGCTAGAAATATGAGATCTACAACATCAGCTGTTAGCAGTGACTTAACAGAGAAAGGGAAAAACAATAAAATACAACACAAACCACAATTGGTGATGGAGGTAGGTGAAGGTGAAATGAGATGAGGGCTGAAGACCTGAGGAGACTTATTGTCAGCCTTCAACGATAACCAATGGGCAAATGGTGCAAAACTGTAAACCACTGCACATGAAATACGAGAGTGTGAAGAGGAGGGCTGGAAGCCAGTAGAGACTTGCAGTTACCAAGTCTTCAGCTGTGACCACTAGGCAACTGGTGTGAAAATTATTATCATCATTAATAATAATAATAATAATAATAATAATAATAATAATAATAATAATAATGGGCAGTATTGTTTGTTAGATGCACAAGTCCATCTCGTGGATTGATAAAGGAATAAATCCTATCAATGGAGCGGCGAATGAGAAAGTTTATGACAATGCACAAGGCTTTACACCCTAGAGATGACACAGATATACATGATGTACACGAAGAGGAAAGAATACGGTAGAGGACTCATTAGCATAGAAGACTGTCCAAAAGGCCAAAACAGGGTTAAAAAAAAGTATGTGCGAGCAAATGGTGAAGACATTATAAAAAGCGCCCAAAACAGTGAAAAGTACAAAAGAGTAGCAAACTAAGGAGCAGCACAGCAAACAAGAAAAGAAAAATGGAAACAAAAAACAAAAAAACAAGAGCAAACAAACACACTATACAGGGTTTTCAAAAGACAGATACAGTCGCAGACGAGGGATCATGGCAAACGAAACTTGAAGAGAAAAACAGAATCGTTCATCATCGCAGCCAAAAATAAATCAGGATAAATTATGTTGAGGTGACGGAACCTAAACAAACAGAAAATGCCGCATATGCAGAGAAGAGGATGAGCCAGACAACAAGTGAATGGAGTCAACAAGCCCAGAAAGAGTAGAAAAACAGACACAACAGGGTAGCAACAGTAATGCATTGGGAACTGACCAAACGAATGGATTTCGACCATGCGGACAAATGACCAACCCATCCAACCCTTGATGTCGAGCTTCAGTGAAAGTACCTAATGGCAACCAGAGTAAAAACTCAAAGGGTACAAAATGATAATCCACAGATATAAAACGATATATATATATATATATATATATATATATATATATATATATATATATAGTAGAATGCAGATTTGCTACACAAACTAGCTTATGTTTCTGCCCTCTTCAGGCCTCATCAGGCGAATATTTGTCTATGTTTTTTTTGGTCAATTTATTGGGAATTTGGTGAGAATGTGGTAGTGGGTGGTATGGGTATATTCATTTTGTCAAAGGGGTTTGAACTCCATATTGGGGTCATCTCTGCAAGGATGCTTAGTAGTGGTCTGGGAGTATTTTCTATCTTGACCTAGGTATCTTGGCATTCAAAGTTGAATCCAATAATAAGAAAGAGAAAAATAATGGAAAAACAGGAATAGAAAAATCATCTGGTTTACATCCCCATTTAACTTACAAGTGAGAACGAACTTAGACAAAATTTTCATTTGACTAATTGAAAAACATTCCCCCTCAAATCACCCTCTAAACAAAATATTTAATAGAAATACATTGAAAATTAGTTTTAGTTGTATAGAAAATTTCAATAGGATCATCAGTGAGCACAATAATAAAATTATTAGAAATAATAAAATCAAAGAAAACGCTAATACAAAAAAATCTGACTGCAACTGCCAAAATATGAAAAACTGCCCCCTGTAAAACAAATGCCTTAGATCCAACATACCAGGCTGAGATATCAACTCAGGAAAAACCCTCAGATATAAAATATTACATCGGCATATCAAACACATCATTCAAGCTTAGATTAGCCAACCATATATCATCATTCACAAATGAAAGATACAATAACAACACGTCCCTAACAGCCCACTACTGGAAATTACACCAAATGAACTACAAGCCAACAGTTAAATGGAAAATTCTTAGACAATCTAGTACATGCCAAAATTTTGGAAATTCTTGCAATCTCTGCCTTAATGAAAAATTTGAGATTTTAAACTTTACAAGAATCACAAAAAAAACCAAAGAACATCTACTGAAAAGAAAGAACGAGACCATAATACAGTGCCGGCACCGCTCTAAATTTCTTTTAATCGACATGAAACAACACCAATAAATCAAAAAGTAAAGTAGACAATTTGTCCCCATGTCCATCATCCCCAAAACTTCCCATCGCCATCTTTTACCTTCAAACATACCCAAAAACATGATAAATTAAACATCAAGATTAATACTATCCACTATAGCTACAGAAGATACCAACAGGGGCAATAAAACCCAATGCCAAGATACCTAGGTCAAGATAGAAACTACTCCCAGACCACTACTAAGCATCTTTGCAGAGATGACCCCTATATGTTCACACCCCTTTGACAAAATGAATATACCCATACCACCCACTACCATACTCGCAACATTCTCACCGAATTCCCAATAAATAAACCCCCCAAAAACACAGACAATCATTCGCCTGATGAGGCCTGAAGAGGGCAGAAACATTAGCTAGTTTGTGTAGCGAATCCACATTCTACTATTTATTTCCAGCTCTACTCTAAAACAACTTAACTTCATGAGTAAAATCTTGTATGCATCGAGCACTCTATGAAATAAATCCATTGCATTTCAGAAGTGGCTTTATATTATTGTTGTATTATTATATTATGTTATACTGCTAGCCTGATTTGTTCTATATATATATATATATATATATATATATATATATATATATATATATATATATATATATTCGTAACATTTTAATGATCACACGGATACAATACTCTGATCTTTATTTAAGTGTTTCACCATGGGAGCAAGACGTGACACAAGGTCAGTTTAATGTGGGGTTCAGTACGGAAAGCTCTAAAAAAAGGTTCTGTCCCTGCGACTGGTGTTGCGAAGGCGTCAGGGCAAGCCTGGCCCATCCCTTTTATTGCGATGGGAAGGTGTTGCCCTGGGCCATACTGCTTCCACGAGGCTGGGCATAATTATTTTTTGAGGCCTCAGGACCATTCCTAGGCCTCTTGCGCTTAGCAATACCAAGCCTCAGTAACCCATCATCGGCCATTGTATTGCACCGGTGCAAAGTTACAAAAGAATGCACTGCAAGTTAATACTATACTCTAATCCTAGAAAGAAGTGCCGCGGAGCCACTCCTTGATTCTTGGCTGCGCGCACGGATGCCCGTATTTTCGGCATAAATACCGATCCAGACGTAAATAATCCCGCCATTGACAGCTACTATGCTATCTTTATTTTTATAAGATACTAAACAATAGTGAATTCTTTACAATCAAAAATAATATCAGCTTGGTTAGCACGTCTACCTCTTATTACAGAAGGTCATGGGTTCGATTCCCGATCCCCGACACGAGCGATTTCTCATAGGAGAAATATCCTTATGCACTCAACAGCTAACTTATTGTGCTCCAAGCATACATTGATCGTCGCCCCCCCCCCAGGGTGAAAAGCAAGGATGCCTTTAGCCATCTTCTAAGATGCCTGGCCAACATGGAAGATTATGGCTGACTGAAACCCTAATTGGGTTAAGCTTACACTAACGTATGTTTGTATGTATGACTGGTGTATTGATGTTGGATCAGAATTCATCCGACAGTATTAGAGTGAAAAGACCATTCGGAAATCCATATGGCGTACAAATTCGATGTCTTTATTCCATTATACGTAGTTAGTTTACAACTAACATCATCAGAAAATGATAATATTAGTTGTGAACAAACGAAACGTTAGATTAAATAGATAATTCTTCTTTGTACACCATATGATCTTCTGTATATACATATTTATGTATGAACATGAATATGCATGAACGTAAGAGTTTAGAATATGTATGTATATATGGATGTATACATTTGAATATATACGAGGTCGGCCTCAAAAGAAAGCAAACATTTAAAATGTTTTTGCCCCTGAAATGTTGTGTAGCAGTGACTTTGACCTTTTGTTTAAAAAACTGTATCCACGCCACGTTGACTATTATTTCTGCTAGTCATGCTAAAGTGGACGAAGGTGAGGTACGTTTGTTTTTGTTTCCAAATTTAACGATGCCGGACCTTGAAGAGCAACGTGTTTGAGTGAAATCCTGTTTCAAATTAGGGAATTTTTTAATGGAGACTTTTTCAACGTTGCATGAGGCCTATGGAGAGGATTGTTTGAACTGTACCCGATGTCATGAGTGGTAGCAGCATTTCAAATCGGCAACACAGTTCATCATCAGCTTTTATTCTAAAATCATGTATCTCGAACGTTTACAGATTCTTACCTCTTCAGAAACACCACGGACAGTGAGGCGATGTTTTACAAAGATCTCAGCATGCTGTCTCTCAATGTGATCGTCAACCGTTTGATTGGGAACGAAACGACAAGCACACTACACACGCGTTCACTCTCGTACGTGTAGCACAAATACTAATCAACGATGTGATGCATTTTTTTGAAATACAAAAATAAATTTGTCTACATGTATGCATGAATTTTAATATATATTGTAGATATTTATACATATCTGTGTAAATATAGTTGGAACTTTTAAAACTCACTTCACATTTCTCATTGTTTTCTGTAAGATTATTCTAAATAGGAAATGATTTCCACGAACTTGAGTGCGTATTGGCATTTATAGATCAAATACTTTGTAAATAGAACTTTTTGTATTCCTATTTTATGAATACTTACATGTTTTGGATAATAAGAAATGGCACTACTGTGCGCGCTCTACCAACCTGGTCCTCAGCTGGTGCTAAGACGCGATAAATGATACACCCTCACCCCACAAGGCTCACCAATGAATTAAATCGTAACTAGTTAAACAATGTTGTGAGTTAGGAAGCAGTCAATGTACTTGAAAAAATAGCACTATGTCAACATAGGTTTCTTCAGTTTTCAAGTCAGTTTGGATGGCTCATTCGATGTCTATGTGCGTATATATCACGCGTACAGGCTGCACCGATTGTGCTAGAAGTCTCGAAATTTAGACATTTATGCATTATGTCTGGAATTTTGTGCCTTGAAAGTCCTCCCAACCCCCCGAAAATTGGTCTTTAGTATGTGTTCAGTTTTGTTGTTGAAAATTCAGACTTTTTAGTGATCGGGGCCTAGCAAAAAAATTTATGCACTAATCACCCCTTTTTCTAATTTTCTAATTGATCATCCCAATATGACGTGATATGAAGATACGTTGGTCGTGTGACGGTTTCTATTGAGCGACTAACCAGAATTTCTTTTTAAATGTTCATTTTTTACGCATACACAAAAAATAAATCACCAAGTTTGAGAGATTACTCTATAAGTAACATTTGATAATTGTCGCCTTTGACAAATGTTATAAGTAGAAAATATAGCCAATCACCTGGCTCATTATATAAGTAGATTCCCAGAATCATAAGCATAAAAAAACTTAGACAAAGAAAAAATCGAATTGTGTTTTAATGATTTTAAATGGGTTTGAAGCATCAACATTATTTTGAAAATACATGAGTCTTCAAATAGTCTCGAATCAAACGCAAATTCAAATAATTACAAACATTAAAAGATCTTTTTTAAAAATTGAACTACTTTCGTTCCGGGCAACTGTTTCGAAACAGAATTGTTTGCATTGAAATAATATGGCTACAATGTCTAAAACTCCAGCAGTTGCTCGTTGACTACAGCCAAGTAATTTCCACCATCCTTTTCACAAATCAATCCGCAGTCCGATGGCAAGATACTTCCCTGTCGCACGTTCGAAACTTAATGGAGTTACCAATAATTTTATAACATCTCTTTACTCTGACAAATGTTACAGACATAAAATGTAGTCCCTCGCCTGGCTTATTATATAAGTACATGTTAATGATACCGAAGAATCTGCTGCTTCTTTTTCACGCGAACATAATCTTCTTAATGATGTGCAAGAAGCAGAGACTTGCCATAAATGTGGTTGTGATATGCAATGAAAACAGAGGTATGACAGGGTAGGTGAATACCAACCGATTAGACGCCAATGTAGGGGTCGCCAAGCATCCCATTCAGTCAGAAAAGGAGACCCTAACCCTAACCCCAAAGAAAAGATGATTTGTTTATTGCTCTTTTAAATGATGAGTGAACTGTACATAAAGGCTAATACTATATTTCTATCCTCACTATTTGATATTTTCAACAAATTATTTCCAACCTATTTTCGATTCCTTTCAAAGATTCTTGAGCAATGCTTCAGGTCCTGCACTAAATAGACTGCATACCACAGTGAAAACTTAATTGGAATCCGTATACTACTGGCTGAGTATTTTCAAGGTCTCCGCGCTAAATACTTGTAAGATATCAATTTCGATTCACTGATTCTACACTTGTTCTATTACTATAGTACTAGATTGTCTTCAACTTTCATGAACGACTAGGTGTTTAGGGTTAGCGATTTTAGCCAATTATCAACTTCAATTAGGGTTACAAGTTGAAATGGTAATCAATGCGAGTGTGGCATTCATGTGATACCCAAAGGTATTTGAAACTGAAGTCATAGCCACTGCACAAAGATCAAAACAGAAATAATTTGATATAATCACTGAAATGTCACACATATTTTTATCTTGCTATAAATGATAAAAATGAATCAATTTACTGAGCAAGTAAAAATTCTGTTCTTATGATGATGATAATAAAGATATCAATAATAATAATGATAATAATTATAATAATAATAATAATTATAATAATAATAATAATAATAATGACGATGATGATGGGTATTTTGACGATTTAAGACACCTTTATAACGAATGCTTCGGGCCCTTAATCTGGTTCTGAGTGGACAGTATACAAAAGGAGAAACTTAAAGGCAGGTCGTATTCTACATTAGAATTTTAACCGAAGATCGCATACTATAATAGAAACCCAACGGTAGGCAGTATACTACAATGGAGACTTAACGATAGACCACATACTACAACAAAATCTTAATGGTAGACCGTATACTACAATAGATACTTAATAGTACCCCACAAACTATAATAGAAGCTCAACTGTACATCGTATACTACTAATTAAACTTAATGGTTTGACGTACAGTAGAAGTTTGATTTAATACTTCGTAATATGATTGGAATCAAATTTCTTCCTTTCCGTGAGACGACGAGGTAAAATTTTACGCCGTGGCTTCTCTATTTTTGTTCTTATTAAAATAGCAGTACCAGTAAGGGTTTAATTTGCGGGAAAATAACGACCAAGAGTCATAAGCTTTAGTATTTTAGTAGAAGTGACAACGGCTAATTTGTGTTGGACTGTCCATAAAAATTGATTTATTCATTAACAGTTCGGTTGTTGCGAGCAGGTCTCTTTAACTAGCTTCCTAATTCATTCACGTTTATTAGCCCTGCAAGTTATTTGTTTCAATTCAAGCCTGTAATCTGATTATCCAGTAACACTTTAGAAATCAAATCAACCTTTATTGGTTCGTTGGATGAATGAAAAAAAAAAAAAACACCACCATCTTACATCAAGGCAATTATAGGAGCATCAGTATCAATGACACTATGAATCATTGTTGAAAGCAAAATGGTTTCTTATTCGCATGTAGCACAGTCTGTGAAAGGAGACTTTTCAAACAGCGCGTGCATTGTTGAGAGAGGCTTAATTAATTCTGACAACAAATGGTCATTAGCAATGTTTCCTCCATTTTTCTTGGCTTGCGTGGGACCAAAAAGCCTGTGAGCATCAAAGAAGTGGAGTCTGCAGAAAATATTTTCACTTTTGAGAAAGTCTTTGATTTTTGTTCAAAGTTCATGAAACAACGTTCACTAACTTATAACTAACAGTATTTTATTAAAAAAAAAGATCTATTCAGTGTATTGATTTGCTGGATTATTCATAAGAAACCGTCAACCAATACTGTCACGAAACCTGCCAACATCGGTTTCTTTCACTTTCAAGTGTCTCTGGCTGTCTTGCTGGCTATGTGTGTATGTATGTATGTGTCATGTGTACAGGCCGCACCATAGAGTTAGAGGGCTGAAAATTTGAACATCTACTCCTTACCATGTCGAGAATTCTTTTTTTTTTCTTCACTAATTCCCTCCCTTAATACTTTTTGGGTGGGGGTTCAATTTGCAATGAAAGTCCTTGCTAACTTGATCCCTCAGTTTCTGTCCGCTTGTTACTTGAATATCCCTACCTCATTAGTGATCAATGTCCAACAAAAGGCGAGAGAAGTAACTTATCCATTGATCATCCCCTTTTACAGTTTTCCTAATTGATTACCCACCACACGGCATACTTCTACAAGATTTTGGTTGCGTGACGGTTTCTATTGAGTGACTAACCAGACCTGTTGATCATTAAGATCTTATCTTATGTTTATATTTATTCATACACCAATTTCTACACATTATAATCATTTCATAAACCTGCAATCAAACGATTCTACTAAGGGTAAGTGTGACGTAACAATTGATCTTTTCAGCCTTGTAAGTTCTGTTAGTGAACTCTTCTTTTCTTATGAAACTTTCTCAATTCATGCAAGGCATATCTTATTTTTTCTTTTTGTGCACAGGCGCTATGAAGGAATACTCGTCATGAGTGAATAAAGCTCAAAAACAAAGTATTTTCTATTGGTGAGCAGACAGAATATTACTAATTATTACATCTGCAAGGAATGACATTTGTCAATAAGAGAACATGGGTATGCATATTTCTCCAAAATGAAGACATGGATTTGTAAACTATAGTATAACTTATATACTAAGTGAATATTAATACGAAATTCCTAACTAACGTAGAAACTGGGGCTTCCTGGCCATTTATGACCAGAAACTTTATAATGATATACATATGATTTATATTATTCATATTTCCTAAATGAACCAAAGTGAATCATTATTAGCAATTTTTTACTTGTATTTCTTTCATCAAAATTTCCGTTGCTTTTTTTCACCATTCCCCGATCGTTTTATTCACGAATCGTCATTTTTTCATTTTGGAATTAAATCTCTATATATGTGTCTGTGTGTATTGTGTCATTTGATATTAACGAAAGAATAGCGTACATCGGGCAATGACACGTAAATCGCCTTCAAAGAACTTTTATATAAGTATTCCATGCATCAACAAGACAGTCTTCGAAGCCCTCATTCAGGATCGTAGTCAGCTGCTTTGTCACGTTTTCTTTAATTTCGTCCACGGTCAGGAATTTCTTGGGAAATTCCAGTAGTCGCAGAAAGCCAAATCTTGATTGTGGATGGGGCAATCAGATCTGGGTGATACAACGTGAATATGGTGATCACAAAGTACCCAAGCTCTCAATGGTGTCGCACTGCCGATCGAGTAACTGCATGGATTATCTGTTCAAGAAAGCACAGTAAAATCATCTCTGATTGGTTTTCAATTTAAATAAAAAATTCATGAATACTTTCCAGATGGACCTTGCACACACACACACACACACATACATATATATATATATATATATATATATATATATATATATATATATATATATATATATATATATATATATATGTGCGATATTTCAAAATTGAGAAGTGCATTATCTGATAACAATCGCCAAAAATTAGAAGAAAAGTTAGACTTTCTGCTCTGCTAAAATGACACTTAGCATACCAAACGATTCAGCCATTTTAGTACGAGGGCAGAACTTGACTTAACAATAAACGGAACTTTAATGGCGTAAGACTATATCCACGTCACATATATCAACTGTCAGTAACATTTGTCAAGGGAGATAGCTATCAGATGCTGATCGTGAAAGAGCCTCCTTTATTTATTCTTTTCAAAAGTGTAAAAAGTTTTTTTCCAGGTTGAAAATGAACAGGAAAATGCAGAGTAACAGAGGTTTTTGATATTTGAAAAAAAAAATACGATGCTATTGCAAAAGTATTTAAATACAGCCGTCGTTATTAATGGCATGAGTAATTGAATATCTACGTATGTGTAATCAGGGTACATTATCGGAAAGTATCGTAAAGTAACCAATAAACGCTTTACATTAGTAGGCGTTAAACACACCAACAATCTTAAATCATTCTTGGGAGAAGTTTAATCCAACATGACACAATTTTCGATCAATGTCGATTCTTTGAAGTGTCACAGGTGCACACAGGTCAGATAGAAAGGATTTAGAAAAGTTTTACCAGGATGTTAAGAGATTTGTTTTATCCTTTAATCAGTGTGTGTACAGGTGTGGCAAATACATATAAGGAAGCTAAAATTCCGACGCTCGGTTGTTTATTTATTTATTTTGCAGTCTTAAGTGGCACCTGTGAGTAGAAGATTAGACCTATGAACATTTTTCATTTAGAATTACTGCTGTGTATAACAAATACTGAGCGTGCACTGAACTTGTGCAAGAAAATAGCGTCAAAGGATATCATAAATCGTAAATATACATAGGCTGGTAGAGAGATTAGATTATCTGAGATTAGATTAGATCAGTTTTAGATCTTTCATGAGAGCAGTTCTAAAGCAAATTATTGCAGCTCCTTGTTTTTAATGTGTCAACTTGTATTAGCAAGTAGTTACCTGATAGAAACCGTCACATGACAAACATCTCTCGACAGCATGTCGTGTTGGGATGATCAATCTAAAAAAATGGAAAAAAAAGGGTGATTAATGAATAAATTGCTTCTCTTGCATTTTGTTGGACAATGATCACTAGGAAATCTGAATTTCCACAAAGCAAGCGTGAATAAACGAACTAAAGGGTCTATTTAGTATAAATTTATATTGCAAACTACCCCCAAAAAAAGAAGAAAAAGAAAAAAGAAAGAACTTATTTTGTGGTTGGGGGATTAAAAAAAACAAAACATTTTTTTTATAAAATAAAGAGTAAATGTTAAAAAAATTATAAAGTAAGGAGTGAATGTTTAAAAATTCAGCCCTCTATCTCCATTGGTGCAGCATGTGCCCATCATGCACACATAGCTAGTCAGCAAGCCAGACTGACTTGAAAACTGGAGAAACGTATGTTGACAATTTTGACTGACTGTTTCCGATTATACAGTTCAACCAAGCACAGCTTACAATTTCAAGTACCCAACACAATTACCCAAAGCTACAACCTATCAGCAGAATACCAAAACTGCCAGCGATGACTATGATTATAGAACAATCTAATTTCGTTCCAAAGAGACCTTGTAATATTACATGAGACATTTTAGATATGTAGAGGAAACGAAATTATTGTCAGACTTCAGTCCAAGTTGGATTTGACTTTACCCCGTAACAAGGACAAGAACAACCCTCACCAAATTTAGGAGTGTAAACTCTTGATTGCTTGTCCGTTAAGCCACGTTAAACAAAACCTAAATATAAAATGAACATTTCCATACCATAATACCTGAAATGAAAGTCAAGTTATTGCTGGGCGGTCCTTCTATCAACTGAGCTAAACATACAATTATCTTATACCTGCAAATTTATTAATCGTGTAGATATTACAAAAATTGCTCATCTTCTTCGGAGTTTGACTAGTAGCCAGGGTTATTCTTCTGGTCATTCTTTCTTTGTTTGAAATCATAAAAAGTTGACTCTTCCGACCACTATTTTCCGTCATCGCAACGTGCAATGGTCAATATCACTAGCGAAGGTGCTGAGTGGTCTAAATTCATGCTTCCCCCAAGAGCATTAGTAAAATACCAATACAAGCAGTCTCAACGGCGATTTGAACTCCATTCACCGGTTTTATTTTTCAGGCTAAGAAATGCTACTCTCCATAACACTTCCCTTTAAGCAAAATGGAAACGTATCGTTCAAGTTTAGACCTAAAGCTGGATACATCATCATCAGGATCATCATGATCATCACTCTTTTAGCGTCTGTCGATGGGCATAGATTTCCCAAGATTCGCCAGACCAGACCTCTCTATCGTGGGCGTCACCAAGCTTGTACTTCCTGAACTTATCTAGTTCGTCACACCATCTAATATTTTGTCGGCCCAGTTTTGCATATGATCTCTGGGAATCAACGTTGTGAGTCGTGATGTCCAGCGGTTGTCTAACGATCTCGCTACATGACCAGCCCAGTGCCATTTGAGTTTTCTTATGGATTCTTTGATATCTTGGACTCCTGTTTTCACCTCTAATACACTGTGCCCTTATAAGTCCACTCCCAGACAAAGGCCTTTCCCATCTTCCACGAGGAGTGTGATTGCGCTAATCTTGCCACGTCTGTGTTGTAGTGTATCTTGTCTATGTGGTTCTATTTTAAAAGCAGAGTATTTAAGGTGAATACAATCTGAAAATGCCCATACCTTTGAATTACAGTTTTACACTGGGATATAAGGGCTGCTTTGACGCATTTCCGTGTCGGGGAGTTGTAAATTTTCTTGATGAGATGGGCTTGGTGGAAGTTGAAGTAGTAGTTGTGTATGTTTGAGACGCGAATTTTGGATCCTTCGAATTTGACTGTGCAGTGCGCATGCAGCCCAGTAGATGTGGAAGGAAGGATGCTGTACGAAGAGAATGGAATGTCCGTCAAGTATGAAGTTAGACGTGCATTGATGAAACAAAGTGAAATGAACACATGCAAATATTTTGACCTGGGAAAAACGTACGTTTAATTGAAGAATGAAGAATGAAGTTGAGTTACATGTAAGGATAACATAGATACGCTCGATCGCGAGGAGTGATGTTAGGAGAAGAGAAGGAGAAGAGATGGCAAAAGGTTGGAGCTTTCTTGTCTTGGTAGTACTGGCGTCGGTGTCGAAGCAGAGTTTCTCTAAACTGCTTGGATTCCGTATGGTTGGATTGCTCTAAGATAATACATGGAAACCGGGTTCAGTGTGCGAATTCTTGGTGGCTATTCTCTAACGCTGAGAAACTCCCAGCGGACAGACCATGAAAGACAGAGAACATGAAATTTTATCCATGTGTTTTTCCCGAAGTAAATAAGTTCAGGAAAGATCATCGTGACTATAATATAGTAAAAAGACCTTGCGGTGAAGGGAAGTGAGCAAAGTTAGTATTGAGATAGGTCACAGAGGAAGAATGGTTAAGATCGGATCAGCCAGTGGGTCGGCGAAATGATAACGATCTTAGGGAGAAGGAGAGAGAGTGGCTGGCAGCAAATGCTGGGGCCAAAGGCATGACCAGTTAGGGGTCCTGGTGCCAATGAGGATCGGACCATGTGCGTCCAGGGGTTTTATAGGGGTCGTCGTCGGAAGTGACGTTTTGGATATCTATCTAAAAGAAGAGTTTCGTATTAAATTCCTAATCAAAAGAATAGGAGGCGCTACATTGTGCTCGACCAGGACATTCGTCCTCTCATCCAGTCTGTTCGTATAGTCTATTTCTTCATTCGTAAAAGAAGTCTTACCCATTATATATATATATATATATATATATATATATATATATATAATCTGGAAAAAGCGACTTAAATAAGAATATAAGTTATTTATTCATATGTGGTGATATTTTGCCTGGGATGGCTTCGACGAACCGAGAATGGATATATGATCTGGCAGAATAATTATTTTATATAATCCGATAGAGGTGAAGTGACACATTCTCCGTGTGATAAGGAAAGGAGAAATTTCAAATAGTGTTTTCAAAAATATAACGTATTCGTAATTATTCTGTTGGATTACATATCCATTTCTTAATAATATAATCGTCTGCGTTGAGAAACAATAGTGAAGACATGGACAGTAAATGAACATAAATGAGAACGTTGGGATAAAGCAGTTATTTGGGCCTTTTGTCTTTTCGGAGAGCTGTTTAGCTAAATTGCAAAATGGACGCTACGTTGAAGCGGCTACCCAATCAGACTCATTTTCTTTGTTCATTCTATTTACGCTACCCTGGAACACATTCTTCGCGTACAAACAGGAGGTCATTTCAAATAAATAACGTATTCATAATTATATATATACATGTACGTATAAATAAATCTCTTTCTCTCCCTCTAAATACATTTATATATCTATATCTATACTTATATGTCTTCAACTATTTCTCTCTCCCTCTCTCTCTCTCTCTCTCTCTATCTATCTATCTATCTAAATATATATATGAGATTAAGGTGTAACTATTATAAGCACCTTTTATCTCTGAACGTGTATAAGCTGCAATTCTAGTCATACTATCGACGCGTATGTCCGTCCAGAAAGCTAAAATTTCACAAGTCGGTTTCAGTTTTCATGAAATATTATACATAAAAATATTGAAACACTTTTCATTAAAAACTGTTTTTCTCCGTTTTGGGGTCCTACATGATCTTGAGATCAGGACTAAAAACTGCCCCAAGAATGAATTAGTGACGTCAATTTAAAAGAAAAATATCCGTCCTTTCTGAATCATTGAGGAATTAAAAAAAATGCATTCACTCTTCCGTCCTTAATCCTTTTTATAAATACACTATTCAATGATGCATCACTCAGGTAATAGACAGTAGGTGTATAAGTGTACATATATGTGTATAACTATCCGGGCAAAAATGACGGCAGTATTTAAATGATTCAGCAATTGCACTCTACGTAATAATAATGCCAAAAGCATCTCTTTGCTCGGCATTTCTTGTTTGTGTTTGACCGGAAAGAACCCGGATTTTTCTAACGCACTTTCAAAAAGGAATAAGTTAGGGAAACTATTGTATGATTAACATTTGATAGTTTTCTCCCATGATAAATTTTACCGACAAAAATATAGACATACACGTGACATATCATATAAGTAGATGACAAATATTACAGACAAAAATATAGACGTACACGTGACATATCATACAAGTAGACGGCGAGTGTTACAGACAAAAAAAATTGACGTATTATATAAGTAGAGGTACGTGTGTATGGTGTATGTGTTTGGTGAGGAAACCAGCTGGTCAAGTCGATTGTGTAACCAAGTCATTTATAACAGTTTGTGCGCCTTGATAGACGAAGATTAGTGTTAATAACTGTTGGAAATCTGTACTATTCGGCCTTTGCACTACGTTTCATGGTAACAGATCACAGCTCAAGTTATCTAGATTTTCTCGTTGGTAATCCTGGTATTCGCGGAAGAAACGAAAGGGTATGTTTAAGCATGTGTTGTACATAAGAACATGCATGTTTGTATTCCACGGTTGCATTTCGTTTTTTTTCTCCAGAAACGAACCTCATATATAAGAAGAAAAAAAAAACAAAAAATAAAAAAGCCCCTCATTTCTGCAAGGTGAAACTCTACTCCTATTCAGAGTGAAGATGATTACATCTACTTTTTTGTATTGTATAAGGAATCGAAAATTATAAACATAAATAGTTTTAGTTTAAATCTATTAATTAGGATGAAACAAGCCCTTTCGTATTTGTAACATGGATTTTCGTAGAAATGTGAGACTTGTCAGTTGGTCTCAGTCGGTAATAGGGACGCTTGCTGATCATTTAGTCGGGTTTTTAAACTATGGTAGGGAAATGTTAATTTCATACATTGCTTCTGGTTCAACATGTCTGGACAGTGAAGCAGTGAAGCGTTTACTCCCTTGAAGGTTGTTATTGTTGTTGTCACGGGAGAAAACAAAGTCAACTCCTTACCCGACTTCGACTGGAGCTTGACGACCCCCCCCCCCCCCAAAAAAAAACAAACAAAAAAAACAACAAAACAGCTGGGCTTTGTCTTTCGTCCCTATCGGACCAAAATGTTCGTAAACGATGGGAATTAATATACTATATTTATTTTATCTTATAGAGATAATTACATAGGTTTAGGGTTAGTGGTTATGGCTAGGGTTTTCGCTTTCTTGATGGAGACCAATGAATGATACTCCAAACAGTATCGGATAAAATTATGGACAGATTTTTGCGACTGTTCACATCTTTTATTGTAAAAATGAACGAATAAATAAATAGAAATAAAATAACGATTTCAGTTAATAAATAGAATATTTTATATAAATCATTGGAAGTCTGTCAGCGGGTAAAAAGGGAGATAATTTATTTATTTCAGTCTTGCTTCGTTGAAGAATAGTTCATGTCGAAAACAACTATTTTTTGTTAGTAGCCAACAACTATTACATTCTCTCTGTGTGCTATTCTCTAAAACATGGAGTTTTGTTTTAACGAAGCCCAGGGAACAAACAACTTCGTGTTTATTCCGGAAATTGGTTAAAAGCTAATGAAACGAAAAGATATTTTTCTTCATTAAGTCTGTATGAAAGCAACTGGAAAGCTAAAAAATCAATAAATCTCACTTGTAGCGACCACCTTAACTCGTCAGAGATAAGACACAAAATGACGAAAATGCTGTGGACAAAAAGATATAATCGAGGAAACAAGTCCCAGAAACAAGTAAAAAATTGCCCACAAAATATCAGTATTTTTTCTAATCTCATGTGTTGTTGAGAACTGATTTTCAAAACCCTCCTGGAGCCGACCTGAAGTCTTTAAATATAAGCAATCAGGATAGTTTATAATCAGTAACAATCTTATCATCACTCAAGATTGAGAAAATGTGTCATTGCTACCCACGCGAATTCCACATCGGAGTATTAAAAACAGTCAACAAAAACCGTCACCATAATAGCTAAAATAGGTTTCTTCAGTTCTTAAATTGTTCAGGCTGGCAAGCTGGTTATGTAGCGCGTGCAGACTGCGTCAATGGAACAAGATGGTTGACAATTTAACCATCTACTGCTCATGTCTTGAAAAAATGGCCAGTTTGCTTTTTGAACCCCCCCCCCCTGCATAAGACTTTTTATAGTGATCACTGCCTATCAAAAGGTGAGAGGAGTAATTTATTCATTGACCAGCCCTTTTTTCATTTTTTAATTGATTGCCCCCAACACAGCATGCTACAAAAAAGACGTTGGGCGTGTGGCAATTTCGATTGGGTAACTCATCAGATCTGTTTGGAATATTGTCCTTCGGAGAAAAGTTGAAATACCATTTATATAGCACTTCTCGAAGAATACCTTGGGCTGAAAGGGAAACAGGGTTCGCCTAAGAGATAATCGGTATAACAGCATGAATGTGAAGTATGAATAAGGGCCAAGAAGAGGCGGAGGAATTCTGTGTCATCAGACGTTGAAAGATATGAGACCTGAAGAGGCACTCACACCCGCACGAACAAAACTGCTTATCACTCACGACATATACGAGCTATTATGAACTTCAATTTTTTATTCCATATTTTTCTCAGACATCGCATTTTAAAAAGATCATAATTCACTGCTTAACTTCAAAATCAATAAATATAATTACAACGAGAACATTTCGTAAAGATTGAACACAGTTCAAAAAGCTATTTCAGTCCTGTACAACAGGTGATAATTGATCTTTCCTTGCTTTAATTATTTACTATTAAGAAAATATTTACAACAATTACATTAATCAATTTACTATTTTATTCAATTGGACCAGAAGAGAAGGGGAAATAATCCGTGGAAAGTTCGCTATTCAATATTTTCAGTTGAGACATGTCTAATATTCAGGATATAGAATGGGACAAGATCAAAGAATCTATGACATGAATATCTTAATCTTGTCGAATTTTATATCGAAAATAATATTCACATTATCGGCGTTGGAAATAAGAAAAACAATGATCAGAAAGTGGAACAGAACTATTTGGACTAACGATTTATACAAGATATTGTAGTCGCCAAAATTAAAAACGGAAAACGGGACCATAATAAATCTCTAATATCTGACTCGCTCCTATCGACATGACGTAGTAAAGTGAGCTGTACGCTTCTTTGAAACTTCCGTTTTCAACACTATTTCTGATGAAGCTGCATTGGCGAAAAAAAGTCATGAAAAGGTCGAGAGATATAAAGCCCATACGCTCTGTGAGTATTTTTAAAATTTTGTTTAGTCTGGTAAAAAAAATCCCAGCAAGAATGAGGCACCCAGTAGGGAACTCAGTCTAACAGAAATCCACTTGTATGGGGCAGCCAGTGAGGATCGAATTCATTATCGTATCTAGAAAGCACTCTGACAGTGCATAACTCTGCCAACGCCATGTACTAACAGGAAATTGTATGAAAATAAGATATCAGAAATAAAGGGGGAGAAGTAAACATGTTCAAATATTGATCTACATCCCTTGAAATGTAAATTTAGCCATTTTATTGACTGATTCTCAATCAGAAACGAAATTCCTAAATCCACCACAAAATTTGATCGATTCTTCCGTGGCTCATTGCTCATCTTTCCACAAAATTTTATTGAAATTCCATCAGAACTTTTAGAGATATCGGGGGGGGGGCAGTTGGACAGCCAGATAGACAGCCAGATATACACATACCTCTACCAACAAAGTTAAAAATGCTCTGCGAGCATAAAACCTGTTGAGCTGTGCGCGTGCATGCGCAGAAACAAGTTTTGCAGCCTGCACATTAAGGGCTTTTTGCGCGCACTGAAGATTTCAAATTCTGTTGATGGCTTACTGGGTTTTCATCGAAACGATATTGATCTGCTAAGCTGAATTCGAAAGTGATCATATATTTTTGTCACAGGAAAAAAGACTGATTACAAAAAATAGCGGGAACATAGTCTGCGAAACGTGCTTGCAAACTCCTGCTCGGCAGTGAGGCTCCCAGTTCACTGAACAATTATTTTAATTAGTTACTTATCACGGCGAATAGATATTTTGTTTCCAGTTGAATGTCAAGGCCCTTTTAGTTGGAGAGGAAATAGTTTCTCTTGTCAATTTATGATTGGACGAACGAATAAGTTACGTCCATGAAATCAATTATGTGTTCAATATATGTGTTTGCATAGCAAAGGTATATATAAATAGGGAGCTACACTTCTGTAAATCTCTGTGAATTTTACTTGATAAACTGAGGAACATATGAACACGCGCACAATCCTATTTAAGAATATATATATATATATATATATATATATATATATATATATATATATATATATATATATATATATTGCAGCTATATAGTCATCAGTGTATGTGTGAATTCTTGTCGACAGGTGTATGTTAATTATGTTGTTGAATACATGTGTTCCCGTACATATTTATAATTCTAATTCGGCTCAATTTTGCAAAGATTTATACAAGTAGATTTGTATATACATGTATCGAAGTATCTAGGTTTTATGCCGATATCTACTATATATATATATATATATATATATATATATATATATATATATATATATATATATAGAGAGAGAGAGAGAGAGAGAGAGAGAGAGTATTTATTTTCTGTGGAATGCATTCATTAAAATGCAACTATGACCAAAACGTTACAATGGAGATGATACTTCATTTAAATCTGAATCACGAGTCAAGTTCTTTTTTATCATAATTCAGACACTTGGGAAAAGTGTGCAGACCTACCCCGCTAGTGGGGATAGTTATTACAGTCTGATTGGGCAAGTTAGTTCTCTTGCTAATAGATGCAAATGTTATTAACATATTGTTATAATCGAGATATATAACCAGACAGAAGTTTATATTTGAGTAAAAAGCAAGATTTCATGAACATCATGACCACCTGATAAGACAAAAAGAGGAAAAGACCTCAATGGGCATCGTAATATTGCAGGCTTCGGTTTTACTGTCTCAATTATATACAATCATAAAGAACCAAATAGCCAAGCTCATATGTAAGATCATCATCATCCTCATCATCATCATCAGTCTCTTAACGTCTGTCGTTGGACATAGGACTACCCCAGGATTGGCCACACTTCTCTACCTTGGGCGTCGCAGAGCCAGTACTTTCTGGATTAGTCTAGTTC
This sequence comes from Thysanoteuthis rhombus, assembly GCA_963457665.1. NCBI lineage: Eukaryota > Metazoa > Mollusca > Cephalopoda > Oegopsida > Thysanoteuthidae > Thysanoteuthis > Thysanoteuthis major. The sequence goes on along the minus strand of OY735204.1, from coordinate 74,666,424 downwards.
CTCTCTCCATCTAGTACTCTATCGGTCTCGGTAACGCATGTGATCTCTGGGGATCCATGTCGTGAGTTGCGATGTCCATCAGTTGTCTGCCGTTCTTGCAACATGGCCAGCCCATTGCTGTTTAAGATTTTTGATGACCCTGTCTTCTCCCTGATGTATGGTGCTGTTTAGTGGTCTCTCCACGTGAGGTTGAGCATGATTCTTTCAAGTGTACGTTGCATGGTTCTCGATTTGCCGGTCTATCTCTTGGTTAGGTTCCATGCTCAAGCTCCATAAGTGACTATTGGGAGGATGCATGGGTTGTATACTCTTCTTTTTAGGATAAATGGTATCTTCTTGTTTTTGAAGGTTGAATTACTCAGCTAAAGGCTTGTCATCTGAGGGTGATTGTTTTGTTTTCTTCTTTTGAAGGTTTCATGGAGATTCGTTGTCCAAGGTAGATATAGTGGTCTACTCTCTCTCTATATATATGAATATATACTATAATATATATATATATATATATATATATATATATATATATATATATATATATATATATATATATATATATATATATATATATATATATATATATATATATGGTACAAATCAGGCTAGCAGTATAACATTATAGAGTAATATATCAATGATATAAAGCTACTTCTGGAATGTAATGGATTTATTTCATAGAGTGCTCGATACATACAACATTTTACTCATGGAGTTGAGTTGTTTTAGAGTAGAGCTGGAAATAAATAGTAGAATGTTGATTCGCTACACAAACTAGCTCATGTTTCTGCTCTCTTAGGGCCTCATCAGGCAGAAGAGGGCAGAAATATGAACTAGTTTGTGTAGCAAATCCACATTCTACTATATATATATATATATATATATATATATATATATATATATATATATATACACACACACATATATATATATATATGTGTGTGTGTGTGTGTGTGTAATCTGCTTCATCAGAAATGATTTTGAAAAACGGAAGTTTCTTAGAATATTGCGTACACTTTACGTTCTGTATTAATGCCGCCATGAAGAAGACAGATCTTGTTTAGGTTACGTAATCTTATTGTTTTTTTGTTGTGTCGGTTACTATAGAATGTTTTATAGAAATCCTTATATCGAAATAGTTCTGTTCCGCTTTCATTTCATTGTTTTCATTCGGAAAATTGATTTGAAAAAATTGAGTAGAGCGCAAGGAAGAATCGATTCATGCCTTTTCTCAGCGCATTGATGTGAAATGAACAGAATTAGCGTTAGACGAAAATTGAACTAGGTTCACCGATTCCGTTTTCTGTGCTGATAACTTTTACGCCACTCTGCACCTCCACCCATGTGTGTATGCGTGTGTGCAGTTTGTTAGTGTACTCATATAATTACGAATGCGTGCATGTGTGTGTGTGACCAAACGCAATGTTGATTGGTCGAGACGTTTAATCGCTCCATTCGACTGTAGCAGACAGGTGCTTTTGAGTTGTAGCCGTTATGGCCGAATGATTCTCACTTGGTGTTGCATCCGTTGCTATAGAGACAGCAGCGCGAAACCAACGTCCGGCATCCGGTTCACGTGTCCAGAATCGAAGATGGCCGACGCACCGCGTCCGTCAAAGATAATAGGAACGTAATCGACAGGGTCGTAATTTTGTCATTTGTCCACGGGGCTGCCTTGTCTATGGGGTGAACCTTGGCGGTCACTGAGGGCGCAAAACTCCGAAATGGAAAAAATTAGATTAGATTAGTCGTTAGAATAAAAGGTGATTGTTACCGGTGGAGGATTAAATTCAAAACATTTTCACCTTAGATTTCGCTGCACTATGTTTATCTAGGGAAACTCAGATCGGCATTTTTTTTCCTTGACTAATTTTGAAATTTTCTCTGATCACAGTTTTAAAAAAAAATCTCACTTAAAAAACAACCTTATTTGTAATTTTTTTTTCAAAGAAGTGATTTTCAAATAAAAGCAGACATTTTGAAATCATAGTGTAATAGTCAAGACGTCTGCCTCACCCACAGAAGGTTCCGGGTTCGATTCCCAGTATGAGAAAGAAAAACACTTTATTTGGTCAACTTATCCGTGTACACTCCAAGCTGCATGATTAGGGTGGAGGTGGACTCGCATTCCTGCATAATATGGTCACAACAAAAAAAACTTGTAGGTATGAAGTCCTGGTCTCGACCAGACTTAAGACTTGCAAGGATCACAAAGCTGATGCATGCAACAGAAACCGGCCGTGGTACCGTATTGGAGGTTGTCTCTTGAGAGACGGAACGTTTTAAAAAATCCCAAAAGGATATAGTTTCTGTTTATGCTTAGGGTTAGTGTTAGGGGTTAGGGTTATACAATTCAGTGACGGAACGAACGAGAGCAGAAAAGTCATCATTATCGCGATGGTAGTTTCACCACTGAGAAAATCAATTACGTCGTCCATGTTTATGAATTTAATGCAGAAAAGATAACAAGCAACGAATACGATCGGGATGCAAATTGAAAATCTCACCTAGGGCGTATAAAACCTTTGCTGGCCCTGATTGTCTATAAATTCTGTCACTCGATATTCCATCTACAACCGCTGTCTGTGTCTCTGCTGTTTACCCCGATTGGCACCAACCGGGTCAAATTAAAAAAAAGAAGATTTTATGGAATATGCAACAGACAGAAATCACATACGGGCGATTGTCATCTGTTTGAACATAATGATTCTACACAGTCCAGCTACTTTAAATGTATTCAGAGTAATAAATAGGGGAAAATGCACTAGGTATCGATATTTACCAAGTATTGCTAATGCAATACTAGTATGTTGCCCGTCATCTGACGATGTTTTGACTTTAGAAATATAGTCAAAACATTTTGGCTAATATGAGGATTTGTCTTTTTTGGTCATCCGTATTCAGTTTACGGTAGGATATATCAATCACTGAGGGATCAATTTACTACTGAATAACATTAGAAATACGATTCCCTGCTTTATTGATTCCCTGCTTGATGTACGGAGATTATAAAAACAGTCGAAAACCTGTTTTTGATACGTGATTTTTTTCTTTTAATACCATTTCATCTAAATATAGTTTGGTGTTACATGTACCAAATATGAAAGGTTTAGCGGTTCTACACTTAGATATGAACAAAGATTTTATACAACCAATTTAGGACTACAAAGCAACATGCACTGGAATTCATATGTTGAAATATATAATAGGATGAGATGAACGCAGAACGTAATGTCGATATAATCAAAGAATTCGTCGTTTTCACGCGCGGCCTCTAAGTTATAGACGGAATTTGTCAATGACAAATCATTCAGATTCATACATTCATTTTTTAATACGCTTTAAGAAATAATCAAGTTCGAAAATAAACATAAATTCCTCAGTTTGGCACCAAGTCTCTAAAGAACCAGGTAAACAAAGGAATGAAATTTCAGAATAACATAAACATAGCCACGTTGATAAGTCAAAAGAACAGCCCGGCCTTCGTTTCATTGGTTAGAATACCTGCAAGTGGCAGTTAACAATTTTTATGTTTTTATTTTTTTTCCTGTCTAGTCGATTATCAAGGATTCCATCGTTATCCTCTTACAAGTATCCTTTTTTCAGATCTTTTCCACTTCCTTTCCACCCTCCCCTATCCAGGTGCCCGTATATCATTTGATCTTCTTTCAAACCTTCATTTTGTTTCAGTCTTGCGAATCAGAGATGCTTCAGCCGGAAACTGTAAAAGAGGAGTAACCAATCAGAAACCAGTAGATATCCGGCTGTGCGAATTGGAACGCGTTATTGAAGGAGATATTTGATATACCAGGTCTTTGAGGGAAGGCATCCAGCCAGGTTGAATACCTCAGAAACCTGTTGAGCGGCCTTGATATAACTTGGAAACCAATCAGAAGGAACCTCACCGCAGTAATGTGAAAAAAGAAAATCCTTACAATATATTTTCTGAGAGCAAAATTCTACAGTATTCTAGACAGTGAAATACTGATGCCAATTTTCAAGTTTGAAAACGAAACAATTTATTCAGGATCTCTGGAATACACAAACACACGCACGTATATAAAAAAAGGATTGAAGCCTCCGTCATCTTTGATGGCTACGGTGGTTCAATGACATAAAAGGAAAGGTTGCCCCAAACGTAAAGCTCGAACCCATGAAATGTATTTAGGAATTATCATCACCAGTCTTTTATCATCCGTCGTAAGATATAGACCCCTCCTCCAGGATTCACCACACCTCTCTATCCTGGGCACCGTGGAGCCAATATTTTTTGAACCTGTCCAATTCGTCATATTCTGCCAGCCTTGGTTCTGCATTTGATCTCTAGGGATCCATGTTGTGAGTCCTGATTTCCATCAGTTGTCTGCCATTCTTGCAACATGACCAGCCCATTGCCATTTGAGATTTCTAATGGTTTCTATGATGACTCTTGTTTTTCCTTTAATATACTGCAGTGTCTTGTGATCTATCTATGTGAGGTTGAACACGATTATCTCATTTGTACATTACCTACTTCTTATTTTGCAGGGTGAATCTCTTGGTTAAGTGCCATCTTTCAGCTCCATATGTGACTATGGGGAGGATGCGATCGTTGTATAGTAATCTGTCTTGAACTGATGGGATGTCTTGCCTGTGTCACTGCTGGACATTACATTTTTAGAAAGGGTGTGTCACTATTCATTGCTTGAGACTCAGAATGGAACACGACCGAGAAAAAACAAGCAACATTTAAATCCTTCTCAAGAAAACAGAGTACTGAAGAAAAAAACACCCGTGCGTCGGCCAAGAGTCGAACCTGGATCGACTGCTTAGAAAGCAACCATGCTAACCGTTACATCCGCAACGCAACTGCCATTCCGTGTGTGTCTGAATTGAGGTGACGATCATTTCTTCAGTCCACGAAAAAAGACTTCCACAAGTCAGTAGTTTTATCTATTGAGTCAGAACACTCTGCGTTCTCATTATGCGAAAGGGGTTCGAATCCCCGTTTGGGAAAGGATTTTAATTTTTTTTTCTTTCTAGACATCCGACAAACACACTAACAATTCGTCTCCGTGAAAACGAGGTAAGGTTAAAATGCAGCAACACCTTTATGCAATATTGTATGCAATCAGAATACTCTACGGAAACGTATTGTGATTGACAATTTCTTTGTTGTTCTGTTTACTGACAACAGAACTTTCCAAACCCTCATTGCATTGGCGATACAATTTACACATTACTCAAGTTTTGTTGGCCAAACTGATATGCAATGTCAGCGCAGTAGTCCAACTGACCCGGGTTTCTTTTGAAAGATTTAAAAAAAATGGTCAAATTCCTGTACAAAATCTGGACTTGGTTTTTCCTACTGTAACAACAAGAACAATCCTTACCATATGAGGATTATGAACCCATTTGTAAAACATAATTTCCCCCTCCGTGTTTTGAACTCACGACCAACTAATATCCTAACAGACTGTCTTACTATATTGTCAAGTCTTCGATATTGACGAAAAGTTACGATCAACTTTATGACGTCATAAAAACGGTTGACTTTGCAACTGATGTGCTTGGGAAAACGTCACGAGCACAATTGAAAACTATACCCTATTATGACGTCATAAAAAAATTCCCATTTGAGAACAATGCGAAGAAGGAAAAAGACTTGAAAAAATGTCCTGGGATCATCATAAATAACCTCTTTCGTTTTGCTCGGACCAGTAATATTCATCCAGATTCGCACGGTCTTATTTCTTTCTAATAAATAAATGAATACATTTTTTATTTATCATAAATACAACATAAAGTTTTAGAAATCATGTTAAGTTGGAATAGAAGTATGAGTTGAGTTTGACCCTGCAGCAGCCAGTCTCGTTGTACTTGATTTCGCGACACACCTAGAGATTATCAGCGACACCCTAGAATGTCACGACGCAATTCGGAAAGCTCTAGTTTACAGTATCTAACGAATTTTTGTTATGGTTTTTAAAATCAAATTATGGTAGTTAGGTGGACTGTAAAGTTGGCAGTAATGTTTGTAGAGTTTTGCCCTGAACGACATAAGCACAGGTAAGCTGGTAATAGACCCAGGCCAGATGAGAAATGTTGACCTATTTCAAAAAGCACATTAAGAATTTTTGTAATCATTGTTATATCCAGATGATTTATGTATGGGTAAATAGATAGACGTGTTTTGAACATGATGTATATATAAGTGTGTTTTCATGTTTTGCAACCAGAGCAAAAAGGAAATTAATGTGTGCACAAGGAATTTCTAATTCTGTTGATAACGTATTGAATTTTTATTGAAGTGCACAAATACTATTGTCCCGGGAAAGAATTCGCGTAACTTGAGATTGTAGCACACAATGACCACTGAAAAATAGAGGGGCTGTCACTACCCAGTTTCCTTGCCCCCCCCCCCTGCATACTGACTACTGAAAATCAGAGGGAACATTGCTTACAAGTAACAGAATAGAATAATTAAACTAGAATGATTTATATAAATAGCAATTTTCTTCAAAACGTTTATGACAATCGAATAGAGAACAGTTATAAGTAATAAATACAATGGTAGATTCATGTTTATTCTGTATTCGGAATTTATCTGTAATAATCTTTTATGATTCTTCTTCAAAATATCAAATATTTTCTGCTAAAGCCCTCCCCCCTTATAATATCATTACTTTTTACCAAAGAGTCTCCCTTTTGACCCTATCGGGGAGGGGAGACAGGCCCTTAAAATCGTAGGCCCAAACCAACTGACCCATCAGTTCAAACCTCCGTTCTGACCTGCATAAGCGACCTTTATAAGTTTCATCTTGAATTATTGTTATGTACTTAACAAATATAGACATGGAGAAGACGTGGTCATGAGATGCCGAAGCGTGTAGGATTCTAATGTGATGATTTTGCTCAAGGAATGAATACATTGAAAACAATAACAATTACGTAGACAACAAGATCAACACTGATAATGTCTGAGTACATGGAATGAACAACAAACATGTTAAATATAGTTTCTGGCTTTTGCATTATATTGTACAGCACTACTAAGGGAGATGGAATGTAAGGGCGTTTCCTGTAAGACTCCCCCCTTCTACCACAAGTTTACGTCTTCCCCTTTTTTATTTACGTTTTTCCTTTCCTTTTCTTTATTTTTGGTAACAGAATAGTTTTCTGCTTTCTTCGGCCATCTTGCTTTATTGCTTGTCACCAATTTAAATCATTATTTTGGCCTTGTTTTTTCTTTGGTGGGGGAGAGGGGATCTTCCTTCCTTTCACTTCCCCTTTCTTTCTCTCCTTTCTATTCCCTCTCTTTCTTTCTGTCTTTTCTATTCCATCACCCCTTCTCTCTTTCTATCTTTCTGCATTCTTTTTTTCCATTTCTTCGCGCTATTTCTTCTCCTTCTCCGAATTGGACTTCATTTTCCTCTCGTACCGAGAACAATCTGACCAAATTGAAGACATTGAACTCTTCACTGTTTGTCCGTCTCGTTAAGTTGAACCAAACACGTACATAAAACTAACATTTCCCAACTATGATTTGAAATCATGATCATGTGATTGTTAGGTGACACTCTTACCAACTGGGCCAAACTGACAAGTCTTAAATATTTACGAATATGCATTCCTTGCACAATGTGTTAATATAACTGAAACAACTTAAAAAACACTAAACAAAAATATCTTAACATGAAATTGACGAAAGATATTAATGCAGTGACGCAAAATAGCTATTTGCCAAATGTAACTAAACTTTGAGAAATAAGATTGTTCAATTTTACCACTGTATTATTATTTCATCGTCTATTTTATCCTAAAATATTCTAATTCTGTATTTTAAAAAGTGTTTACAAATATATTAACACATTATGCAGGTATGTATTTTTACCAGTCCTGTTTTCTTTAATATTAATATATACACAGGACGTTCTCAACTATAACTATTATTGTTTGAAAAAAAGTACTTCCTTGGTGAATTCGAACCAGCAGTCTTCACAACGGAGACGTATGTAATAGACTTAATTCATTTTTGAATATGGATCATTCATACCTGACTTTAGAAATCTTCATCATTTCTAACATTGAAACTTCTGTTATATTTTTACAGATTGGAGAATCTTTCTTCTTTTTTTCAACACAATAGATATTCGCAGTGTCAAAATGAGTATATATGGAACATTTTGGGTAATTTGCTTCAACGGTTTAGGTGTACGTCGTATTATATCGAATCTGAAGTCAAAGTTCTCTAAAACTTTGTATCTAGTCTCTTCATTGCAATTTTTGTGAGTTTAATCAAAAAAGTTAATCACTATGAAAGACTCCACAAAATGACATAAACTTTATCAAAATCAATTGAGTTTTACAAAAGTTATAACAAAATTAAAATCGTTGATTTGTACAAGAACTCAATGAAATCATTCCAAGGGCAGAACGCTGAACGCACCTGCCCAATATACAATAAGTTGCAGTAATCATCTTCAGTTCGTGTAGAATCAGCGGTGGAGTTTGACCATGTGGCAGCCAAGCTTGTTCTTATCATTTTTCTTTCATTCCTTTTACGTCCATTTTCCCTTCCTTCCTATCATTCTGTCACTCTCTTTTCTATCCTGCTTTTCTCTCTCTCTCTCTCTCTCTTTTCCTTCTTGCCTTTCTCTCTCTTTCTCTTCTTCTCTGCCTTTTTCTCTCTCACTTCATTATATTCTTCTTCATCTTCTCCCCCCATCTCCATTCTCCTAATTATTCTTTCCCGCCCACACTTTCTGTCTGGCAGACCAGAGTCATGAGCGTGGAATCTGCGCTTATTGTTTTCACCTGAAGCTGCCAACACACAAATAATATATGTTTATGCGTGGGTGTTTCCCATCACGTGTGACGAGTTATTTATATCTGTTGATTAAGCTTCTAAAGTAGGCGCTGTGACAAGTGAAAGACTTGACCATTATCGAAATACTAGCTCAAAGACATGTATACACACACACACATAAATATATATGATGGGTATGTGCATACGATAACTGACAATACGGATATATTTGAATACCACAAATTTCCGTATTGTCCACTTAATATGATGATAATGTACATTCATAAATACATATAAAACTTAAAATCTGTCTGTCTGTTACACTTTGTAAGACACAATTTTGCATGTATGAAGATGAACTTTTGCATAGCAGTACATCTTTTCACGGTGGAGGATACAGGATGTGTGATGTTTTGAAGGTTTTACAGTGGGTCTTTATTTACAATGTAATCATAATGCTATACTGGATCCTGACTTTTTGTCTGATGTTATCCGAAGTTGATTTTGCATTTAGGAAGCTGAAATTTGGTCTAAGGATACATCTTTCACTGCGGAGGACATGGGCTTATGTAAGGTTAACCTCAGAGGTCATGCAATGTAATCAGAGGTCATCTGTGGTCGTTCCTAGCAATTGTAAACTATATTTTGTCCTAGGATGGTGAAATTTGGCATAGGGTAACCTCTAATAGTGAACCGCGTTGGTCAAGTTGAGTTGAACTTGGAGGTCTTCTGAAGTCACTGGGGTCATTTCTAGTCATTTTCAGCCAATCGGAACAATTGTAAGATTCAATATCTTACTTAGGAGGCTGATATTTAGTATAGGGACACATCTTTCCACAGCAAAGGTGAGGTTGACCTTACAGGTCACTCAAAGACGTCAGAGGTTATTTTCAATAAGATAAATTTCACAAAACAATCAATTAGAATTTTAAAAAAACTTCAGACATTTGTCTTTCAAAAGCGTTTTGACGGGTAGATTTGTAATTCCCCGATATTTTTAAACATTTTAGTTTAATAATTTCCGTCTCATTATTTTCTTTTTAAAGTATCATTTCAATATTTTCCTATGATTCACCTGTATATTTCTTTTACAAATATTTCAAGATATTTTTAATTCATTATTTTAATCTGATAAGACTGTAAAGAAATACGTTCTTCAGTAATTTTTTCTTACACAAAACAAACCACAGAGCCAAAAACTGGTTTTATTGGGTGGCCACGTGGACATTTAGAATGATTTCAGTACTTTGACACATTTCTTTTTCTCATATTGGCTATCGCACACCTTGGGCAAGCCCATTCACATCACTGGCAAACCCATGCGCAAATATTCTCAAATAAGTCGAATATCCGAGAAAAATTGAAATAAAATAATTTTTGCAAGATTTTTTTTTGCTTTCAATCCTTATGATCTTTGTTTTCTCTGGTAATTTGAGAAAAATATTTCTTCATGGAGGAGCTCTATTTACAATGTAATTACAATGCTAAACTTGACATGGGAATGCGAGCAAGTGATCGATTAAAACGAACGTTCAGTTTTATGAAAACTTTATGAAATATAATTTGTCTTCTGTGTCGTTATATCTGAAGTTATTTCCCCTGCTAATACATGCATATATAATGTCAATTCGACATTATGGGAGTAAAATGATAATATCAGAAGGCTTTATAAGACAAATGATTACTTATTTCGACGTTTCTATCATATATTTAATTCGCTAATCTCACAGAATCCCCTATGCTAGCAAATGCACATGGCCAGGATACCATCACTAACTCCTACCTTTTCAACTAAATCCTCCTAATCTCAGGTGAATAATATCAAACTGAGCGAATTCCCATTTTTGACCTAAATTCTACCATTAATCTTCTTCTATTTTAACCTCAAACAAACCATGAACACCTGACATCTGATAACTTATATTCATAAGTGACCTCCCGAAGCTGGGCAGGCGATCGCCCAAGGGCCATAACATACATCCCACCACTAAAGTTACCATACATATGGTGTATCAATGCACTTTTACTCCAACTTCAACTCACAGACCTTTCTATACAAAACACCCAGCTTCTTTTAAAAGCTTATTTTCTTGACAAAGCTGGGTATGAGCGAAACGTCAAAAACATTTGACTTATGATACCTTACGAATTCTTACTTATATATATATATATATATATATATATATATATATATATATATATATATATACACACACACACACAGGTTGCAATGTATCCATGACCTCTTTGCTATTTGACATTCCGGTGAAATGACAGTTCACAGTTGACATAATCCTGCTAGATGAGTGGTTCCCGAATACTCGACTTTCTGTATTACTCGATCGTTGTTCTAGTGTGATTTTTGTCCAAGACTTCATTAACCAACATTCTAGCGAATCTTTTGCCTCTGTGGCACTAAAAAATGGTCTTCACATTTCCAATTCTACCTCTTGCAGTGTAACATGTGCTTCGGTGGACATACCATCTCTCTTATCAAATCTTGCTTCACACTGCAAGCTCATTGCTACTAAATTTTGGAGATTTTGAGATGGTGATAAAAAGTTCATACATTCAGCAATTGATAGTTTTTTCAAGAGGGAGTTATTGAAGAGAAAACTTCTCAATGGAGAGCCCAGGTTTTGATAGTCACTAGTGAGCGTCTCCTAAAGAGATCGATGGTTGACTATAGCCAGACCATCAATCGATTCAATTGATTGGATGCCTATCCTCAACTTACAATGGATAATCTGACATCTGAAATTTCTCAACACAAACATCGTAGTTCGTTCGATTTGAATAGTGCATATCGCCCATTCCAAATGAAGACAAGCCTTATACTTCTTTCTTCCAAAGGACTATTGATTATACTATAGAGCAAAATAAAGATGCGTGAAACTTATGCTTACGCAGAAAACATTGCTGTGGCCGGGAAGACTCAACAGGAACATGACGAGTACCTTTACGCGTTGAAAAGGAAACTTGTGCCGTTGTAGAAGCCGTAAAAAGTGGTCCCACTACAAGTCAGCACGTTGCTTCACGATTAACACGGATCAGCTAGCTGTGAACTACGTGTTTTTTCGCGAAGAAAATGACAAGATCCAACAATGGATGATTGAATTGGATTGTTGTGAGTACGGTATCATGTACCGACCAGGCAAAAATAACATACCAGCCGACATACTCTCACGAGCACATTGAGGGGGCCACTATCCAGAAAGAGAAATTATCCGAACTCCAAGTTTATCTTTGCCATCTAGGCATAACTGGATTTGCTCGTTCCGTTATGATAAAAAAACTTTCGTATCCTATTGAAGAAGTAAAAAGAATGTGTCTCCAAGAGTCTCAGTAAGAAACAGTACTGTCTGCCACTCTACACTCTCTTAGATCTCTTCTTGGTACCGTTACCAATTAAAAGCCCCATGAGAGACTCTTTTCAAACCGATGTCAGTCGTCTTGTGGCCATTCGTTACCACCCTGGCTGTCTGTTCCTGGACCTGACATACTAAGCCGTCATGTTCACACAAGTACGATTCACTTGTTGACGAATTTGATTTGCCAGAAGCAAATTCATAAACCCATGAGTGATTCGTGGATGGATGCAAATCAACGGTCTATGTAACTTGGCTCCATCTGGGGACAGGTCACAATGTAAGAAGTCAGTGGACTCTGATTCAAAACCTGGTCTTGAAGGTTCTGATAATGCTGGCACTCGACACACTTCTGTTGAAGATGGCACCTTGGAAGGGAAAATTAACCCTCCCATTGTATCCGGTAGTCCTGTCGATCTCAGACCGTTGGCCGAAACAACCACTTCGGTACTTGTAGACCGCCATAAACCGCTTATCCAGAATCTAGGAGGGGGAGAATGTGACGATCTGAATACCTTATAGCCATCTTTTCTATTAATTACCTCCCTTGGCTTTCTTTCTATTTTTGTATATTTCTTTTCTATCTTTCCTAGTTCTCACCTTTCAGAAGTGAAAAGTTGATTCAAGAGGTAGTCAAGTCGTTTGCTTGATAAAACCTTCGAAAATATATCTACGCTTCTCGTCTGATTTCGAAGAAACAAATAATTATCATACAAATGAATAAAATACGATGACATATGTATAAAACACATACACAAACGCACACAGATATATACATATATTTATTTAATAACAACGATACAAAAGAAAGTCATTATGAGATTTGTAATAATGTTATTTTTTAAGTCATATCAATTTACTGGTTAGTCTTCGTTAATAATGTCAGCTGCCACATACAAGAAAAAAGTATTGTTTGACTCGAAGAAATAAAAAAAAACGTATAAAAGCCGTGGAAGAATCCTTTACGTAATGAAGAATTATCAAATATATAACAAAATGTCAATTTATTTCATGGAACCCCTAGAAAGATCGTGCGCAGTCCTGATTTTTTACATCAGAAGACTGTTTGAATAACGGTATATTTATATTCTAAGAGATCTCGCAGTTATCTGAAAGACTCTGTACCAAAGTGATCGCAATAAGCTGCTTTCTCTGTAACAATAACCAGCTGATACCATCAAGCAAAGGATATAAAAAAAAAAATGGAACAATTAACATTATTTTATATACTGCCAAGAAAGCTTTACAGCTTTAAACACTGAAGATGGTATATCATATAATAATTCTCAACTTGGAACATTGGGCTCACTCTGTATACTAAAATAGATTTCAATCCGAAATATCAAACCTACAGTTTATTGTAAAATAGATCTCAGCCCAGAATATTGGGCTCGCGAGTTGAAAAGGTTAAAACGATTAAACCTTCACTCCCATTAGATGACAGAAAGCAATTTTCGCCGGAAATCTGGTAGTTTGTTTTCGTAGATTTGCGAGCGAAGGAATTAACACATCTCGCCTGATAAATTTATTGCATGCTCCAAGCCTTCAACATTCTTTTCTTTATCAATCAACTATTCTTTTTTATATCACTTCAACAAATCCTAACCTTATCATACTATATAGATATACACATCACAACGAATTCATGGTTATTTATTTCATAGAGAAGCTTTGGTATAATGGTGATAGTTATTTGAGAATAGTGTTTAGTATGAATGAGATATTGTGGTAAATCGAATAGTATTGCTTGATTGTGATTAGTCAAGTTGATGTTAGGTAGCATGAAGACCAACACCTTCACTCACTATAGAAAGCATCACATGACCAACATATTTTGGTAGCATGCCGTGTCAGGGGGGATCTATTATGGAATTAGAAAAGGGGGGGGGTCAAAGACTCCTCCCACCTTTTCTTAGGCAGTGATCCCTAGAAAAGTTAGATTTAAAAACACCCAAACAAACAATTGTGAACGCAACTGGACACAAACTAAGAGGCCAGTTTAGCATAAACTTATATTGCAAATTGAACTCCAATTGAAAGACCAAATAACAATCATAATAAGCTAAAAATGTTTGAATTTTCAGTCAGTCAGCCAGACCATCTTGAAAACTGACGAAACCTACGTTGACAGTTTTGGTTTACGGTTTCTGACATGTACCAAAAAATCATAGCAAAATCTTGGATTGTGTGGATGTCGGATGTGTACATTATGTAATTTGTGCGTATATATACGTCTGTTTGCGATTACTCATACACTTGTTTGCTCGTGCGTGTGTGCGCGTCTGAGAATGTGAGTGTGTGTGTGTGTGCGTGTGTGTGGGGGGAAGAGAGAGAGAGGGAGAAAGAGAAAGAGAAAGAGAAAGAGAGACGGGGATAGGTGTTTGAATGCCGTCTTCAATAACCTTTATTTCAGCATCAGCTGAGATGATTTGTAAACAACAATGACATGTGTAGGGAAAATAAAGAAACGCGCCTGTATACAACCATAAAAAAAAATATACACAGACGTCACGTGCGTCAACACGTTCCCACGCGCAGGCGTAAGCCACCTCTTCACGCCCACTCTAAAACAAACACTCTCCTAGTACATACTTACTACCTGCGGGCAAAGGCTCAAAATTGCCCCCGCGCTGCACTGTTCCGTGCGTTTGACTCAGCTTTACGTACCTTCGATATTAGAGAGCTTAGTTACAGTAAAGCAGGTATTTCGAAGAGAGAGAGAGAGAGAGAGAGAGAGAGAGAGAGAGAGAGAGAGAGAGAGAGAGAGAGAGAGAGAGAGAGAGAGAGAGAGAGAGAGATTTGAGGGAAAGGGGGTGAAAAAAAGAAAAGAAAAGCTGAATACAACTATAATGCGTACAGAAGGGCATTTTTCAAGAGGTGTCAATAACTAGTGCCATGTTTTTTTAAGGTAACCGCCATAATATTGATAGCATTTTTTTTATCAATATTAATGTAATAGTAACAGTACAGCTTTTGCCCATTATCGAAAAGTTCCCGACGAAACCTTTCATAAGCTGAAATGGCGTACAGTGAAGAAAGAAATACGATTGATTGATAGCAGAAAAGGATGACTTTAATTGTGAAAGGTTTAGAAAAAGTTTACTGAATGTTTTGATCGTCTAAAAAGACGCATACAATAGAAAAATGCGTGAGGCTGAACAATCAAGCATTAAGTCTTATTTAAGGCCTTCCATATCAGCTAGAGCAAATAACTAATTCGAGCTTCGACCTCAAGGCAAAGCAGACATTTCGACCTCAAGGCAATGCAGACATTTCGACCTCAAGGCAAGGCAGACGTTGAAAAAGTTATTATTTTGGTCTGCTAAAAACCAAAACATTTTCCCCATATAAATTAATGACAATTTCTTCGCTTTAGAACCTTTTCGGATATCGGAATAAACCTGTAGTAATGTAGGGTTTATTTCTATAAGAGCCAATTGGCGTAAAGCAAACTTTTAAGAAGCGTGGGATATCTGTAATAGTGAATCCTAAGCCTTTTCAATTGACGCTTCAGCACGAATTTAGACACAGATATTTCCTTTACATATTCATCTGAATATAAGACTAGGGTTTGTTGATATAGTGCCATCATGCATCGGTGTCCATGTTGGTTAACATCATCGTCTGCCTAGTAACATCGGCAGCTGAAGCTAAGTAAAGATGCACATACTCGGTTACTTTACCAATTTGGAAGTATGAAGCTGAGCAGCAAGCACCATCCATTGGCTGCAAATGGAACTAAGTGGGGATAACACGCTTCTGTGTCATCAACATTTATTTTGGGACCCAACACCCGAACAGCTATGAATAATATAGAAAACCGAGTTTCACCGTTCAGTGTGTACGTGTGCGCATGTCTAGAGGAAAAGAAATTTGCTGAAAAAAATGAAATAAAAAGGCACTAAAATATTTCCTCTGACAAGACAATATATCTTGCTGCTGTGAAGCCCTTATCTTTCATATGCAGTTTTTTCGCCGAAAGTAGAGCGTTCCTATAAAAAACCCAAACAATTTTCGTTAGTCGGAATGGTGTAAAGCGAAGAAACGATCAACAATAATTTATACGGGAAAAGTTTTTGAGCGTTCGCAAACCCGAAAAATTGATGATGGTACGTTAGGTTGAGCCGTCGAAGGTTGGGGTAGTGGGAAATTCAGGAAAATCAGATGTAGGTGACCGATGAAAAGGGTACGCACTGCCTCTATAAAAGCTCACTGCAAGACAAAACGGAGAACACCGTTTTCGCTTTTCGCCTTTTATTGTTCGTAAAATCGAAAAAATGGCGTATAACGAAATTTCCACTAGCAATAGAAGAATAAGAATACTAATGTTCTGAATAAATATTCGGACTTTGAATAATGGTAATTATGTTTTGACCAGGAGTACTTGAGCTTTGAATAATAGTACTGATGTTTCAAATATAGTTTAAACAATTAATCACCCAGACAGCGGACACCTTTGCCAACATCCTTGTCACTCACTGTGCGCTGTGGACATAGCTACGATGTAGGGGGAATAACTGTGCATGGGTCCACCCTAAAATTGAATCTCTCCCTTCCGTCGCTCGTTGTCCACCCTTTTGGAGACATCGTGATTAGAAACAGATGTCGTTTGGAGATTTTGCGTGGTGTGGACATATAACTATGACGTGAGGGAGGTAACGGTACATGAATTCGTCCGAAAATTTAATCAGGTCTCCCCTAGCCCTTTGCCCGTCCTTTCGAGATATTAAAATGAAATTAATTTAATTAAATTGTATTGAAATTCATTTAATCAAATTGAAAGTCATCAAAATTTCATTTGATCAAAACGAAGATAAAAACAACTATTTTCCTTACGATCAAAAGTTTATGTAATCAAAGTAAGTTTCGCCGATTCGGTGTAACATATGCATTCTCACTTATTTTGGTGTTGTAAAAAGGTGAACGCATCTTGGAGCCGGTAACGAGTAAATCAGATGTACTTTTGTATCAAGTTGTTTCGGTGATACATTGCAAGATGCAAATATATTCAGGATTCTTGTAGACTCTCTCTCTCTCTCTCTCTCTCTCTCTCTTTCTCTCTCTCTCTCACTAACACACACACAAACAAGAAAACGATATCAAGCTTGAAGGTTGGTAGTCGCTTTATTCCAACATTAAAACACAAAATAAGACAAATCACCAATTAACGACATCGTTGTTGTTCTAATTTCATGCTTCATCTTTCCCTGAAACACACTTACATATTAAGAGAGTCAATTTTTTGATCATTTTGTCAAAAATAGATCTACAGTGTGTTCAAATTCATTTTAGAAACCGTCAACCAAAACTGTCATCAGAACTGTCCACATAATTATCTTCAGTTTTTAAGTTGGTCTAGCTGGATATTTATTCATTTAAAAAAAAATTATGTATAGTAAAAACGGTTTTACAATATCAGTTTATGCCAAATTTATCCCTTTCCTTGTTGAAAAAAAAATCGGAACTTTTTAGTGATAACTGTCCAACAAAAGACAAGAGAAGAAACTTATTCATTGATCACCCCTTTTTCAAATTTTCTCATTGCCCCCCCAGTATGACATGCTGACAAAAGACGTTGAGCACGTGACAGTTTCTATTGAGTGACTAACCAAAGCTGTTTTATGTATTTTTAAATTCTTGGCATATATGAAAAATCAACAACAACATATAAGGCGTCAATGTCAGATATCTTGAGAGACTGTCTCTTCACTGGTATAGTGGATGGAGATGAAAATGAGCGAGCGTGTATTTGGGCAAAACGATCTCCCTTTTAGTTTACCTTCGCAGAGAGCTTAAAGCTGCTACTGCCACAGTTAACCTTGACAACGTCCACTAATATGCATATGTATGCACTTGTATGTATGTGTGAATTTGGGCTTCTTTTTTTGACTTTGGGGTTTACTGATTGAACAATTGTATGCAAATGGCATAATACAATCTATCGTTAATATCTTGGACGGAGAAGAACTATATCGAGGCCGTTTCAAAGTTTATTTGGAATTTTTGAAAAAAAAAAAAATGAAAACTGTCATTCCCGATGGTTACTATGTACCGATGTCGATTTTTGATGTCATATCAGCAAGATATTTCGTCAACCGTTCCAGGACAAAGAAATTAAACGCTAGCGAGAACCTCCTCAGCCAGTTCCATGTGGTTGGTTTTTATGGTCATCACTAAACGTAGCTCTAGTCTGCCATAAGGTCATATTAAGTGGGCACCCATCAGGATAGAACTTAGAAGACTAGCGAACTAGTGTACACGACGAGCTTGCTAAACATCGTACCTCCTTAATTTATACATATATAGCTTTGCCTTGTCTGGCAAACGGGTGCAAGCTGTTTTCAGTACCTGTTATTCGTAAGTGGTCTTTATTTACCCCTGCCAAGTTTGAGAGGTGTATATATTCAGTCATGGCTGTCTTTCCTTCCATCTGTCTTACCGTCTGTCTGTCTATAAGATATCTCAAAAAGTTCTCAATGAATTTCATTTTGTGGTCGGTTGGGGTAAGGGAGAAGTGATTAAATTTTGGGACGGATCCCTATAAAATTACCTCCCCTGCATCGTAATTATATATCCACGTAACATGATATCACCAAATTTTCATATCTGTCCACATGATATCTCCGAAAGTTATCGATGAATGTCAATGAAATTTTGTGGAACGGTTGTGGACGTTGGGCTATGAAAGTGATTGGATTTGGGGGCGGATCCATGCACAATGACCTGCCACCTTGACAAAAGCGATGGCCGAGGTTTGTAGTCTCTGAATTAACTCAGTTTTGCTTTGTTTAGTACAGTGTCACAAGTCACCAACAGTATCAAGGCGTGAACCGCTTACCAATCTGAGTATCAACGCTGCTTAAATTTGGGGATCAGGGGAGAACTGTTGCTTTCAGCATGATTTGAACTGAGAGCCGCCCCAGTGTTCTATGAGATTCACTACTGCTTGTATACACACATAGTCACTCACTGACTTATGAATCTGCTTGTGTACGTATTAGTGTGATTTGAATAGAGAATCATGACTATCGAATTATTGGAGTAATTATTTTTCGAATATCATCATCAATAAATGATAGATACACATCCGGTGTTGGAGCCAGACATAAGAAATAATAAATGGAACTGATACGTAGATTAATTAGATACTTACAAAAAAACGTGCTGATATAACTCAGTTGGATACTTAACTAAGCTTAGTAAGTATATACCTACGTATATGTGAGTGTAATTATGTATGGGTTTTAGTGTTCGGTAAATCTGATTACAAGTAAAGTTGTATGTTGGCCATTCGTAAATGAAGACTTGGTATTTTTCATGTTCATCGAAAATAAAATATGTTGTTTGATAAATAATTGGTTCGTCTTTTTCAATTACATGATTATTTTACATTCTTTTTTTACTTGCAATTTCTGGCGGAAAGCGTGTGACGCCATTTTGTTCTTGATCGTCATTCTTTATGACCTGATACTACTCTCTTTCTTACTCTCTTTCCTCTCCTATCTTTCCTTTTTTTACTCTATTTCTCTCTCTTTCCCCCTTCTCTCCCTTCCTTCTTTCTTTCTTTTTTTCTTTATTTCTTTTTTTAAAACCGTCAACCAAATCTGTCAACATAGATTTCTTCAGTTTTAAGTTGTTCTTCATGGCTGGCCTTTTCCGTGTGTATGTGTCACGCTTACAGGCTGCACCTTTGGAGCTAGAGGGCCTAAAATTTAAATGAATACGTCACATTATGATTAAAAATTTTTTTGATCCCCCCCATATTTTTTTTAGCAGGGGTCGAATTTACAACGTATTATTATGCTAAATTGATCTCTCAATAGATTTTAGTGATTCAACAGAAGGTGAGAGAAATAACTAGGTAATTGATCACCCCTTTTTTTCCATTTTTTAAAATTGATCACTCCCAACTTGGCCAGTTGCCAAAAGACGTTGGTCACATGACAGTTACTATTGAGTGGCCAACGAGAACTGTGTGTCTTTTCTCTCCAGTCTCTCTAATAATTTCTTTTCCTTCTCTTTTCTTTCCTCCCTGTCCTTTCGTCTTTTCTTTCCATTCTTTTCCTTCCTTTCATTCTTCCTAGATGGTTTCCTCTCTTTCTTTCTCAAAGGACGTGTCTGAACTGGATAGAAACTCGCTGGGCCGACGACATAAATTGCGTTTTGGCATCGGCATTTCATATTGACAGCTGAGTGAGCGATTGCCGATTTGAACGCTTAGACGCTTCGGCTGGAGGTGTTGATTTGTGACGTCATGTTTTATGCTAGTAGTAGTAGTAGTAGTAGTAGAGGCAGTTGTAGTAGCAGTAGTTGTAGAATGGCGGTCAGCAATGAAGACATTAAGCGACGAAAAGGTTTAAGTCGCGAACGGACGGCTAATTCTGATTTCTTCGGACGTGATTAGACACATCAAGCATTGCAAATAAGCCTTCTTGAGTGAGACGAGAAATCGCACCACAAAGTGGGTGACACGTGGTACATTTTCATTGGCTGAAATTTCTCTTGGTCAAAATTCTATAAAATGAATGGAAGAAGAAAGTAAAAGATAATTAATTTCATAACATTATTTTCAACAAACCCGGTTGCTCCAGGATCAAACTCCATATTTCAATTCAAACTGGAGAAGATTTCTGCAACTTTATATATATATACATATATATATATATATATATATATATATATATATATATATATATATATATATATATATATATATATATATATATATATATATGTATGTATATATATATATATATATATATATATATATAAGATAAATTCGTAGATATATAAGACTTGTCAGTTTAGCTCAATTCGTAAGAGAGCTGCCTTCTAATCACATGACCGTCACATTCAAGTCACAGTCGGGAAATTTGATCTCATATATTGGGCTGATTTTACTTGACGGGACAGAAAAAACAGTGAAGAGTTCGCTCCCCTGAATTAATCTTGTTCTTGTTCTTGATCTTCCTGTTGTCAAGGGAGACAAAGTCAACTCCATCCTTGACTGGAGTTGGAGAAAAGATTATTCAAGTGTAATTCTGACGTCCATAATCGCCTTCGAATCATCTTACTGTAATGGGTCATTGTAGAGTGGGTTGACTCAAGACGCATTAAATGGTTATTTGGATCAGAAACATCTAACGACAACGAAGAAGTGGAATATTTTTCGAGATGGATTTTTTTCCGGGAATATCGCTAAAATTTGCTCGTGCAATCCTGCCCCGCAACACATGCCACAAAGACACTGACCCGGGCAGAGGGCGATGCTGGTGGGCCAGTAGGCATGGACCCACGATTTTGAAGGGGGGGGGCTACTCTTTTTGAGAAAAAAAATCGTTCTAGTTCTTAATATTCCTAAGTTTATCATATATTTCTGTATGTCCATGTACGTACCCAGAGAGAAATCATGTTTTTTGGCACTGATTACAAAAACACTTGATGAACAGTTTGAAATAGGACCTATAACTCCTTTCTGGTCTGGGCCTATTACCAGATCTATCCGGCCTTGCAAACATTCACAAACGCATGCCTACAGACAAGCGCACACGGGTACACGCACACGAATACTCGAGGAAAAATACACGCATGGATCCATCCCCCAAGCAAGCACACACACACTCACAAGCGAGCCAATTTAGACACGCACACAAACACAATTATTCACACATTCATTCACACACCCTCACGGACGAACGTATACACATAGGCACACGTTTTCATACAAAAGTAGGAGAACGTACATACACGCACCCCCAACACAGAAGTGCTCACACACACTGAATGAAAAAAGCTAGGGTAAGTAGGTATACGGTAAGGCTGGGTTCGGAGAACTAGGTGTATCTGTAATGTCTCCATTAGCAGACATCGAACACACAAAAACTTGGAAATTGAGAAGTGGGTATACACTCAACCATCCAATCCCCACCCCTGCTCAGACACACACACACACACACACACACATAGACGAACACATGAATACACAGAATATTTAACCCTCTTCCCACGGTCAATGTTTTCCTTCCAAAGTTAGTTTTCCAAAAATATCTTCGCACATTCTTTAACACACTTTCAATATACGCTCTTAATCTCTTACGTAATCAAAGAAACCTGAAAATAGATATCGAATGTGTCTCTGCGAGAATGCGTTGCGTGCAACGGCCGATTCTTGTAAGTAAGTACCTATCTATATAGATATGTACTTATCTAGATAAAGATCAGATGTCTCTTCTACTTGGGTTGCCTTGCCATTTTCATTTCTCACGGCAATTTGTTTACCTTGCTTCACATACAAGTTTGGGGTTTTTTGACAGCATTTGCTAAAATCTGAAAAATGAGCTGGTACTAAAAGCGCATTATCTTCCACGCCCATGTTTTTAAGTACGGGCTCAGCCCGCTATCCGAAAGGAGAGTATTCCTACAAAAACATTTCGTAAGACCGAAATGGCTCAAAGTGAAGATGCAATTATAGTTGATTCTTATGGGAACGAATTTGAGCGTCCTCGAACTCCCAAAAGGTGATGATCATATGTTAGGCTGATTCGTCGGAACTTGAGGCGGCACAGGAAACTTGCGCTACCTCTATAATGGCTTGCTGCAAGGTAAACACTAAACAATATTTTCGCCTTTCACATGAAAGAAATTATTGAAAAGCTGGTATCTTTTCGCGATAGTGGCTCCCGTTAGGTGTTTATACCTCTTACAGGTATGGGAATGAGAAACGACATACCCCAGTGGATCAAGTAAAGGCTTCTGCTCAACATACCTGGCAGATAACTGAATGCTGTGGACACCGAAATATACTGTAGCGTGAACAAAACAAAAAAAAAAACCCAAACAACCAAAAAAAACAAAAAACAAATAGCAAGAGACAAAGGGACCAATCTGAGTGAATAAATGTATAATAGTAACAACACCTCTCCGCAGACCCCCTCCCCTCACCTGTCCAAGACATAATTGCAGATGAGATAATAAGTCATTTCCAAAGATACGACACACATTCAAATAAAGCCATAGCACCAAAAGCTGAAACGCAGCGTTCAAAACAATAAGCATGAAGATACTAGTTCAAGCAATTTCAAAATAATAACTGAACTTCGCTTCAGAAATTCAAACATTGATAAGAAGTGGAGACAACTCATAAATCGGAACGTATTTATTTCAAAGCAACTCGCCATCATAGTCAAAAATCGAACAACCATAACGTCCAAAATTTCATGACAAAAAAGCCATGGAAAAGAAATTCCATCAAAGAATAAATATGGTCAGAATAAATTCTACTTATGACATCACTGGCGTTTTCCATTGGGAAATCATCTAAAATAGAATAAAAAAAAAGCTTTTATGAAACCTGTCAGAATAATGCCCCGAAAAGGTAATATTTTTTTCTAAAAACGAAAGAACCATTTTAAAAGTGAGGTAATGATATCAATTTTCAGATCTGTAGACAAAACAGTATGGCCACGAGTGCTGGAACACACAAACAAACAAATAAACAAACAAACAAACGCCTTCATAAATATAAAAGAGGATAGAACCCTTCACCATCTTTGATAGCAACGGTTGTTCAATACTAGTTCAAATAATTCAGAAATAATGACGGCATTTCATTGCAGAAATTTAAACACTAATAGGGGGCATTATTCTGATGGGTTTCACTGTAGAGGTTTTGAACTCATCAACCGGAACGAAGTGTTAAAAACAATACAGGTAAGGAAACGAGTTCGAATAATTCATGGAATAACGTATGTAATTGTTCGTTCAGTACACACATTGTATATATATTTATTCATTAATTATGTTCAGTTATTGACGTTACCAAAATCACGTTATTGCAGAAATGTAAAGATAAACAATCATGTTTGAAATCTGTGTATCTGTTGTCACCATTCCTATCGACTTGTATTTCAATCTGTTCCCTGTTTATAATCATGCTAACCAATTCATACGATTGTAGACTATTCACCAAAATGATGCCTTGTATAAACAACTTGGAAGTAAAGAGACAAGAAAACCCACACGTTTTGTTCAAAACCTGCACCGTTGTTTACACAACCCTTTGGCAACTTTTGGCAACATTTGTCAATATTTGTCAACATTTGATTCGGTAATAAAACTATTCATTTCAAAATAAAACAAAAACAAGTATTTATCAGAAACGAAATATATCATCTGCAATGCATTATCATTCTTCGGGAAATGAAAAAGTTGTATATATATATATATATATATATATATATATATATGCCGTGTATACATTAGCTATAAACTCTGTGTCGTCTGCTTCAATGAAACAATGGCAAACTGTTTAAAGTGATTCTTCTTTATCATTTATCTTATTCCTCTTCCGTCTTTTGAATTTCCTCTGCTTCTACACTCTCCATCTGCAAACGACTTAGCTTTTCGTTTCGCTTCCACATAACCAGTCAGCAACTAAAGAGTATCACTAAAATTTTATTCTTTCAGTCTTTCTTCCCCGCCTCTCTCTCTTTCACCTCTCCCTAATATCTTATTGAACTAGTAAGCCCACTTCGTACTTTTTCATTGAACTATACTTTTCTTTCTTTCCCTTTCATCCTGTCCTACTCTTTTTGTAAACTACCAAACTTAAATTCTTTCTTTGTTTCTCTCACTCTTTTCGTTTTTTCCTTTCTCTCTCTATGTTCTCTCCCCCTTTTTTTCCTTCTAACGTCTTTCTTGTACTTTCTATTTTCTATTTCGAGAATTTATTTAAAAAAAGAATAATAATTTATGACGGAATGTTGTGACGTAAAAAGGAAAACAACATCCTACTTTCTTTACTCATTCTCTCTTCCCGTCCTTTGAACCTTTTCCAGTTTGGACTGAAAGCAAATGATTTTTGCATTCAGAGACTAAATAAGGTAAAAAAATGTCTTCAAGATATGTACAACAGTGTGTTATCAAAAATATCACTCAAACACCAGAAGGTTGACGGAAATGGATGGTGTGTGTAAAAGATTTGATTCAATTCAAAATGCGAATATATGTCTATAGATAGGTAGGTTGGTAGAATGTAGAGCAATGGTTCCTAACCTGGGGTCCTTGGATCACTAGGGTCCACAACTGTGATGCTGGAGGCCCGTTCGCTTGTTGATTGGGCAGATCCTCTCAAAAGCCTGATGTTTCACAGAATATTCAAAGAAAAACGGGAATCCCAGATATCATAGAATCCATGAGAAAACTTGAATGGCTATGAGCTGGTCACGTTGCAAGAATGACAGACAATCACTGGACATCACGACTCACAACGTGGATCCCCCGAGATTACATGCAAAATCGGGATTGACAAAGTATAAGATGGTGTGACGAATTAGATAAGTTCAGAATGTACTGGCTTCGTGAAACCCACGATAGAGAGGTCTGGTGAATCTTGGGAAAGGTCTATGTCCAACGACGGACACTAAAAGGCTGCTACGGTTGCTGCTGCTGCTGATGATGGGTCGACAAACCTTTCGAGAGTCTGGGGGTCTATGGGAACATTCATTTAAATAAAATGAGGCATTAGCAATGAAAAGTTTGAGAACCATTGATATAGAGCGTAGGTTAGCGAGTTAGTCACGCAGGCGATTGCTGTAGTGATTTCAAACCTTGAAATGCGAAAATCTGTCAGTATGGAAAATAGTGCTGAAATTGTTTTTGCAACACTTCGAATTTCTACCCAAGATATTCTTACTCACCGAAAGTCCCTCTAACATGTCGAATTGGTTTTATTAGTCAATTCAGAAATCCCTACGGGGCTCTATTACAGCGCCAGGGTTATAATGGTGTTGTGCTAAATTAAGTATCAATATAGGCAGTCTCATCGT
Organism: Thysanoteuthis rhombus; assembly: GCA_963457665.1. Lineage (NCBI taxonomy): Eukaryota > Metazoa > Mollusca > Cephalopoda > Oegopsida > Thysanoteuthidae > Thysanoteuthis > Thysanoteuthis major. The sequence goes on along the minus strand of OY735204.1, from coordinate 74,640,451 downwards.
GGAGAGATAATTTATTTCTGTGGTGAGTTTGATCCTCACTGAATGCTGCACAGTTGCGACGTTGAATTAGAGAAGGCTATAATTACCAAATACCAACTTTAAAAATCTATGATATTCTACATAGTATTAGGGTAAACTCTGTAATAAAGACACCCACGCCAGTCTTCTAATCATCATCAATTTTATTTGTTTGTATTTCAGTTGTCGCCAGGGTTGCTCGTAAATTTAAGCGAGATTTCATCACAAATGGACAGAGAAAGATGACTCGATACCCACCCGACATTTGAACTAAGTTGACAGGCAATAGACAACTGCTATAAACAAATGTATTTTCAATATATTTTAATAGGGAAGATTTGAAAAAGTTTTCTTGTTTTTAAGATTCTAAGAAATCTTAGCAGATAAGTCTGTCACTTCTGATCATGTTTCATATTGTTAATGTATTTCCATACACACTTTACTTCTTTTCAAACAGATTAGAGTCTTGCTCGTCAGATGACCTTTTTTCTCTTATGTTTGGGACATATTCTTGCCATTGAAAGTAATAGCAGATTTTGTCATTTTTGCCCATCCATACTTCAGCTGTTCCATGAGACGTTAATTCAAGCGGGCTCCCGTCACATATAAAATAAAGAAAATGGCTTGAAAAGCGAGAGACATCTACTGTAAACAAATGTATTTTTCACTTTATTTCAAGTAAAACGTAGGTTATATTTTTCCAAAACTAATTGAGTAATCATTGAATTAACTAATTTACTTCAAATCTTATTTCTATAATAGCTAATTTATCTTTGGAAGATCTTTAATTACAATTAAGTTTCTTTCTTTCAACAGACTACAATCACGACGTGAATCAGAATACTAAAAATTGACATCATAAACAGCTTCAGCTACACGAAGACAATTTTAATTTTCTTTACGACTAAATATATGCTATATTCTTGTAATTAAAACCAAGATTGAATTTTCAGAGAAGATATCCAAATCACTGCAATACGCTTCAATTTTTTAAATTCTAAAATGTCCATGGTTATTACTACAATTTCTAATGTTTTTTGACACCTACGTAGTTGAAAAGAACAACATTTGAATTATACCATTTTATGCAGAGATAATTTCAGGTTATGTATGCAAAATATTGAAGGTGTATTTAGTGTTTACACTTGGATATGAAGAAAATATAGCGTGACTTGATTCATGTATAACAAAGCGACGGACTTATGATATAGTTTGCGGGAACTGGTTCTCCATTCCTAAGTAGCAAGGTTGTTATTTGTGTCGCTACATTACACAAGTTCGTTTCATCTGAGTGGCGGCATTGCCGTATTCTTTATTTGTCTAAAATTGTTTTTAATACGATTTGATGGTTGTCTGCGGTTTTATTTGTCCGTTGAATTTTGTGCAAACATGTGTGTATTTGTTAATTCACGGTTGTCTAATACCTTTGTTTGGCGAACGAGAAGAGATTGGGTGAGTGGCCTGGATAGGGTCTTTAGAAAGTTTACAAACAAGAGAAGAGAAAACAAACAAAAGGTGGAATTATAGACGAAACGAACAGAGAAAGAAAAACGGGGAAGATTGCACGGAAGAAATAGAAAGGGTGAATGGAAAAGAAAAGAAACATTGAACAACGGAAGGAAAATGAATTTGGGGATAAAGAGAAAAAAAAGAAAGATAAAGATAGAGAAGATGTTTAACGGGTCCAGAAAGGGGGGGGGAAAGAATGTGTAAAACAGAATTTTGGTGAAGGAAGAAGGGAAGAAAGAAAGATGATGGGAAAATGAGAAAGAGAGAAAGGTAGAAGAAAAGAAAAATATTGAAAAGGAAAAGGTGGCAAAATGAGAAAGAGAGAAAAAAGAAGAGAGAAAGAAAGAAAATGGTAAGATATTAAAGAAGGAAAAAGTAATAACATGAGAAAGAAAGGAGAGAGAGGAAGAAGGGAGGAAAAGAAGATTTATTTCAACTTTTAGTCAAGAAAGTAGTCAAGTAGGTAGAAAAAGCAAAGCTACCGACAAAGTTTCCTTAGAAAGAAATGACAGAGATAAATTGATTGGACCACGTGACCCCTGGGTCAAATCATGGCGTCAGTGATTCCATTGAATCAAATGAGATTTACATACACACACATACACATTCACACATACAGAGTACAGATATATACTCTGCTTTTTGAAAGTTCGCTTTAAGCTACTTTTTTGCCTATACGAAAAAAAGGTGAAAAGCAAAATAGCGTTCGGTGTTATAAAGGCAGCGCGCATCCTATTTCCCTCTTTCCTATATACGATTCTCCTGAACCTCCCACCATCCAAAACAAATTGCCTCTTCGCTTTACACCCTTTCGGCATCCGAAATATTTACTGAGACATCCAGAGACGTACTTTTGGCTATCCACTGGTGATGGTGCTTGGGCCCTTAAAGAGCCTCCCACCAACATTTAGTGAGAATTGTCTGTAGAAATGTAATAGATGAACCATTATCTACATAGCTTTGCGGTCGTACCAACTAAAAAACCAGTGGCATGTCACTGATGACACGCGTGTCAAGGGTCCTTCATCAGTTCTCTGTACAATATACAAAACAGAAGAAATATAAACGTGCATACTTTCAATAGATTTATCCACGCACAGAAAGAACATGGCCATCAATGAACTTACAGCTTCGCTGAGTCTGACCTGAAACGCTCACAAACAGAATCGCGTGCTTGAGCCTCCCCGAAGCGAATGTTCACCGGTCGGTGTGTATGTGTGTGTGTGTGTGTGTGTGTGTGTGTGACGATGCATTTGTTCTGTGAAGCAGTTTTTCAAGCACGCAAGCCGACATTGTCACAAAGCAGATCGTGCAGAATAGCGAGACATTGTTAAAGAATACTTTCAAAAACGATCTTCCTTATCTTTAGATTGACGATTACAAACAAGAGTAGATCTACGACATTTTGAGAAAAATCTTTAAAAAAAAAAACTTATTTAAACAGCTGGAGATTGTTTTTTTTTGTATTCATTGTTTTTCTTGCTTTTTAGCCATTGTTTCTTCTTCAAAGATCTCCATTTTCAATAGACTTTTCGGAGATCAAATCGATATGGTTGAAAGTTGTTGTTATGAAACCGATTTTAAGACTTGAATGTGCAATATGATATTTTTATCAAGTGAATCGAAACAACCTTTTTTTCCATGTTTGCGGTTGGTCATTAGGCCATAACTAGAGAGACTTTTCTCTTCTTTCTTTTTTTTGTCAAACCCCAGTTCAAGTCTGGAGTTGTTTTCTATTATAAAAAGAACAAGAACAATCCTCACCAAATTTAGGGTTATAAACTATCCGCTGTTTGGCAGTCCTACTTAATCAATCCAATAAGAGAAATTAACACCCCCTACTAAATTTCACGTTAGAAACACGCAAGGGCTTATTTCATTCTAATAAATAAATACATTTATGAAATTATCATTCCTCCATCTTGTGATTAGTAACCGGATCTCTTACCGACCGAGCTAAATTGACAATTTTATCATATCTGCGAAAATCTATCTTACAGATACGCAAGGGCACATTTCATTCTAATAAATAAATCAGTCAGAATAGAAATAAGAGTGGAGTTTTGCCTTGTAACAGACAGGCTTTTTTCTTTTGATGATACAAAAAGGCTTTTCCGTATCTCGCTATGTCCAATAACTGGAAAAGGTTTACAGAACTCCAGAGATTTGTTTCTGCTAAAATGAAAGTCTCTTATAAGATTCGTAAGTAACAAATTGCCGTTTCTGAATAAAAACTAATCTTAACTAAGTCTTGGACAAGGTCACATGGGAAACTTTTTCATATTCTTATTCAATACTTTAATAGCAGAAAGATATTGGAACTAGATAGTTGTAATAAAAAGTAGCAACAAAATGAAGGAAATATTAACCAAGAATTAATAATGAGAAAAGTTCATTTCAGAATTCAAATAACCTAATACTATTATTAGCTAAAAAAACTAACAAGCAAAACAATATAGTATGTAAGACCGTCTCTTAGTTTCGTGTCTAGCCGTAGGTTTCTGTGTTCAAATTGGATGAAGCATTGTCCATGGGAGACAAACTCCCAAAATATGAGAAGTGAATCCAAGTCTTGCTGAAACCTACTTCTTCATTTTTATTACAAACTAATTAGGAGCTGTTAATCAAAACTGTCACCAAAAGTATCAACATTTGTTTCTCCAGATTTTAAGGTGGTCTGGCTGGCTGACCGACTGGCCTGCTGATTGACTATGTATGTATGTATGTATGTATGTGTCACGCGTACAGGCTGCACCAATCGAGCTAAAGGGCTGATAAATCTACTCATTGTTATTAAAAAAAAGTCCCTCCTAAATAGGTTTTAAGTGGGGAAAGGGCTTCAATTTGCAATACAAATTTATGCTAAATTCGTCTCTTAGTTTCTGTCCAGCAGTATTCACGACTTAAAAAAATCAGACTTTTTGGTAGTTACCATGACACGATTCTCGGAAAAGGAAGGTTAAAATTAACTATTTGGATCAGAGATATCAATCTGCGATATTTATGGATTATTTTCAGAGCTGGACTTCTCTTCTCATCTGATGGAGTCCTGCAAAATTTATTAAACAAAGGTCCGTCACTTATGACATGCATTCTATAATCAAAGAAACGATTTATTTGATGTATTGATTTTTTTTTTAATCATTCATTCATTAGAAAAAAAGAAATCTCGGCAGATGACCAAGTAACATAATGTATGCAATTATATGTGTACATTGCAATCTTACGTAGACCTACAATCAAATAATGCAATTTTGAGAAAGACAGATATGACGATGGCTTTTTCGGTCTCCTAATTCTATTATTGAACCTTTGTTTCTTTATCTGAAACGTTCAAAATTTGTATGTAACATTAAAGTTTTACTGCATGGCATAAGTGTGATATGCATGAGCCATTTTCCACAATTACCAATAATCTATCTTTGACTTTTAGGTCGTAACCATTGGAAGTCTAAACCGGTTGTCAAAGAAAAAGGAAAAAAACAAGAAAGGATCACCTGATTCAGGGGAGTTAATCCTTCATTGTTTGTCTAAAGCAAACTGACACATGAAACTAGCATTTCCATACTTTGGAATCACGACCAAATGATTGGTAGGCGGTTCTCTTACAAACTGAGCTAAACTGGCCAGTCTTGGAAATTTACTTATTTATTGTATACACAATACAAAAGTTGCAGAAATCATTTTCAAGTCGGGATGAGAGTAAGAGTAGAGTTTGACCCTGCAGCAGTCACGCTTGTTTAATGTGTGTAATATGTTGTATTTACCACCTCCCAACCCCAATTACATATCTTGGTATTCAGGTGTGACAGCAATAAATAATTCAATTTAACACAGAGGGTAAAGTGAGCTTAGATTTGAAAACGGGAGATTTATTCACTTTCCAACTTCGATGGAATGTAGTTCATGTTTTTTTTTCTCTGTTAGTGTTGGACGGACCCCACACGTTCGTGGAGAAGTGGACAGAAATGTCTAGTTCCCTCAGCATTGCCTTTTGGCACGTCACAGCCATCTTCTCCCTGTCTCTCTTGATGCGACGAGGAGGTGCTGCCTGGAGAGTTGGTGCCTTGATTGGAACCAGACGGTGATATGTAGATCCTTGGCCACCGATGACCAAGAATCAAGATCGGATAATATCTCTCGGAACAGCATTGAGGAATGCATTGCTCAATTATTGGAAACCTTCAACAAAAACTGTCAACATCAACATGAGTTTCTGTCTATCTGTCTGTCTGTCTGTCTGTCTGCCTCTCCGTCTGGCTCTCTATGTACGTGTTGCGCGTACAGATTACACCAATGGAACTAAAAGGTTGAAAATGTAATCATTGACTCCTTTTTAAAAAAAGAAATATTTATTTTTGTTCTTACAAGTTTTCAATTGATCATCCTAAACAAGGCATGCTGCCGAAAAACGCTGGTCACGTGACAGTTTCTATTGAGTGACCAACCAGACCGGTCTTTGTTTAACTTTAGTTCAGAAGTCTAATCCAGTTAGGTGGGTAATCGATTGTATTTACCGCCTCCTCACATTCCTACCAATTGCCATAGCTCAGTGGTTAAGTGATCGCCTCTCGTTTGGAAGGTCATGGTTGAATCCACCATCGCATCATACCAAATACTTCTAAAATAGTTCTCAATGCTTATCTGCTGAGTTCTCAGCACAAGGATTAGGGACTAGGACTGAGTGAGTGGTTACAGTCAAATCACATTGGATACATCTGTCCTTGTGAGATCGTCTAAGTTAAGCAACGTTGAGTCTTGTCTGTTAATGGATGGATGACCATTGGGGGAGTGCTGGGTGATGAAGATTCGAAAGGTATTTCAAACCGGAAATGGGCCTTACTAACAATTGCCAGTCTGTACCTAACTTTGCCACTTCCTCGATGTGGGTAGAAGCGGAGAACAATGATACATAGATTACATAAATTGGGTTCAGGTGTGACAGCTATCAATAATTGAATTTAACAGAAAAGTTGAAGTGAGCTTCGATTTGAAAACGGAACAACGTTAGGAATCCGTGCAGCGCACTGCAAAACTCATGTGCATATGCAAATGTTTCCGTTATATGCTTTTCATATGCAAATCAGGTTCGGGGTGAAGCTAGTACCGAACAAATCTGCAAAACTTCGCGAAATAAGATACCTTTCTTTTTATTTAAATCAATTTATTTTCCTATACCAAATTCCAAATGTTCGGTTTTTACGACCATCTATCTATCTATCTATCATGACTCACAACATGGATCCTCAGAGATCACATGCGAAAACGAGGCTGACACAACACAAAATGGAGAGATGAACTAGACAAGTTCAGGAAATACTGGCTCTGCGACGCCCATGATAGAGAATTGTGGCAAATCCCGTGGAAGGTCTATGTCCAACGACGGACATTAAAAGAATGACGATGATGATGATGATGATGATGATGATCTATCTATCTATCTATCTATCTATCTATCTATCTATCTATCTATCTATCTATCTATCTATCTATCTATCTATCTATCCGGTATTCCATTGAATTATTCAATACTGAACCGCGAAATATCGAAATTGCAAATGAAAAAATTGCGAATAACGAGGGATAATTGTACTGTATGTATTAAAACCTGAACTAAGATTGATCTGATTGATTCATAATTGACTTTCATCCACAAATACAATTCACACCATTTTCTTTAAGACAAAAGAGACCCTTGGGATTATTAACGGGATAGCCACTGGAGACTCTCTTCATAGTCCCCAACTGCTTTCAGCATCTGATATTCCTAGACAGTCACTCATCTAGGTACTGACCGAAATTCTCCGTTGCTCAATTCCGTTATCGTCAATATGATTAAATTAAAGTGGTATCTTTTCGGCCCCCTTAAGTCTAAGATGGGATTACCTGTTTAAAAACTAGATATTATAGGTAAAGATTTCATGATACTTGCTAAAACATGAAATAAATATGAAAAATAGTAAATCTATTACATTTAAATTAAAGTAATTATCCTTACTTTAAAAATGATCTTTTCGCTCGCGGTCATTTTTTTTCTAGGGGAGGTTACTTTCATGTCTTGTCATAAAGGGAGAGAACTGAGTCGCGCTTTCATGAAGACAGAGTTTATAGAAAAGTTTTTGATCTTGTATACACTTAAATCAAGTATGTCTTTTTTTCTTTTCGGCGAACGTAATTCATTATTCAATTTTTATTGGCAACATCTTGATCTTTGATTTTGATCGAAGCCATTTTAAAACTGAACGACAAGAACGTTAAATAAAAATTAAACAAAGTAGCAAAATGAAAAACAGAAATATATATATAACTCATCCATTGTAACCTTATGCAATGCTCATCCATAGGAATAGAGAACTCTGGTGGATGGGGAGTTTATCCGTAAATAAATATATCGTTTAAATTCGGCTTTTTTTACCGTCCAGTTCCGTAGATTAGAGGTAGGATATCGGCCTCCGGGTCTGAAGCGAAGATTTCGATCCTGCCTCATGGTACTGGATAGGATAATGGAAAGTCTATAGCCACACTGAAGAAATGTGATACATCGAAACAGCTGTCTGTGGATGATTCAATTATATATATATATATATATATATATATATATATATATATATATATATATATATATATATATATATACATCAAGGTGCTATTAAGGATGTCATTAAAACAGTTCAATTGAATAATGTGGGAGATGCAACTCGAAACTTCGAGGATTTCGAACGAATTTATCAACCTATTAAGTAAAGCTGCGTTTCCCATGTCTCCAAAGAACTCCACCTGGAAAAAAAGAACAACATTTTCAATCAATCTTTTTCTTTCTTTGGGGAAGCTCCTCATACGTTGGTCTTGTTTCATATTTCATTGTATTTTTCTTATAGAAAACTCAAGTATACTATAAAAATGAGGAAGCGTGAATCATTTCGTATTCAAGATACATATTTGAAAAGATGATGAAAATGAAAAAGACCACATTGGTTGCACTAATTTCAAACTCCCTTACCTCATTAAAATCTAGAAGGTAAACAATTTCTTTGTACAATATCATTCCGAAACTACTTATCCCATTTCAACTCCATTATTAATGGTTGCTGAACATGGGACTAAAAAACTCCAGCAAAATGATTCGTGTCACTGTGTTCGTACATGCCGTCACTGGCTTTTGGCGTGGTCATTGTCACCCATCATTGTTGTTACACACGAAAATAAGGTCAAAACTCAATAGCTGGAGTCTGACAACAGATTGCTTAAAGAAAAAAAAAAATTCAACTCAACTCAAGTGATTTTTCGTTTGCATTTCATAAAACACCAGAGAAAATATAGTTTTGTTATTTCAATAAAAACCAAGACATCAACCAAAAATTTAAAAAAAATGGATCTAATTAACCAGGTTTAAACTATTTTGTCCTCTCACTCTCTCTTTCTCTTTCTCTCTGTTACTTTCTCTATCACACACACACACACACACACACACACACACACACACACACACACCGGAAATTATTAACACCAGACACCAATGTTCTAGTGAAATTTAGTGGAGAAAAAAAAAATTCATGGGGAGGTAATTGATGTATGGTTTGAAACATTTATTTCCCTTTAACGATCGCATTTGTTGTGTTTGTAATTCACGATATATCGGGGGAGACGTTTAAACTGATGCTAATAACACGGAATTCGGTACAGCGGCTTCTTATTATAAAGATTATTAGTTTCTTTAAAATAAAAAAATACTGTCAAGCCTGTTTACCGTTGGAGAGGAAGAAAATGTTTCGGAAAGTGCACGTGACGAAAGCCTTAGAATGAACCGGTCGAAACATCTTATTGACTACATTAGCAACAAGAAAGATTCCAATCGTCTGGAAAATTCCTTGAATACTTAAGAGCCTTTATTGAATCGGAGTTTTTTTTCGGGACGAAAGTGCATTTTCAGCTTACATTGAAGGTCAGGGGGTATAAAAACCGTCTTTTCGACATAAAACCAAGAATGTGACACAAAGCTGTGTTCAGTATGGGGGTCCATATACCTACATGCGGTAGACACAAAATTGTCTAGTTCCTTCGGTACTTTCCTTGGGATACCTCAGGCATCAAGCAATGAACTTGGCCAGACCACTTCAAGTTCAATGGGGGGGGGGTAGCTCGAGGAGACGACCCCCCTGAAACTCAAGATGATTTATTTTACCATTCCAGCCACGAATAGCCAACAGAGTTGGTAATCATTGGCAAAAGGAACATTCATCAAAAGTATGGTACGATCATAGAAGTCAAGAATCGTCTGCCAATGATCTCAAAGACAAGTATACTTTTCCAAATGTCCCCTAATTGAATTCAACTTCCTGCTAGATTACTTTTATTTTACTATTTCTCCGGATATCCCATTTAACGACAATAAATAGAAATTTACGACGATTTGGATAAAGTTTCTCTCTCCTTTTTCTTTTTCTCTTTTTTTCCAGTGAAGTACACATAAGTTATCTCCCTTGATTCACCACAGCAACACGTAAACAAAAAACATTTTGTAATCCTAATTTGATAATAGAAAGTATTTCGTCTCCGGCTCTAAGCGACAACTGAGAAGAGGTTTTGGAATAACTCTTAATAAACAAGAAAGATTCATAGATACTCAAGACGTGTAAGTGATTTATTTTCAAGACATATTAATTGTAATTGATCTAACAAAACCCTCATCAATATCTGTTATTGTGGTTGGTTGCTTCCGCATTATTTGTGAAAGGGACATTAAGAAGCGTAGCTTACGAAGAGTGGGTGGGTGTGGGGTCCAAAAAAGGGTTGACCTCGTGCATTTCTACTGACATACAATAACAAGGATATGATATTTGAACATAAATGAATGACATAAATAATAATTCAGTCTTTGGGGTCGTTTTTCAGCAATTAAGTTATAGAGTACGTCTATTAATTTCAAATTTTCCTCTTTCATCAAATCTCAATAAATGTTAAAGGAGGCCCCTAAAGAGGTCGTTTAAGAAGCCAAGCTCCCCAGGGCCCCAAATCTCTACCTATGCCACTGAAGATATTTTCATCTATTAGCAAAGTAAGGAGAGATAGATAGATACATAAATAACCTAAAACTTAATAATTAAGTATGAAGCGTACAAAAAATTTGATTTGTTTCACTTTAGCAGAAACTGTTGACCTATACTGTCAACATTGGTTTCTTTTGTTTTCAAGTTCGTTTGGCTGGCTATCTGACTGACTGGCTAGCTGGCTATGTATGTATCACGTATACAGGCCACACCAATGGAACTAGAGGGCTGAAATTTCAACATTTACTCCTTATTATGTCTAGGAAAAACAGTTTATTTTGTTTTTTGCAATTTCCTCACCAAATAGGTTTTCAGAGGTGGCTATAACAATGTACGTTTATACTAAATTGGTTTCTTGGTTTGTGTCCAGCAGTGTTCACGTTGGTTATTTGAAAATCTGGATTTTTTTTAGTGATCACCGCTCAACAAAAGCCAATAGAATTAACTCATTTATCGATCAATCCTTTGACCATTTTTTAAATTCATCACCCCTAACGTAATCAGGTGACGATTTCCTTTTTATTCTAAATCATGAATTTATTGTTCAAACTATAGTAGTAGTATTTTCATCAAAGTAACATAATATTACCTCCACCACTGCTTAATTTTCGAGGTAAAAAGAGACATGGGTGATTCATAATTTCCCTTGGAATGCTAGTTTAAAAAGAAACCGAATCATTTCGAACTTTTTTTTATTTTACTTAAGGCAGGGAGAGAGAGACGTTTTCTCGTGAAGATGAATCGGAATCCTGGTATTATCTTTAATTCACAAATACTTTAAGATAAGCATTAAGTAGACGGGCGGGGATAATTTGTAATTTCCTTTCTCTTCATCAAGAAAGGCCATATTTGAGACAATACAAACGGTGCATCTGCAAAGGGCCCCAAGATTCTAGCCCCATCCCCAATATGTCTTTGAATAATATTTTCTTTATTTCTAATCTTTTTCAGTGTGTCTGTGTGTTTGGGAATGTTTGGCTTTACTATGTATCATCATCATCATCATCCTCCTCCTCACCACCACCACCACCACCACCATCATCATCATCATCATCATCATGATTAATTGGATCTTCTTGTTTTTGAGGGTTGAGCTGGCTCTGCCAAAGGCTTGCCATCCTAGGGTGATTCTTTGCTTGATTTCTTCTTCCTTTGAGGGTCTCATGGAGATTCGTTGTCCTAGGTAGATGTAGTGATCTACTTTCTCCAGTTCTGTGTCCTCGATTTTGATCTTTTTTTTCCTATGTGGTTGTTGCACATGATCTTCGTCTTGCTGAAGTTCATGTGTAGGCTGACTTTCTTGCTCTGTTCATTTAGTTCATCGAGCATTAGTTGGAGGTCGTGTAGGTTCTTCGCAAAAAGGGCGATGTCGTCTGTAAATCCGAGGCTGCTCAGATATTTGCCGTCTATTCTGATTCCTATATTCTCCCAATCTTGTCTTCTGAAGATCTTCTCGGGGCAGGCCGTGAAGAGTTTGAGTGAGCTGGTTTCACCTAGTCTTACCTCTTTTTGGAGCTGAAAGGGCTACAAGTCTTTATGGAGCCTGATAAAGGAGCTGCTGTGATTGTATACATCTTTCAGTACTTCGACATAAACTTGGTCTACACCTTGTCGAGTGACGACCTCCATGACCTTTTTCTTTTAGCTGATTTATCGAATGCAGTTGGTCAACGGTTGAGTTGCATCTTCTAAAGCCAGCTTGCCCTTGTGAAAAGTTGGTACATGCAGTTGACTAGGCTTATAGGCCTGTAGTTGTTGAGTTCTTTCGGGTTTCTTTTTTTTTTGTATAAAAGCATTATGATTGCAGCGTTTGGGACTTGACTCTATTTTAGGCTCAAGTTGAAAAGGACGGCCAGTTTCCTAGTGATGATCTTACCCGCTTTTCTGAGTAGGTCAATGGTTATGTTGTCTAGTCCAGGGGCCTTTCCTTTCGTCTGTTTGATGACTTGTTTCACTCCCCTCTGGGTTACTTCTGGGAAGTTGATTGCTCATGTCTTACGTATCCTGTTCATTATTTTGTAGTCCCTTTTTGGATGAATAGGGTCTTCGGTACAATTCTTTGGCACGTTTGACAATCATGTCTCTGTCCGTGGTTAAGTCTCCATTTTCCTCAAGTATGCTGCTTATTTGCTCCTGTCCTTCGTTTCTTTCCTGATTATTTTATTCAGTTCGGTCTCTTCAATTTTTCCTCTCGTTGTTTTTGGTGGCTTAAAGTTTCTGCCTTTTTCCATAAGATTTCTAGTTTCATCTGAGATTTTACAAATGGTTTGTGTGCTCGTTTGTTTTTAATATAGTAGCGATTTCTGTTACAGATGCTGTCATTGTGATGTTTAGTCCGTTGATGTTTGTGTCGTCTTGTTCTGTAAGAATTCTAAATCTATTTTTCAGTTGGAGCTTGAAGGATCAAATGTGCTCTTTTGGTATGTTTAGTGGTTGCGGTTTGGTGTTGAATATTTTCCTGCGTTCTTTGTTGGTGTTTACTTGTTTTTTACATCTTACAATTCTGTGGTCACGCCCTACTTTGACTTGATTCAGGACTCAGATGTCCTTGACAGTATCGCTTTTGTCCGTTAGGATGTTGCTTATTTCGTTCTGTTTCGTGATTTGGGATCTTCGAAGGCTGTTTCCTATTTAGGTCCTTGAAAAAGGTGTTCATGATTTTGAATCCGTTAGCCGTTGCAAAGTTTACAAGATCTTCTCCTCTCACGTTCCGTACTTTGTATCCGAATTTGCCAACGCAATCTTCATTTCCTACCTGTGCGTTGAAGTCTCCCGTGATAACATTGAAGTGTTTTCTTGTGTCTTGGTGTAGGGAGTTCAAGTCATCATAGAAGTTGTCTATTTCCTCTTGGGTTGATTGCGAAGTGGGAGCGTCGACTTGGATGATATTAAGTTGTACCTCTTAGAAAGATGTAAGAAATTCTATTAAATTAAACATAAATTTGTGAGTATTTCATTTTTCTTTTGATCTGTTTGAAATCAATGGCTAAATACCAATACAGAAGGACCGCCAAGAAAGGTTTTGCACTGGACTCCATCGATTTTGAATTCAGCTGTGATTAGTTGTGTTACTCTAACGACCCTTTTTGTGCTCTGTGGGCAAAATCAAATAGAAAAAAAATCGGTTATTCTTGAAGAAATTTTTTTTTTGACTCAACAAAATATTACAGTAAATATATATTGCTGGATATATATATATATATATATATGTGTGTGTGTGTGTGTGTGTGTGTGTGTGTATGTGTGTGTGTGCGCGTGTGTATGTGTGTGCGTGTGTATCCATGCATGTCTTTGAATGCTTCTGTGAACATTCTTATAGAATTCGTATGCAAAACCTTATCAAGAGTTGGCCAATCAGAAATATGTATGTATGTATGCGTGTATGTGAGAAAAAGAGAAATCCAAAATCCAGTACTTATAATGATACAGCTATCTGTTGAATTTTTGTAAAAAACTTTTTGTAATCTCCTGGAATTGGGGTCCTACCGAAATCAGAGGGTTTCTATGGGTATGTTTGGGGTGGCACCATACGTGATAGCGTGACGGCTAGCATATTTGTCTGGTAGACGAATTTGCCAGAATTGCATGATATTATGTAGAAATGATCTCTCATTATAACATTGTGAATGTATCATTTGGCCTAGACAACGTAAATAGAATGAACAATTAAAGAAATTGGGGCTGCTGCAGGAATTTGATCTGCAAGTGATAGGGTAGCAGCTTCAACGTAGCGTTGTTCTTACCATTGAGCCAAACAGCTGCTGATAAATGTAAAAGCCCAAAATAACTGTTTCAACATCCAAATTCTCATTTTGTTTATTCACGGTCTATATCTGCTCTATTTGTTTCTTTCAACATGACAATTATGTTACTGAGAAATGAATATAGGATTGGACAGAAAGATTATAGATTGCGTTATCTTATACTGAAACCCTTTTTGAAATGATCTGTATTATATACATATGCATGAAGATGCATCTATAAGTTCAAAGCCTGAGACATTATTAGTTAAATTTTGATCTGAAATTTCAAGTGTATAATATTCGATCAGTATAATTGATAGAAAAGTCTTGGGTTGAGTAGGTAAAAATGAAGGAGATTATGCTCAAAAAGTTGCTAATATATATATTTCAAGCGAGAAATCGTATAAATTCAGTGATCAATCATGAAGTTTCTATTTTAAGCACTAATGATTCTATTGTGATTCTCAAGCCCTGTGAATGATGTTCACAGATTGCGTTGATTGAATTATACAATTATGTTATCATAGTATTCCAATACCATTTTATTTTCATTCATATTTTATTAGATGAAGTATTGTAAATCCTTGATCTTAATCGTTTGCGATTATTTTCCTTCATCTTGATTTCTGTTGCTTTTTATCACAACGAAACTAAGGCTGGGTTCCCTTCAGCAGTGAACTGTAAATTAACACTTCGGAATGGGATAAAGAATAAGGAAATAAATAGAAAACAGATCAAATCAGAAAACTGAGAGACACAGTTAATAACAAATCTGGTGCAGAAGAGATCAGAATGAAGAGGGATTTAAGGGTTTGATTTCGACTCAAGAGTACCCAATTTAAGTTTAGTTGTGATTAAAATCAACATCAATTAGGATGAAGGTAAAAAGTGGAAAATGGAACCACCGTAGCCATCAAAGATGGTGAAGAGTTTTATCTGTTTTTATGTGTGTATGAGTGTGTTTAAGTGCTCCAGTTCTCCTGGCCTAACCGTTTTGTCAACAGACTCGAAAATTGGCATCTGTACTCCACTAAACTCTTTTAAAAATATTCATTTGAAGCTTTGACTTTTTTGTGGCTTTATTTTGATGGGTTTATTAATAACTTTCAATAATTTTGGACGTTTTGTCGCTTTATGTTAGATATTTTCCACTAGAAAACGTCAGTGATGTCATAAATAGAATTTATTCTTACCATATTTATTCTCCAATGGAATTTTTTCACATAACTTCAAATTTTGATGCTAGGGTTGTTCAGTTATTGTTACTATTAATAATCATAGTAGTTCTGAATTATTAAGTGCAGGCTATTACCAATTCTTCTATGGGGGACCATAATGCTTCCTTTGTAATCTCTAGAGATGCCTCCAAAGTTTATATTTTGCAATAATTTTCTGAGCAGAATGTAGACAAATATTAAATGATCAACTTCTTGATCAATTTTACTGACTATATATTTTCACCTGCTAAAAATACTGAGTAAATTTTAATATGTTATAAATTCCTATTAAAGCTTTTTGTACTCACTGTGTTGCTAGATAAATGATCATGAGAGTGAGGAAGTTTTGATGTATTTGCAAAAGTGGTAAAGAATATAAGGAGGAAACCAGCAGCCCCTTGAAAGTCAGACTTAAGGAAAATAAGAAAGCAATATGGCAGACATGGTCTAGAACAGGAGTGGCAAAGCTTTTTGAGAGTGTCTGCCCACCTCAGTGATAATCTCAAAAAGTTTCTTCACGTTCTCATGGGAAGTTTTTGTGCAGCAGATTATCATTTTTATCAAAACTTGGAGATCAAAGTGATACACAAATTGCCGCCTCGACCAGAGAGTCACTTGTTTGTAATGAACATTTTTGTTTCTTTTTTTTTCTTTCAAAGCAGAGTATCACTGAGCTTATGCATCTACTCTTGAGGTCACAACTGATAAATTAAAGGTCGAAGAGTTTTAAAAAATATCACAAACAAAAATAATATCTCCCTTGAGTTAAAAAATGTTTTTGCGTTTCACTTTGAGCATGTGTATCATAGGTTTGACATCCCTGACCTAGTAGATAAAAATGCTGGTAAAATGCTTCTCTGTTCTCTGGAAGTCACGAATTCAATTCCTTGGTCAAGTACTGAAGAAACATACAGTGGCTAAGTGGACATCTGCATCATTTTATAATTCATCAAAAGTCTGTTTATCTGCCTGTCTGTATGTGACAGCCTACAACGAAAACCACGTGGCATAACCCTGTGAAATTTTCTGTGTGTACCAATGTGATCCTAGGGAAGGTTTTTTTTCCCAGTACATTAGTTTTTGATCCCCCCCCTCCAATTATTGATCTGCTTACTACAGATGAAAAACTGCTTATTTGAAGAGTGAGTGGGAACTTGGTATTGTTTGTAGAGAAGAGGGGAGAGTAACAGAGAAATATCTCACCAACAATAGGTATTTTGTTATTGTTCATGGACAGGGGCTAAGAATAAGAGGAAGAATAATAAATTCTAACATTTTCCAAGATTGTAAAAAATCCCACTGAAAGTCACTAAAAGTCACTTTTTATTGCTATTTATCCAGCCCATTAAGGTGAGTATTTACACCTGTAAGGAAGAATTGATAAATACAAGTTCTGAAATTCCCTCAGAATGGCATAGGATGTGACAGGTACAGGAATGAGAACAAAATCATGGATTAAATGAAGAATTCCATTTGACATTTCCAGAAAGTTACCAAACATGTCAAACACTAGAGGAAGGCAGGAGAGCACAGTGTAATGTTGAATGTCTAACAATAAGTTTCTGTGGCTTAATTGGTCAAAGCATCATCCATGAAGGATGAGCTCCAGGGATATGAGTTCAATTCATAATGGAAGCTATTTTTTTCATTCTTACTTCATGCTACTTACTTTAACAGCAGGAAGGTATTTGCCCTAGATAGTTGTAATAAAAAGTAGCAACAAAATGAAGAAAATACAAATCAGGAATTAATAATGAGAATACTTCATTTCCGAATTCAAATAACTTAAGACTATTACAGACTTGTGTTCAAAATGGGTAAGGCATTGTCCATGAAAGACAGGTTTCCGGGATATGAGAAGTGAATTCAAGTCTCATTGGAACCTACTTCTTCATTCTTGTTTCATGCTGATTAGAAAACATCAATCAAAACTGTCAACATAGGTTTCTTCAGTTTTTAAGATTGGCTGGCTGTGTATGTATTTTTGTGTCCCTCCTCCAGGCTGTACCAGAGCTTGGAGGCTGAAAATTTCACCATTCACTACTTATTGTGTTTAGAAAAAAAGGTTTTTGATTTTTGAAAATCCTTCCCCGAATGGTATTTTAACTCTGTGTTCAATTTGCAATGCTGGTTCATGCTAGATTGATCCCTGTGTTAGTATCCAGCAGCATTCACACTTGTTTTTTTTTTAAATTTGAACTTTTTTTGTGATCACTGTCCCAAAAAATAACAGAGAAGTAACTTATTCATTGAACACCTATTTTCCTCAATTTTTCGATTGATCACCCCCAACAGGGCATACTGCCAAAAGATCATGTCATCCCATGTTCATGGTTTCTATTGAGTGACTAACTAGACCTGTTATTTTAATGGTATTTGGCAAAAGAAATTGTTATAAAAGACAAGCCAAAAATTTGTCATAAAACCATTTTAAACATATTTTGGAGTTCACAAAAAATGCTATAAAAAATTTGATAATTTGTTCATGAATAATCCATATTTACCAATATTTTTAAGAACATGATTATAAAATGACCTGAAGAAAACTGAAATGAATGCTGGATCGAGGTTTGGTTGACCCTTGGGCTTCAGGTACAGTGAGACCCCAAGTAATATTTTCAAAGGAAAAAATGTTGAAGAAAAATGAAATTTATTTTCATAAGGCTAACAGCAATGAAAATCCAAACTTTTGCTCTGAATAATTTCTTGGAAACAAATTTCTTGTCTTTGATAACATCGTTTCCTGTTGTCATTAGAGCAAATCTGTTTTAGTCGTTCTTACATATCACTAACCATCATATGATATATAAGTATACAGTACAGTGCTTCTTTTTGCTTCAATAGGTTTGTTACAATATATATATATATATATATATATATATATATATATATATATATACAATGTATCAATAGAAACCTTTTTAAATAGATAATTTAACATACTTATACTTTGATTCAGAATTCACAAACAAAATAGCTTTTCATTTGATCCTGAAGGCCCTACGCTGGTGGAGGCCCTTAGGCTGCACACCCCTCATGTACATACCTTAATCCAGTACAAAGAATTAGACACATTCAATTATCTATGTCACTTGATCTTACAAAATGAATTGAGACTTGGTGAAAACTTTGTACATTTCAGAGTGAATTGATTGGAGCTGGAGAATTCAGGATTTCACATAAATCCAGTTGTTGCGTATTTCTGCTCACAGTGCCATGCGGACAATTATGACAAAAGCATTCATCACAGGTAAGTTCTGATTTACTCCTTGAAAATTTAAACATTTTCAAAAGGGTACAGTGTGCAGGTGCACCAGAGCAGGGGTCAGAGGGGGGGGCTTGAGCCCCTACCCTTTCTCTTCTTCATATCAGAAGTGCCCTTTCAGTCAAAATTCAGAAATATATTTTTTATTGAAGACAATGAAAATCATCCATGAAATTTCAGAATATCTATATATGTATACGTGTACATATATATATATATATATATATATATATATATATATATATATATATATATATATATATACATATACATATATATATATACATATATATATACATATATATATACACATATATATATATATATATATATACTTATGCCATTATGGATTTCATTTTAAAAATGCTATGGGAGTGCCCCTTTTTCAGTTGAGCCCCTGCTTTAAAGTCTGTGCACAATAATGACAAACAGGACTGTAGTACTTTCCATTACATCAGGGTCAACAATCTTGTGAAACAGAAGTTGTTGTTTAACTGTTAAATTCATATGAGAAAATTAAAATATCAATATCAATGGGAATAACTGATGATCGAATTAACCTCCCTTTCATTTTACGCAGAATTTGAAAAGTTCATTTTTCATTCTATCTGTCATAATGATCTGAACAAACTTTATTTCCAATGCAGAAGAGTTCCACTGCCAAGTAGGAATGATAGCAAAGGATTTACATTATTGAGAGATAATATTGAAATATTGTATTTGTTCTAATGTGAACACATTTTTGAGATTTTAATTGCCTTATCAATCAATACTCCTAAATGGGCTTTTAGTGTGGGGTTCAATTTACAATGTAAGTGTATGTTAAATTCGCTCAACAGAAGGTGATAGAAGTAACTTATTTATTGATTATCCCTTTTTCCCAATCTTTAATTGATCACCCTCAACACAGCATGCTACCAAAACACGTTGATCACATGATGGTCTCTATTGAGTGACTAACAAGACTTTTAATATTCAAAAGGTTTTTTCGTAGAACATGGTGAATCTTCTACTCTAAGATATTCCAAATTATAGTGGCATTAACCAATTTATATGACTGTAGGTTGTCCATCGGAATCTTTTCTGGGAAAGACAAGGATATACAAATTCATAATATTATCAATTATACCATTATATTTCATATTTTGATTTCATTATTTTGATATTTTTATTATGTTATTTTGACAGATCCTCCTCCCGTAACAGCAGATAATTTGGTAAGTAATATCAACCGTTTTGATTATCATGAAGCAAATCAAGTTCATATGTGTTATTTCTTGTACGTGTTTGAACTGGTTGTTGTACTGAAATGTGAACAAAATGGAAGAGACAATTGCATGTAGAAGTGATTAGAGGAAATAATGGAATCATTCTAAGTCAAATAGACCAATGGTCCTCCACTTGACCATCACTGATTTTGCTCTGACTCAGGTCACAAGTTCTCTGGGGTCTGGAATGAAGTCCTGTAAAATTTCAGCTCAATATCTTTACTTGTTCAACACTATGGATCCAAGAACAATGACTGCTTTGTTTGGTGCAACAGAGATCAAATCATTTTTCACAATTTCAAATAGTCACCATTCCATAAATTCTACTGCACTGAGAATGAGCTTCAAATTTCATTTCTGGGAATTTCAATGTCTACAGGCATGGCCCTAATGGAATGGAGATGTCAATTTCTCTGCAGTCAAAACTAAATACACATTTTTGTTATAAATGTCATCTTGGCTGTTACTTATAGGCAACCATGGACCAAGGAGGATTGCAAATAGATAAAATTCCAAATTCCTGATGACATTAAACAAAATTTCAATGTTCTGTTAGAACTTATGATGAAAATGGATTTTGGGGACTAGGTATTTGGTAAAGGCTGAGATGTTGAAAGCTGTTGTGGATGTAGCCATCATTCTATTTCATTTTGAATTGTCATGATAAATCTATTCTCATTCGACTGATTATCTTTTTAAAAAAATCTTGAAAGCATAAAGGACCCCAGGAGAATATGGTTGAAATACAGAGATAGATAGATAGATAGATAGATAGATAGATAGATAGATAGATAGATAGATAGAGAGAGAGAGAGAGAGAGAGAGAGAGAGAGTGGCAATTATTTATTAAAACTGTAAATCTAAGGCACCCAATTTTAAGAAATTATGAAATCTAAACAAACAATTGGATTGGTCATAACTCATCACCCTCCTGGTAGAATCTTTCTACACGCCTAAATGCAAAATCTAATTGAAATATATCAAGGTTATCCAATTGAGAAAAGGGAGAAATGACAAAAACATTGAGGATGATGATGACGACAAACATCCATAGTAAATGATAGTCCCTGGCGGCTTTTTTTTTCCACTGGGAAAAAATCATGTTTTTTTTTAGGAAAAAGACATGAGTTCAAATGTTAATTGAGGTTCATTTGCCCAGCTACTGAATGTTTTTAAAGGTTGTAAACAGCATACTACAGTTTATTGATTGTGCAAGCAATAAACTGAATAAAATTCAAAGACGCTTCTAGGATTTCTATAACATTGCAAAAGATGGCACAGAGAACCTGTACGCTAACCTAGTGTATTGAGCAAACATTGTCATCAAAGATGACAAAGAGTTTTATCCTTTTTTATTAGTGCATGTGTTTGTGTGTTTGTTTATTTATTTGTGGATTCCAGCACTCCTGGCCATACAGACTTGAAAATCGGTATCAGTACTTCACTAGACCACCTCTAAAAATGCTTCTTTTGTTTTTGGAAAAAATCTTTTTTGACCTTTTGGGGGCTTTATTCTAATGAGCTTCTTGATACCATTTTGATTCTCCAGAATATTTCTAGATGTTTCTTTACTCTTTTTTAGAAGTTTTCCAGTGGGAAATGCCAGTGATGTCATACATAGAATTTATTCTGACCATATTTATTCTTCAGTGAATTTTTTTTTACACCTCTTCAAATTTTGATGCTACGGATATTTAATTATTGACTGTGATGACGAGTCATTCAATTCATTTTATTCGATGAAGTATTGTAAACCCTAATCAACTTTTTGCTACTATTTACCTTCATCTTAATTGCTGTTGCTTTTATTACAACTAAACTTTCTTTCAGAAACTCAGGCTAGAAGGGAACCCAGCCTGAATTTAGTTATGATAAAAAGCAACAGTGATTAAGATGAAGGTAAATAGTAGCAAAAAATCAATAATAACACATAAACATGCAAACACCCATGCAAATAAAAAATGATTGAACCCTTTGCCATCTTTGATGGCTACGGTTGTTCAATGGTTTACAATAATTCATCTGATAGAATAGATAAAATTAAATGAAAATTGGATTATCGATATTAAACGAGCAGTTTATAACGAAGATAGTGCAGAAGAGATCAGAGTGGGCAAGGAGTTAATGTGTTTGATTTGGACTCACACTTGCAGCTGAGTTCCAGTTGCTCAGTGGTAAGAGAGGTCATGTGTTCAGCGTAAAGCATTGTGAATTTGATTCTCTCATGGAACTTATTCTTTATTCTGATTCTCACTGTTGATGTATTTAGTCGCTAGTATATTATGTTGAATTAAAATTCAGGAATATCTTGTAATTGATTTCTTTCTTGATTGCAGCGAGACTATCTTGCAAATGATAAATTGTTCATGGACTATCTCAATACATTTCTTTCGCTGCCGGTAAGTGAACTTTCGGGTGTTGCATGTTGATTTTTTTGTATAAGTTTTCGCAATATATATTTTTTGCATCGTCTTGAAATTCTTATTTTTGGTTTCATAATTTTTTACAGGCTGCCCTGATTTTATGCTGGAGATGTGTTCCAAGGGGAGGGGACATAAATCCATCAGATGTTTAAAACCCCACGACTTTTAGAGGTGTAGCTTTGTGCTGATCGATTGAAACTGAACTGATGGCTCCATAGAAATTTTTAATTTTTCAAAGAAAAAAATTTGGCATCTTCCAAACCTGCGTTATTGCCGAGTGATATGAATCAAACCTGCATAAAATCAATGCAGCCTGTATATGTTTAGATATGATGTCATGTAAATGTTGGCTTTAGTAGTGATAGTTCAGCTGTCATAAGTAGATAGTCTTCCCAAGGTAAAATGGATTCGAGCCTTACTGATAGATGATTTTTTTTTTCTAATCTACACTGTTTATTAATGACCTCAGAATGATGGTTTGAGTAGTTGCAATGGAAAGCAACTGAAATCAAAATGAAAGGAATATGTAGTGTTTACAATACAAACAAGAAAGAATTCAATCGTTTGAACAACTCTATGAATGTTTATGACCCTTCTCCAAACTTGAGATACTTGACATCGGATCTAAAAACAATCGAATGATACACACATACTGTCGGCAAAATGGAAACACACACATGGGTCACAATGGGAGATCAACTCAAATAAGTTTCTATTTGATATAAAGCAATTCATAAAGCACATATATACATGTGTGTAAATATTAATGCCTTTCACCACAGAGTAGAGAGATGGGTGGTTTTAATGTGTTATTTCAAACTCTTGCTTATTGAAAGCTTTGTAAAGACTGCTACGTTGTTGATGTGGGTTTGAGTCCTACACAAAACTCATTTTCTTGATTTGTTTACATGGTCAGTGATTCAATTCGCATCTCAGTTAATTCTGGTGCTGGACAAAGTATGTTTCCAAATAAATTGTCTCTAAAATTTTCATATTCTGCTAGAAATAAGACTGTCAAATCTAATGATATATACAGATACAAATTTTCACAATAAATTTTTGTATGCAAATTTTAACAATATATTATTGTGTATAAGTTCCCAATGTAAAGCATCTTTCTAGAACTTGGTTCTATCAAAGGAGTCAATAAACATATCCAGACCTGTCCCAAGTACATTTTTTCTTTAGCATGGCTTTTGAGAAATACTGTATCCCAGAAAACTGTATGAAATGAAAAATGAATCTAAATATTTGGTAAAACATACTATTGAATATTGC
Organism: Thysanoteuthis rhombus; assembly: GCA_963457665.1. Classification (NCBI taxonomy): domain Eukaryota; kingdom Metazoa; phylum Mollusca; class Cephalopoda; order Oegopsida; family Thysanoteuthidae; genus Thysanoteuthis; species Thysanoteuthis major. The sequence goes on along the minus strand of OY735204.1, from coordinate 74,616,683 downwards.
CATCAACTTTGGGCTCCTAAAGTGTGCCATGGTAATTGCAGGACTGTCTGAGATGTGAAAGCAGAACAAAGAGCTTTTACTCAGGTCATTGATGGAATATCAAATCTTGATTATGAAGAAAGGCTAAATAAACTAGGTATAACCAAATTGTCAAAGCAGAGAATGAGAGGAGACTTGATAAAGACATTTAGAATTTTAAATGGATTCAACAACTATGGCAAAAAATTTTCCAACCTCTCTGACCAGATAAACAATTTAATTTGTAGACCAGAAAAAATGACAAACCTTGATTTTGTTCAGCAAAAGAATAATAAATTACTGGACGAAGTTACAAGAATATGTTGAAAATGGAAATAGGATCAATAGTTTTAAAAATAGGCTTGATAAATTTCACCATCTTGGCATAACTAATTAATTGAAGGGATAATTCTGAAAATTTTCAAATGAAATTTTCAAGAGGACATCAGTTGGTTAAATTTTATAAGCAGACCAGTATAAAAAAAAACCCAAATCACTCGAGATGGCCAGAGAGATGTTATAATCAATAAATAAAAAAAATTGTCAAAAAATAAAATGTCTTGTGTTATTCAAGTATTTTTTCATTTGAATTGTTTCAGATTTTTCCTGTGGCATATCACTACTGTAATCAACGAGGCTTATTCAGGATCAGTGCTGAATCAGATCGAGACTCCCTGAGAGCAAATGAGACACATTCAAAAAGGCCGTCCATCATGAATGCCAGAAGACACAGCTTTCAACCAATTCCTCTTTTATCTATGGAAAATAGCATGAAGTACCAACAGAAAAAAAAAGCTAAACATCACATTTCAGTCCTGGTGAGAGTTGAACCTTTAAACATGAAATGCTATTAATTATAAGTTTGAACCAGAGATGTGAGACTGCAGTTAACCCTTTATAGCCTAATCCGGTTGCCCCTGTTGGAACATCAGACTGGAAGCTGAAAGGTTTATGATGCAGAGGCCATAAATTCAGCCGGCAGAACTTTCAAGATATACTGCAGGAAAGCAAAAAGTCACTGAGCGATATTGGTTTGATCTTCTGTGGTGACTTATAACTTTATTTATTCTCCCCCACTCTTTTGTGTAGACCACTATTATCTTATTGGTTCTGATCAAGGTTACCAATAGGGGTAAAAGCTTTTTGCTGATACCATCTGAGCAGTAGAGTAGTTAAGGAAGAGTGGCTTAGCAGTTATGAGACATTTTGGTTATCCGGTAATGAGACAAGATAGAGAGAGATTTATATTCATACCTTTCCTAAGGTATCAGTATTGTAATATTTTCTAGATTCCTAAATCCAGTTGTGGTAAGATAAAAATTTAGACTTGCTGATAAATGATTGTGTGTCCTTTTACATCTAAACCAATATTGCTTCTTGAAAGGATGAACAGCTTTGTATGCCTCCAATCCAAAATGGTTCATTATCAAGTGTGGATTGCTGTGTACGTCTATGTTCACATCTCCCGAGGGACATATTTACTCCAAACAATGTGCTTATATTGTCAGTTGGTGACATGTTACATATGAAATGAACTTAAGTCCTCGCTGATATTTGAAATTGGTTTGATGATTCTGATTTTTGTGCAGGCCACTGTTTTACCACCCTACACTTCTATCATAAGTGGCGTGAAGACACCATTTCAATATTGGAATAGGTTTATCCAAAAAGCAACAATAATAAGATAGAGTAAAACTAGTGTTGATATAATAATAGCAAAAATGCTTCATCTGAGTAACACCTTCCTAAGTCATTCCCCACCACACAACATCTGAAGAGGGATAGTGACCTTGCCCTACTGTTTGAGTGACCTCAGAAGCTTCCTTGAAACTATGAAAATAGACTCATTATTATTTTGTTGATTGAAATACGCATCAACTTTGAAAATCTATTCATCAATGAAAAGGATTCTTTTGTGATCATCGCCTGCGTACCAGCAAAACAACAATTTTGATCTCTTCATCATTAGCATGTTCTTGTTCTACCATCATAGGTACATAGTTGGGTTTCACTTTTGATCAGCCAGGACCTTGATCTGCGGATGAAATATTCAGCAAATTTGATGTGAACGGCTTGGGCATAAAATCAATGTCCAGTTCCGCATTGTAATTGTATAGTGAATAGGGCCCCCTTATTATATCAGAACATAACAGGTGAAAATACGCAGATTTGTTTTATTCTCCAAGTCAAGACATCCTGGAGATGTGGGGCTAAAAAGATTTAGTTTTATATGAAACATTTTTTTTTGTTGGTTTATGGTAACATACATACATAGTTTTATAATCACATAGAAAAAACTCTCATTATCGTAAATTATAAATATATGTATGTATATATATGTATGTAGCCAATAAAAATCACACATGGTAGGTACCTCCAATTGGTCATACCACATTTTTTTGTTTACTAGTTAGTCGTGGTAATTGGTAGAAGTTGTATTTGTTGTAATATTCTGGTATTATCTGAATGCAGATAACTTGAGACTTTCGATCTGGTGGAAATTTCGCTTGTTAATAATAATTCAATGTTCGATAAAAATCATTTAAATGATGTCAAAAATTTTAATGATGCTTCGTAATAGCTTATGATAATTCATATTGATTAATGATACTTCTTAATAATTTCAGTAATACTTAGTAGGATGGAGTTGAAAAAAAAAAGTTACCAGGACCTCTCCTGAGAACTGAAAAGGCTGTGGATCATGTGGGTTAGGGTCACCAACCAAAAAACAAAAACAAAACCCCAGCGTGTTGATACAATGAGTAAAAATGCAATAATAATACAGACAATGACACTTGATAAATGTTAAAAATAATTTTACTCAAATAATAATGGTAAATAACAATTTGAGAGAGTGTAATCCTAATCTAAATACAATTGAAGAACTCTCTACATGTGTGTGTGTACCATGATTACACAACACTAGGCTATTTTATGAAAATCACTAGATATATTTGTTAGCACACCAAAGGTTGAAGTTGTTTGGATCAGTGATTCTTGAGAAATCTAATGCACGGCCATTACGCAACAATAGTCAATTTTATGAAGTTGACATTCGCCAGGGACATTAGTAAAAAAGCAAGGCAGTGAAATGTTGAGTTCAAAGATGTGGTTCTTGAGAAATGACATAGAGATAAATAAAATACCCAAAATCGTAGGTCCTTCTTTATAGATTCTATAGATCATCTCCCTTGACTTCCATTAGAATTATCTGAATCTAGATAAAAAATATCTTAAATAACAACACCAAAGGCAATACTTTGAAACCATTGTTTGGTATTAGGGACAATGAATTACCGTACTTGATTATTATGGCCAGATGTTCTATGCACCATAACGTACGGTCCCTTTTGAATATGCTCCTTAGGAACAGGCTCTACCCTAGTCTTATTATAATTCACCAAAAGTCTGTCCAGCTGTATGTGACAGCCTACCACAAAAATCATACAACTCAACCCCATGAAATTTTCTATGTGTACCAGTTTGGCCCCGGGAAAGGGTTTTAGAAATTAATTTTTGAAATAACCTCCTAAGATATGATTTGAGGGCAGTTGTTAATTCACTGAATAAATCCATGCAAAAATGGACAATTTTTTTTGTGCCTGCATTTGCAGCTAAGTCAACTGAATGATGAAGAAAATCTGCTTAGATAGCACAAGGCAATTGGAGAGGAGAGGAAATTAAAGGAAGATATTGTCTGCTCTCACCATCAGTGGGTACTTTGCTACTGTTCGTAGAGACATGCTAAGAGTAACAGGAGAATGTCTGTTTATTTCCTGTTAAGTAATGTGTATTTACACTTGATGTTTTTTTCAAAATTGTGAAAAAAAACTCTTCAAGTCACAAGTATCACTTTAGAATTAGAAAAAAAAAAATACTATGGGTGATATCTACAGAATCGCCCATAAATGAGTACACCTCTATTACATTCTTTTAATAGAAAGTTAATTTTTGTCTAAACCAAACATAACAGGATTTTATTATTTCTACTGGGACATTACGTAATCAGAACTGATATTATCAAGTATTATATATGACTAAACTCTATAGTATTGAAACTATTGCCAAAAATTTGAATACGTCTACCTCATTAAGTTTTATTTTTGAAGGCAATTTACCTCATCTGTTATGGAAGGTATTTAGTCTAGTTTAAATAATGCTTAATTTCCTACCTGAATTTATTAAAAGCCAGCATATCCATTTTCAGGTATTAAACAAAAGAAAAGGACTACAATGGATCCAGACTGAAAGGCTTTCCCACTTTCTTGAGAGTCGATTGTATGCAGAATATCGTTTGGCCAAAATCCTTTCTCAATCGAGGCTGATTAGACATGATAAAACAAATGTCCCTGATCTGTATCTTACTTTTGTCCCCTTGGAAGAGCCTGCTCGAGCAATAAGCAGTCCAGTCGGGGAAGATGCCATTGGTTCAGCCTCAGAGACCAAGACAGAGTCTGTGGTTATTTCATTTGGTGATGCCAGTCAGAAGGAAATCGATACGTGGAATCACAATGTCCAAACACTGAATCAGGTTGGATATAACAATGACCTGATGGATATGTCTGATATTTCCCTTTGTGACCTCGAGGATGGTTCATCTCCCCACAAAACCATTTCTTGTGTCATGTTTGCAAACATGGATGCCCTGAGACCTGAAATAGGTCCTGCAACGTATGTGGTACCATGCTCAAAGCCCAAAGACGAAACAAGAAGGAAGAAAAGTGTAAAGATGCAATCCACAGAGAAAGCTAAAGAACCGTTGCGTGTGAATAACATGAAGGAATTGTCTCTGATGCTGATAGCGGCAGTTATAAAAAGTGCCATTGTTGAGGTAGAAGGAGTCACTGAGCAACAAGTGGAAGAATCTGTCACTTTCAAGCGGTTATTTCCCTTCTGTCAGAAGTGGGGATGTAAAATGACAATGGCTCTTTTTAAAAATCCCATTGTTTTTGATCAGCACGTTGATAAAACTTCTGATATTCTAGTATTGAAAGATCTCTCTGGTTACAAAGCATTTTCTGGTAATGATACATCTCTGCTCCTTTGGTAAGTAACTGATATTGTGGATAACTTTGTGCTTTGTTAGGGATGGATATCTACTAAGCTCAGTTTAGCCTGGCACAAGGCCATGAAAGTGAGCATCAACTCACTACACAAGCTTATGGCCTGCCTGACAAGCTTGCTAACTATCGCTCCAAGCTAAGCATCCAAAATATTCACCATGTTAGCTGAGTCTGGCACAAGGCTACAAGAACGGAGCAACTTGTTAGGATAGAATGCTTTATGAAGTAAAATTGATTTGCTAAACAAGCTCGTTATACATTACCCCATGGCAAGCTCGTTACCCCATGGGACCCATTGAAGTCGGGGGAAGGAAGAAGAAATCAATGTGAAATGAAAGGGATTGACGACAATGATTTAATGAGAAACTGGTCTGGTTAGTCACTCAGTAGAAACCATTATGTGAACAACATCTTTTAACAATATGACATGTTGAGAGCGATTGATTAAAAAATTGGAAAACGGGGTGATCAATGAATAAGTTTCTTCTCTAAACTTGTTTGGCAGAGATTATTACAAATATCTGAATTTTCAAAAGAAAACATGAACACTGCTGGACACAAACTGAGAGACGAGTTTAGCATAAACTTACATTGTGAACTGAACCTGCTGCTAAAAATCTATCTTTTGCTGGGGGTGGAGGTTAAAAAAACCCTCTCCAAAACAGTTTTTTTCTAGATATATTAAAGAGTAAATCTTCAAGTTTTCAGCCTTCTGATGCCTTTAGTGAGATAGATACATGGCCAGCCAGCAAGCTGGTAAGACAACCAGCCAGACCAACTTCAAAACTGAAGAAACCTACATTGATGTTACTAATGTCGATGTTGTCAGTTTTGGTTGATGGTCTCGCAGAGGGTCAATATTCATTTGTACTAAATTTACTGAACTATTTACTGAACTATTTCAAAGACGCTCTGAAACTTTTTCATCCTCAAGAGAATAAATAACTCACCAAAATCTTTTTTAAAATTCACAAATCTCAATTTATTTGAATTTTGAGGTGAAGTATTTCCATTAATGATAAAAAAAATGTCTACCACCAACCAAAGTGGTTCTGCTTGGCTGGTTATCTATCTGTGTATGTGTGCAGTCTGCACCTTTGGAGTTAGAGGGTTGAAAATATTTACTCCTCATTATGTCTTGAAAATATTGACTTTTTATTGATCACTACCCATTAATTGATCATCCCCAACATGGCTTGCTGCTAAAGGACAATAGATGTGTGACAGTTTCTATTGAGTGACCATCCTTGATAGAGTCTTTTTTTCATCTTATCGTAGCTTTTTATTACAACTTCTTTGGTCATATATCTGACTGTTAAAGTTAAGAAGTAGCTCATGATTATATCTCGGGGAAAGTCTCTTGTAGACTATCCTAAATAGGTTTTTAATGGAGGTTCAATTTACAATGTAAGTTTTTGCTAAATTGGTCCTTCAGTTTGTGTCTCGCAGCATTCACACTTATTTCTTAAAAATAAGTGATCGCTATCCAACAAAGGGCAAGAAAAAATAGGAAAAAGGGACGATCGGTGAATAAGTTACATCTCTCGCCATTTGTTGGTCAATGATCTCTTATTAAGTACAAATTTTTCAAAAAAAATAGCATGAATATTCCCAGGCACAAAGTAAGTGATCAATTTAGCATAAAATTACATTGCAAATTGAACCACCCACTATAAACCTTCTTTTGGGGTGGGGCATTTTTGAAAAAAAATCATAATATATGATAACGAGTAAATGTTCAAATTTTCAGCCCTCTAGCTTGATTAGTTTGGCCTGTATGCAAGATAGATACATAACCAGTCAGCCAGCCAGTCAGCCAGCCAGTTGACAAATTCTGTTGCAAGTTGAAAAATGAAAAAACCTACGTTTACAGTTTCCCTAAAAAGGATTGTAATGAATCGATTATAATCTTTTCTGCTATAACCAAGCTGTGGTAGCCTTTTTTGACTCAACTACTTACCAATTGGTACAAAAGCTTTTACAAGCATAGTTAGAATATTGAAACATATTTCTTATTCGTCTCTTGTTGAATGATGGTTTGCAGGCTTGTCTTGTAGGTAGTAACTTGTGAGTTAGTGACTTTTCAATTACGGTAGCTTTTTAGTAAAGTAAACTTAACATACTAAACATCTAGATACTCACTGTAGAGTAATTGCTTGGTAGTCATGACTACTATCACTAATGGTACCCAACTGTTAAGGTATTGTACTAGATTAAGCTAGATAGTGAATAACAACTGAAATATGTTTGGGGATAAATAATGGGGTTCATGGTATAATAGGCATATTAGACTAAGAGTTAGTCCACTTGCAAGATTTTTTTCGATTTGGGAGTCACAATGATTTTGTTAAAAAACTAAAAGAAAACAATCATTTATTTTTGAACAAAACAATCCAAAGATGATAATTCGACACTCAGTTTTATAAAGAATTATTCAATAATTTATCTAAATAGTTTATCTTAATACTATGATGTAAGGGGAATAACTCTTAGTCCGTTACATAAATTATGCCATAGACTCCACTTTTACAAGAGAATCCTTTTTGTATGGTACATCATTTTTTATAATATACAGCTTTATTGTCCTCATCTTGGTTGTTAAACTCACAACATTTTGGCTGTTGTAAACTCTGACGTTTTTCAAGTGCCTTTTATTATTGGTAACATTCTGAGAATTTCAAAACCGGCCTCACTTTTATATCCACACAGCTAACAGATATTGCATATTAGTTCTTAGTTGATTCATCCTTCCACTCAGTTCTACTGATCCTGAGTAAATGAACTGACTGACCCAAGGATCGAATTCATAATAATCAGTTAAACCAATACTCATATCCATTTATAGGAGAATCAGGTGGTGAAATTTTGATGCCTTAAACCTAATTTCTGGTCTTTCTTGATAATAGGCCCCCATTTAATGTTTAATTCGATGCTAGGGCTATTCAGGATTTTATTAGAACATAATATGTATGCTAATTATTTCAATCTCCTTATTTTCCAATGTTGTTCTCTTTCTGCTACTAACTTCAAACCACAGAAGTTGGTGACCCCACCCTTTCCCCTCCTCATTGCGAGAATTCCAATTTATCTGCAGTGTTGACTTTTCTTCATGATTTACTTTTGGGGGTATTTTGTATCCTTGTGGCTCATCATTCCCATAGGCATATGAACTGGGAGTGGAGGGCAAATGTGTAATTTGGGCAAACCGTATAAAATTTTGGGCAAATCAAGCCCTGTGATCCCTTTAACGAAAACCTTCCTGTACGCTCAAGATCATTCCAATTAAAAAGTGTATCATTCTTAGTTTTTCTCACTGTTGTATAAAACCAGAATTGCTTTAATGATCTGTTATTCATCAAATCTTCTAGACTGGAAGTTTCTGACATTTTTTTCTCTGTATTCTTGTGGACCAACCAATGAAAAGAGACGAAGCAGATTAATCATGAACATAATAAGTCAACTATGAGTCATTTAATTTTATTTCTAATGAATTTAATATTAAAGTCCAAGGGAATGAATATGTTCTTATTCTAGATTTATCTTATTTTGAAGGATCAGTAGCAGATAATTTGTGGCCTAGTACCAGCCTGCGGGCCAGAGGATGGGGAACACTGTTCTGGACATCTTGCAGTTTAGTAGTGACCGATAACTCTTTAGATCTTGTTTATGTCGAAAGTTGAGGTCAACAGGGAGGTCATCAGGGAATGAATTGGGAACAAACAACAATTACATATTCTGGTCACCAACTCATAATTTCCTTTGGTAGTAATACCCACAGAAAAGGCATGAAACCAAGAATTTAGTCAATAGAATCTCTTTGCTTTACTTACAAACTAACTGAGATACATCAATTACCTCATAGCATCAATTACCTCATTACCATGCTAGTAAGATAACCTTTTCTCCTGAAAAACATTTGACACCGTTGAGTCAGTGACCTGGAGTTGCTAGTATGGTAAGCTATTTAATCATCAGATATTTTCAAAAAATACCTAGATAAGGATAGGGTGCGTCTTACCACTTTTAGTGTGTTATCAGCCAGGAAATATGGTACGCAGCTTGAATAATTCTGAGTCTGGTGATGGGTTAGCTCTTAAAAATACCATTATCTATTGGTGCTTGCTGTCGAGTAGATTCTGATAAAAGTCACTCTCTTTACAGATTATATTTTGAATGCATCTTGACCGTTTGTTTGTTTCTTCTGTTGTAAATCTAAAAAAATTTCTCTTCATAGTTTGGATGGTCAAAAAGACCATTTTTCTTTCCCTTTTATGGATGATGAAAAGAAGGACCAGCTTTTTGTCAGTGGTATGTGTGCTGAGGATCAAAAGGAACAATCCCAAGATGATGATCCCGTCAAACCTGATAACAAAGCGAATGCTTCTTTTTCCACCAACGCAAATATCAAAGAGTTCCAGGCACTTCTTAAGGAGAAGTCTTGTGAGAAGAATTGGTTTTTATGGATAGACTTGGACAAATTCAGACAGAGTAAAACCGATGTCAGTAAAGAAATGTGAGTTTTGTACAACAATCAAATCTTTGAGAATAACAAGAATTTAAATTTTTTCCAAAAGCAAAGAAAAAATGGTTTCCAATTTTGACAGAGATTCAAATTTAAAACAATTTGATTTTATGTAGAATCTGGACACCAAAGTTGGTTTCAGTAAAAGTTGTAAAGTTTTGAATGACACTTACGAATGTTTGGACTGATTCGTGATGGGAGATTTTTTAAGAATATAAAGCAGTGTAGACAGTAACTTAGTGAAAGTGAACAGGCTAAAGCACAACTCTAAATAGACCTTCATCCAAGGAAAGTCTTGGTAAATGTTTGGTAGGATTGTGGAGTCGATTTTGAGTTGCTGAAAAATTATGCAAAATTAGATACAATAAAAATATTTGATTTCCAGTCAAAGACATTTGTTGGAGAGTGGTTTGCAAGTTCCTCTTACAGACTTACTACTGTAATGAGTTTGACCCTCTCTGAGTGCCTGACACTTGTAACTTTTTACCATAATAAATGATGGTTGATAAATATCAATAACTTACTGTTCATATAATTTGTGATATCACAGGTAGGATTTATTTAGCAAATATGTCCAAACTTGCATCCATTTTGATGAACAGAAAGTGACACTAGTAACTGCGTGGTAACAGGAAAAAAAAAAAAAAATCTCAGTTGTATTTTGGTGATGACTGCTTTAAATCTGGATGATTGAAGCAAGTCTTTGGTGTTTCATGTCCCTGCCTACTGACTTTACCACTACTCCTTCATTCTTTCACTTCGGTAATTTTCTGCACTAAAAAACATAATATTTCTAACAGTAGAAAAACTATTGATGACTAAACGCTAACTTGACCAATTTTGTCCTGAAATTTGTTTGAGCCAGTATCAGCATTTAATCTGTATGATGTGCTTTGAAATGAGGAAAAAAGGGATTGTCAGTGGTCAGGAATTAAGGCGAAGTTCACTAACAGATGGAATAGGGCTAATATATAGTTGATACATGGGCATTGCTAATGATTTTATCATGGAAAATCATAGCGAATGATTTCTCTAAAGAAATACATTGTTCAGAATTTTACCAAAGAAATGCATTAAAAATCAGGGCGAAAGGGATTGTTGGTGGTCAGGAATTGAATGAACATAGCTATCAAACCTATAATGGGGGAGAATGTTTTCAAGGGAAATAACTCATTATTATTGCCCTAATTATCTCCCTTTGAAGCCTCCACACGATACAGATATATTTCACTTCATATTTCATTAAAAAAACAAAATAATCTCTTTCACTCCTGAAATTTTGTCATGACTATCGAGATATGTTTTTTGTAACCTTATCATTCTATGCAGTTACTTAAAGTGGGTCTGGTTTATATGTGTGTGTGCGTATGCATGTGTGTATACTGTGACGTCAAATTCATCATCAATCATTATAATCATAACTTGGGCTCCACATCTCAAGTACTGCTTACTAAGTTCGCCTCCATCAACAGAATTAGTGCGAAGTGAACATGAACAAATATTGAACACGGCTTTGACATGCTGTTCGATGCATTTTCTAAAAAGAAAAAGTGACTCGTGATAAATCTTCTGCCGAAAAAGCTTTTCAAGGTAGATAACTTTTCTATTTTGGAAGCCAGTAACCTCCCTTGCGGATTTTTTTTTTCTCTTTCGCATTTGCTCTTAATTTTTATTTGAATTCCTTTCACTCTAATTTGAACAAGATGTCCTATATTGAGAAAGATGTAATTCATCTGATAGAAATTCTTCTCGTTTAGATAAAGCGGTTTTCTTTTCCTTGGCAGAAGTGTCATGACGATTAAAAACAAGTATTACAACACAACTCCACGTTTTGAACTATCACTGGATCTTAAGAATGAAATCGATATAAACGACTGGAAATCTTTGAGTGATGAGAAAGTGGCTGCAATACAGAGAACAATTCTGGAACCGATTTTCGAATACTGGTAAGCAATGTTCCATCTAATTCTTTGCAGAAAGCGTGCAGGAAAGAATCTTGTTGTGCAAATGTTTCTTGGGTAACATAACTTACTGAATACATCTGCAAATGTTAACAAGCTTGGCTGTGCTAGAGCCAAACTCCTTTGCTTCATTAAAATCCCAAAAAGTAAACAAAACAGAATTCATTTCTCCATAAAATATTATTCCAAAAACATGTGTCTCATTTCAACTCTTTTATTAATAGGTTCTGTAAATGAGATTAGCTAACTTTAGCAGAACAAGTCAACCTGAGTTGGGCTTTTGAAGTGGGAGTGAATTCGTCATCAGTTTTTGCGTATGTCACCGTGTCACTGTTATTTGTGAATGGCATCACTGGTTTGGGATCTGGTCATTGTCATCAGTCATTGTTCTTATATACGAAAATAAAGTCAAAACTCAATGGTGGGATTTTGACAAACGAAAGAAAAGGCCTATTCAGCCTAATGATTGATCTGCCATTAGTATTGAAAGCGAGGAAGAAATAAGGGGAAGGCCTACTCAACCTAATGGTTAATCAGCCACTGACCTGGAAACAAGAAAGAAAGAAAAAAAATGACACTCCTGGTTGGATTCAATCGCAAGCTCAACTTTCACCGAGCATAACGCCCTGGACCACAGAGCCAAGAAAGCCCTGAGAAAAACTGGGATTTATTTGTGATGATAAATGATATATCTTGATGGGACGAATAGCTAAAAATCACGGACAAATATACAGCCTTTTCAAAAATTCTAGTATTTTTTGTTCTGATATTATATTAACTGTTTTAATGACATTCTTTGTTGCAGATTTTCTTTGCCGAAAAGAAAAACAAATAAAATATATATATACTTGTTATTCTATTATAAGAAAAAAATTTCTTTTATAACAGAGATTCAAAGTTTACAAAAAATACTGAGAACGCACAAACGCAAGTTGAGGCGACGTAACAACAAGATATATCATTCTTTTTGCTCCTTCTCCCTCTCTCCCTCTCCCCCTCTCTCTCTCTCTTATTCATGTCTTAAAATAAAAAAAAATCTTGACTTCCAATGACTGAAATTGCAAGATCTGAAATTCGGAAGTCTGACGAATTAACGATAATAAAGTCAATTTTTGAAGTTTAACAAAGACAGTCTCTCCCGTGGCAAATAAAACCGAACCATTGATCAGGACAGAAAAGACGATGAATTTGGGATTCTGTGGGTGCGACCCAGGAGAACAGAGTGCAGACGGTGCAGGGCTTAATGGGAGACAAGCCCCCAAAGCAAAATCTAGACGTGTGTGTGAAGGAAAAAACAACAACAAAAAAAAACCCAAACAAACGTGCCCATCCATCAGGCGAATCTAAGCAAAGGCTTCAGATGCAAACATTCTAGGGATACACTTCAAACCGAAAAAAATAGTCGTTAAGATACAACCTGGGGTGCTAATAAGGGTGCATGTAACCCTCGTCTAAGTTTTACACCTCGCCTGGGGCACATGACACCCTTGCCTTGCATGTTCATTAAGAAGAAAAGAAAAATGATATGATATAGACTTTAAAATGTTGTCAAACCTTCGTCCAAGTTGTTTTTCCCAGTAACAAGAACAACAAGAACAATCCTCACCAACTTTAGGGGAATAAAGTCTTTACTATTTGTATACCTCATCAAATTAAACTGAATATAAAATTAACATTTCGCTACTATGTCAAGACCATGTGATTGAAAGGCGGCTCTCTTACCAGCTGGGCTAAACCAACAAGTCTTGGCCAGAAAGATACTCATATGAAAGGAGCCCACATGAAAATTCCCCATTATAAGAAGTCCACACAGAGAGAAGCCCGTATGGAAAAATGCCTACACAGGAAAAACCCACACTATAAAAAGCCCACATAGCAGGATGGTACATTTAACCATGCAACAATAAAAGATGACGTATTTTCATACACAACTCAAACAAACTTTAAAAATAAACTTTAAAAATATATAAGTGAAAACGAGAATATCCGGGCGCTAGAAGATGCTAGATTTTTACATTCAACCAAATATGATGAGTTTTTCGACATTTGAACATGAAAGTTTGTTTTATTAAAGTCATTTTTTATTTAACAAACATTCTATCATTAATACAAGCCGTGATAACTTACAAAGAAAGAAAAATAAAATAAAAAAATATTTTCAATTATGTTTTCAAAATTCGTTTGAAATAATTGTAAAAATTTATCATCTTTCAGTGCCCGAAAGATGGATACTTTCAATTTCAATATTCGACCACTAAATTGGGTTTTCAAATGGACACTTATTAAAATTTAGCAACTTTTTGAGTCATTTAAATTAATTTAGACCAGACAAGATGGACATAGTCATAATCTTTATATTTCCTCACATTCAAATAAAATATAATTCTTTTTTTCTACTATCAGTGTGGGCTTTCTTTCGTGTGTGTGTGTTTTTTTTTTCCATGAGAGCTTTTTACCGTGAGGGCTTTTTTCTCTGTATGGGCCTTTTCCCATGAGGGCCCTTTCTGTATGGGATTTTTTCCTGTGCACATTTATGACTGTGGGCTTTTTTCCACGGGTAATTTTCGTGTGGGCTTTTATCATGTGAGCTTTTTTCATGGAACTGTCTTATAAACCAATGAATTCACCTAATATGTATAGAATAGAAAAGTTTCAGTAATCATCCTCGGTCGGAATAAAGAGTGGAGTTTCACTCTTCAGACCAGGCTTGTTTTCCCCTCCTTCAGGGTGCTATGATATTTTTTGAGATATTAATACTATGTTTCATCGTCAATCTCAACTGTAACTTACTCTTGAGCTTGTCGCACTTGTGGGTGAAGCACTGTGATTGAGGGAATCCAAATTACAGGGTTTTAGATTCATTTCATGCCTAGTCAGCAACACGTGTTGCCCTCAGTTCATGAAGAAGGTAAATGCTGATTTTGAACAAGGTTAAATACCCTTTTCTTACGTCTCCAATATTATACGTATGAAATTGTATGACGTACAGAAAAATAAGCAAATATCTGCCCCATGTTCTCTTGGTACACTTTATGCATATCATTCTCTTATACAGGGTATCTTTGCAGAGAATGCAAAAAAGTATCCGATACATTTCGAAAAGGTCATTTTAACATACATCTTCAGAATTGATAGAATTTGGACAGAGAATTAATATCAATACAATATGTACAAACATCAAGATGAGATTCAACATTGAACAGTTTTGTACGAAAATTAGAATCTTTGCTCCAAATTCTGTCAATTTTGAAACTGTACGGGTAGGTCAAAAAGACCTTTTTGGAATGTATCGGATACTTTTTGCACTCACTGTATGTCTGCTCCACACAAACTATGGTTTTGAGTTGCAGGAAATTTCTTAAATGAACGACTGTCACTATTTATTTTTCACACGTCTTTCTTTCATTCTATTATTGCTTTTATCACAACGCCCAGGTCATGGGATGTAAGTTCAAGCCTCGTTGGGGGGTTACTTTTTATATCCGATTCACACGGCTCACTTCAACGGTCGTAGAATGTAACAATCTGAGCGCTGTGATAATAAAAACTAGTAAATTAATAATAATATAAGGTATGTCCTGAAAATATCCGGTATTTCGAATATCTGGAGAACTAGTTGCGCGACTTTGATATAAATAGGCAACCAATCAGAGGGGGCCTTGTTGGCACATGTGTGAGAAGAAACTCTTCTGTGTGATAACTCAATCAGCTTTGAGATGCCATAGAGTGAGCCGATGTACTGTGCAACCATCGTCTCAACAATGACCAAGCCTGCCCGTTCTTTGCGTTTTATGCAGCAATTTCTGTCAACCCTCATAGATTCTGGATTCGGCTCATACAACTTCTGGCTTTTTCCCCGAAAGATTTCAGACTGAGGACGAGATTAAAGGAAACATATCAATGCAGTAGATGCCTATCCCAAAAGAGAGTTTGCAGAAAAGTGGAACGGATTCTGAGCTGTGTGTAAGGAGAGTTCACTTCGAAGTGAACTAAGGCACAATTGCCCTAAGCAGGCTATTTTTCCTTAGCATCAAACGGCTGCATACTTTCTGGACAGACCTCGTATAGCTGTTGCTTAGTGACAGGAAACCCCTGTTTTGGAACTCCCGGTATTGTGTAGGCAAGTTGTAGCCTTGTGCCAGACTAGGGAGAAGCTTAAACAAAAGCCTGAACACTAGGACATAATACTCTCAAATTGTTGAAAATTTCTTTGATGCAGTATTGCCATCTACGTGTTGCTTAACTTTAGTTACAGAAAACAGTGTATCCAAAATGATTTGGCCGTAATACCTCAACTTTGGGGAGTCAAGGTTCCAGACAGCTTGATTTTTGTTTTAGGGGATTGGATAATTCTCAAATATCTAGTTTAAATATTTTGTTTGTTATGATGCTTATCAATCGATTATCATTGTAAAAATCAAGAAAATGATAACAGGAGAACTTTGTTATTATGGTAATAAATAACAAAGTAAATTCTGTTAAAGAGTAAGTATGGTCAGAATAAATTCTATTGATGAGATCACAGGTATTTTCCACTAGAAAAAAAATCTAAAATAGTGTGAAATTGATTCTTGGGTACCTATATGTTATTAATAAACCTGTCAAAATAATGCCCTCAAAAGGTCAAAAAGGCTTAAAAAACAAAAAACAAAAAAACAAAGCATTTTCCTCAAGGGTCTAAGGGAGTACTGATGCCATTTTTCAGGTCTGTAGAAATAGTATGACTAGGAGCAATGGAACACACAAATATACACATATAAGAATGGATAGAACTTTTTGCCAGCTTTGATGGCTGTGGTTGTTCATCACTTTATCATCTTTGATGGCTACGGTTATTCAATTCCTTTCAATAATGACAGCTGAATTATGAGATATTGAAATAGTATGTCTTTGTGGATGGTATGAATTCTCTTCTTGCATTCTGCTGTAGTGTTAGATACCTTGATGAAATGCCTTGTCACTGGCATGTCACGATATTTGTCGAAGATGGAGGGTGAGTTAGCACCAGCGCAAACTATTCTCTGATAACTACTTTACTAGCCAAAGAAGTAGCGGCAAGAAGCTGTTAACCCCATCGTTAGCATTGCAGAGTACAATAAGCTAAGACGATTTTCAAATTTTGGTATTAGATGCTTTTTGATAAACCAAAACCTCTTGAAAAGCAATCTTTATTGCGTTTTTTTTTCTTGTCTGTGGTTTATCTATGGAATTTGGTTATCTTTCATTTCTAATTTTCTACTAGTTTTTCTTTCATCTTAATTTCTGTTCCTTTTCATAGCAAAAACTCAAACCGTAATTCTGGTCATAGATCGGGTATAAAGAATAAACTCTTGGCAAGACTGATCATCTTAGTTCTTATAATTCTGAGACTCTTGACTGGATTTTGTTGATATCCTCCTCCAAGAGGTCTAAGTGAGAGGGGATGGGCAGGCTATTTGAAAATGCACCTGAGCCCCCGCATTTCTTTTCTATAAATAGTAGTTCATTTAGTGCATTTCTACTGACAAGTCTCGCTAATTACTGAAGGGAGGCTTGGCTCCTTACTGGGCCCTCAAGGAGCCAAGCCTCCCAGGGTACCCTAATCCCCATCAAATCTCTAGCTACTTCTGCCTCCTTCCTATTTGAGTCCATCTTGTAAACTGCCCTAATATGTTTTTGTTTTCTATGAAGTGCGATCTTACATTTCCATTATACTCTTTATCATATGTTTTTAATGATTATTTCTTTTGAAGGATGCCTTTGTATCTGCTCAAAAAACAGATTCAAGCCGATCCAAGCAAGTACAGAAATTATTTTACACTGAAGAAAGTCCGGATAAATGCTACACGATTTTGCACCCCTGAGCGAGCCAGTGATGTTTCAATCTTTGTTTTGAAACCGTCAAAGACGGGAGAAAGAAAGAAAATGTCAGAGGAGCAAAATAAGGTACGATTAACATTTGAATTGTACGAAATACCACGAAGAAAGAAATAAAAACGGGTCTGGTCGGATACTCAACGGAGACTTTCACTTGACCGATGTCTTATGGCAGCATGCAGTGTTGAGGATGATCAATTAAAAGAATATAAATTATTTTATGTTATTTCTCTAGCCTTTTGTTTGATCGCTAAAAAGTCCGGATTAAAATAAAAGTACGAATCCTTTTTGAAAATTAAGTGAATCTTAGAAACATTCACTCGCAGGAAAAGTTGAAAAGATTAATAAAACAATCTACCATAAGGAAGTGATATACATTATAGAATTTGAAACACACTCACACACACACACATACACACACACGCACACACACACACACATATATATATATATATATATATATATATATATATATATATATATATATATATATATATATATGTGTGTGTGTGTGTGTGTGTGTGTGTGTGTGTGTGTGTATATATATATTCATATACATTGTCATGTAATTTTTTTATCTTGTAATGCTGAAGAAGAACACATTTTTATACAACGTTTATATATATACTCCTAAAGTATCCACGACCATGTGTCACACAAACCACTTTTAATCTGATCTTATTTCAAAATGTTGTCTTGAAACTGTTAATTATATATTTTGGGGTTCTTTTGAGCCACAAGTCCATAAAAAGTGAAACTTATTCCTGAGTTTAGACTTTCATCGATTCATGATTCAAATCTTTGTCCAACCATATTGTACTTATATATAAAAAATAATTGAATTTAAAAAAATGTTTTCATTTAAATAAATTTGTTTTCAGGTGATTTTTATTGCAACAACCGGATCGTTTTTCCAAGATTGTTAGTAAAGAACATGAATCAGAAATGACGAGTAAGTCTCGGGTGAGACACAAGCTTAGGTCTCTTATCCTTGGAAACCTGTCTTAATGCAACAGTCACATCATCGATTAACAGAGGCTTGTCTATAGATTTGAGAAGAATCATTAATATCGAAGGAGTTTTCCAGATGATTAAACTGCTTCTCGTTGTAACTTTTCTTAACACGATTTTACTGGAGAGACTGGCAGGTCTCTTAAAGTTTGACTCCATGAGCACAAAAGGTCATAACCAAAGGCGAAATAAGAAGATCTAGGATGGCTCAAATCTGGAGAGAGAAAGGCGAAGAAGCCTTTATTATAGACAGAGAAGGTTGTTGGAAATTGAAAAATGTTGAGGAGGCAGCCCACATCATCGTGAAGAGTGTTAAGTCAGATAAATGCAGAAATTCTATCCGATGTGGTTTCCATTACTCAGTAGGGACAAAGTATAGATATCCTGAACTAATAAGGAAAGAAAAAGATATCACCCGAATCCATAAAATAACTTCGCTGCCAGTGGAAGAATTCTATTCACCACTATCTCATCTGGATAGTACGTTTGAAGAAGACTGTAGAATGGATTGGCTGAAAGGCCGTGTTAACAACATAAACAACAGAAATAATCGACTGAAAAAAACTCTTTGAATACCGGACGTTTACGTTTTTTCCAATCCATACTGCTTACAAATAGAATGAGTACGTGTGAATTGCACTAAAAGTAACAGAAATTGAGAAGAAAGAAATATTATGAAAAAATTTAATCATATAATGATTTTGCATGCAAATTTTTGTTTATTTATCATTTGTTTGTTTGTGCTCAAATGGAATTATCTCATTGGTTGAATTACCTTCCTATCATGACGTAATAGAAATTACGTCATAGAAACTCATAA
Source organism: Thysanoteuthis rhombus (assembly GCA_963457665.1). Taxonomy (NCBI): domain Eukaryota; kingdom Metazoa; phylum Mollusca; class Cephalopoda; order Oegopsida; family Thysanoteuthidae; genus Thysanoteuthis; species Thysanoteuthis major. The sequence goes on along the minus strand of OY735204.1, from coordinate 74,597,432 downwards.
GACTTCATGTCTTATCATCACACATTGAAACAGCTTTAGATGAGGTAAGAATAAAAAAATGCACAAAACTAAGTTATTTGAATTATTAAGAATAAATTACTTATGGAATGGCTTCAGGCTCCTTTGTGCCAATCCATACATAAACAGTCCCATCATTTCTGCAATCTTTCAGTAGAGCAAACTCGACTTTTAAGAACAAGAAAATCCCATTAGTCCTAAAAAGAAGAGTATACAACCCATGTATCCTACTGATAGTCACAGATGGAGGTGGAACATGGACCCTAACCAAAAGATTGACCCTCAAACTGAAAACCATGAGAGAAACATGCTCAACCTCGCACAGAGTGATCATAAAACAGCATAGTATATTAGAGAAAAGACAGATGTCCGAGAGATCATAGTAACTGTGAGAAAACTCAAATGGCAATGGGCTGGTCATATTCAGACAACCGCTGGACATCACGACTCACAACCAGGGATCAGGTGCGAGGCTGTGGTTGACAGAAAGTAAGATAATGAGCTAGATGAATTCAGAATTTACTGACTCCAATGCCCATGATAGAGAGGTCTGGCAAATCTTGGGGAAGATTTATGTCCAACGATGGACGCTAACAGACAGATGATGATGGTGGTATTCAAGTTAATAATAATTGACAATGCTTCATCAAAGAAATTCAGGAAAATATAACAATTGAATATTGCAATGTTAATCCAAGTTATAAACGCTTTCAGTTAAATAATGTACAAAAATTCGGGCATCTTGGAAAATGTTATATGGATGAGACATTTTTGCTTATTGTCCTCTGTCATAGTTGGCAAGTGGGGCAACATCTTCTCGGTCCTACAGCATGGGCAGATGAAGCGTGATTTAAGGAAGAATGGTTTGCCTAATTGCTCACTGTCTTATTCTATTCTCCATCAACCATTATGGCATGCCAATGACAAGATATTTTTTCAAGATATCTGATGATGGAGCAGAATATAGGGAGAAATAGATTCATGTCTTTCCTAAGGACATTAGTATGAAGTGAACATAACCAATTCCTTTTTCTGGGATGGTAAACGTTATGCCACTCTACACCACCGAGCAAACGAACCCCCCTCCCCACTGATCCTTATAGATGTCTTTTTTAGGGTTTCGACCATATCACATCATCAGAGGGCAATAAGAAAGGTTAAAATGTTGGAAATATGGATCCTACATGATCTGAATTGAATACTCCATGACAGTTGCTGACCCCACGACTGTGACTAAGCCTAGAAAATAAACATATGACGTCCTGCAGCATTCTCCATTTTCACGTGATATTTCTCTCTATGGATTATCAACTCAAACACTTTGAGCTTCATATTCGTGATAAAATGTTCAATAATAGGGAAGCCATAATTCGAGTCTTTACTGAATTTGTAATCAGTTAACCTAAAAGATTTCATATGGTTGGCATATCATCGTTAGATGATCATTGGAAAAAAAAAAAAAGATTATGGCTTCTAATCGGTCAGATTTGGATTGGATGTTTTCTGTTTTAATGTTAATTTCATCCTCTATCTCACTATTCATTTTATATGTAACAACTTGATATTTACAACAGCAGCCGTTTGATTGAGAGTGTTTTTTTGCATTATTTTTGGACAGGTCGGACCCTTTGACGTTCTCCCACTTCCCCCCACGTATCCCAACATTGGCAATCGGAGGACCTACCTTATATCCGCTCTGCAAAATGACAGCATCGCAAAACATTACCATTGGAACAGGAGCGAGCAAAAAAGGCACAGCATTCCTTCAACAAAGAAAATAGCGCAAGAAAGAAACTTGAATTTCAGTCTTCCGTAAGTTAATTGATAATAAATGAGCATTTCCTGCCAAGGGAGTGTCAAAAGGCTATATTTTCAGGGGGAAGGGCCAAAAGATACACTCGTAATATCTTTATGACAACCATGTTAACAGCAAATAACTATAGACAATCTTTTTATACGTGAACATTGAGCTGGGGGTTACCTAAAACAATTGTACTGCACCATTATCCTTCATTGGCTATGAATTTCCAAATTAAATGAATACAAGGTTGAGTTAACTATTGAGTAAAATAAGTAGAATTATCGAAAGTTGTTCAAATTGTTTTACATGAAAGTAAAAATGTAAAATCTAATTTTTCTTCTGTTACATAATGAATTGATCCAAATATTCAAATAATTCAACTGACCAAAAAATACTTTCATAATATTTCACACAGCACAAGTATTGCAACATTATCATCAATATTGACTATTACTTTCAATTGTTGTCGTAGGATTACGGTCCGATTCAAAGTTGTAATAAAAAGCAATTAAAGATTAGGATGAAGCTAAAAAAAAACTAATCTAAATTATTAATTATGGTCATTTTCAGTTTGATATGTAATGATTCAGTATAATGAAGTATTGTATTTTTTTAGGGAAATGTTCAATTCTTATGTATTTTGATGCGTTTTGAATGAATATGACCTACATTTCTTCTTCAGGATTTTTTCATTTTTGACAATTTTGACAGTTAGGCTATAGCTGGGCTGGGTGTGCACGATTTGGGGGCTTTGCCTAGGGAGTCAAGTGTTTTTAATCTGGCTCTGGGTGTATAGATAGATAGATGAATAGATAGATAAGACAGGAATTACTCCTCAGATTTTCTAATCTTTACAATTTCCTGTCCATTTATAAAACAAAAATGGACACTACTGATAAATCCTCGTGATAGTCACCTATGGAGCTGCAACATGAAACCTACTCAAAAGATGCCCCTCAAACTGAGAACCATGCAACATGCACAAGAGAGAATCGTGCTCAACATCACATGGAGTTATCACAAAACAGCTCAGTATATTAGAGAAAAGACAGGAGTTCGAGACATCATGAAAACTGTTAGAAAACTCTATTTGCAATTGGCTGGTCATGTTGCACGAATGTCAGACATCTGCTAGACGTCCCAACTCATAATGTGGATCTGCAGAGATCACATGTTAAACTGTGGCTAACGAAAAATAAGATGGTTTCATGAACTAGACGAGTTCAGAAAGTATTAGCCACGATAGAGATGTCTGGTAAATCTTAGGGAAGGTTTATATCCATTGACAGACGCTAGAAATCTGATGATGATGATGATTTGAATAGACCGGTCAGTGAGGTAAGCCAAAGTCAAGTTGTCAATCAACTGTTAATCCGAATTGAATTCTGAACGTGGAAGGCAGGCCCCACACAGGGGCACTTTTAATATAGTGGAGGGCAATAGCGATGGGGTGGGCAATGTCAATATATTGAGGTGCAATTTCAATATATTGGGGAGGGGGCATATCAATATGTAGGGGGCAAGTAGGAATTTGGTTGTGAAGAACGAAAAGCATTTCGTGGCTGAAAACCAAGTTGTGTTATGTCTTAACCGATTGAATCCTAATTATATAATGTTGTTAATTTTTAATTGTATAATACTAATAATTACTAATTTTACAATAGATTCCATGGCAATTAATTCTCAACTCATCAACTTTGTGAGGTATAAAAGTGATGTTTCTAAATATCATACAATGAAAAGATTACAAAAAAAAACACTTCTGGTTAGTCACTCAATAGAGACCGTCACGTGACTTATGTATTTTGGCAGCATGTCATGTTTGGAATGATCGATTAAAAAAATTGAAAAAAAAGATGATCAATGAACAAATTATTTCTTGGGCTTTTTTGAGGCAGTGATCACTAAAATATCGGAATTTTCAAAAAACAAACGTAAACACAACTGGACATGTACTAAAGGATTCATTTAGCATAAAATTGCATGACAAATTGCCCCCCCCCCTGTGAAAACTGGGGGAAGGATAAAAAGTTAAAAAAATTTCTTTTCGACATGATAAGGAGTTAATATTTGAATTTTCAGCCCCCTAGCTCCAAAACTGATGAAACTTATGTTGATAGTTTTCATAACAATTTTGTTTGCTAGTTTCTGATTTAGTAAGTGCCCTAGAGTATTGGTACTTTTTTTACAAATAATTTACTACACAATATATTATGAAATTATTATTTTACAGAGTAAGGGGGCATCCAATCTTTTTAGCTGTCGATGTGGAGCACAGAGTCAAAAAGGTTGAGAACCAGTGCCTTTGATCTTATAAAATTACTTGGATTTCTAATTCTTCAATTGAATGAGCTGACAAGTAAGATATTCCTAATGAAGTGATTGGATGAATATCAACTTTCTATTTACTTTCTGGCTCTGGCGAAAAAAAAAATCGAGTTTTTTTTTTTGCCGGGTGAGAAAAAACCAAAGCACACAAAAACTGTGCCTTACAAAATGTAAAATAAGAATAAAAGAAAAAAGATCGGTAAACAAACACGGCAGATGATTTGTAGCAAAATAGGTGATGTTGTTTAAAGACTTAAACTGCTTATCAAATCCTTAAGATCCAATCACCCGTCCCCCCCTAAGCCAATGAGTAATCAAAGAGGCTTGTTGACCCCCATCACTTACAAGACAAACATAGCCTTGACACGTCAGGAGAAGTCATTTCTAAACACGGCACATTGTATACTTGAGAATATAATGATTTTGATTATATTCAGTTGTAGAGAAGGTATTATATTAATTAAAGTTCTTCAACAGGGAAATACAAAGACTATTGTTTGTGTTTTGAGACTGACACCATTGTTAAAACCAAAATTGATGTTGGAATTTATGAATATATTTTAATCGATAATTCTTTTCTCTCCCCTTTTCTCTCCTTTTATTCAAAATACTTTGAAAGACAAGAGTCGTTGTATGAATATGATTTAAATGTTTAATTCATGTTGATCTTTTGAGCCGAAACGGGTTTCTTGTTTTGTTTTCTTAGCTCCCAGCAAAAAGAAAGTTGATAGTTCATATTAATATTTCATTTTTCAATGCCTCGTTTTCTTTGTCAGAGTTGATATTTTATTCATGGAAATCTGTTGCAGGGCAAAACAATTCGCTTTCACAAAGGGAATGAATAACAAAACCAAAACTGAACTTGACAATTTGAATTTAGCCAAACGGAAAAATTGAAAAAAATATCTTACAACTGTGTTTATTTTTGTGCTAACTCGGTTAACCAGTGCAGTATTAACTATGTAATAAAAGAAGTATATGCTAAGGGCCCCACATTTTCAAGAGCCCCGCACTGAATGTTCCCAGGAAGGAAAAGGTTTTAAAATATTCGGAGTCAATCGTTTTCTCCTGAGTTTATTTCACGGAGTTTCAGCTTGCATTGTTTTCCTGGAAAATAGTACTCTTTCAATATATATTATCAATCACAACACTCTCTGGTGTAATCACTGTTGCGGGTTTAGGTTACTCATATCTGCTGTCTATATATCTATGTATCCGGACTTTGCCCAGTCCTGACCATTTATTGTAGAAACTTGAAATTTCGCACACACACTCCCCTCAATGAGTAGGGAAAACACATTTTTTTTGTTTTTTTAAAATTCTCACCCTATATATTTTTTTATTGGAGGATTCAATTTACAATGAAAGTTCATGTCAAATTGGTCCCTTACTTATTGTCCAGCAGCAGGATGCTTTTTTTTTTTAAATTTGTATTTTTAATGATTACAGCCCCCACCCCAAAATAAGAAAAGTAACTCATGCGTTGAACATCTCTTTTCCAAATGTTTCAATTGATCACCCCATCGAGTGATTAAACAGGCCTTTAAAAAAATTGATTCAAACCATACTGGTAGTGTTTTCATCAAAGTAACTTGATTTTACCACCACCAAATATATGGGTGGCGCTGACTCATAATTTTCCTTGGAGTACTATTACTTTCCTCTTATTAGATGGAGTATTATAAACTGATATTTTTTCAATTAATTCTAACTATTTCTTCATCCCAATTTTTACTTTATTCTTTATTTTCGATTGTGTTATTTGCTCACAGCCGTAGAATGACAGTCCAAGTTGTAGTTGTGATGATAACAACTGAATATCAAGATGGAGGTAAAAAGGAGTCAAAATAAATGGAAAAAAAAATCAGACAGCCTAAAAGTTGACCAAAGCTGGTGATTTGAGGCGTAAATATTTTTCACTCCACTTGTTCAGAATGTTGGCAATAAAGCTATTCTGTGATTGTTTGGTCTTATTCTAGGGGCTAATAAGAGACAAAGCCTAGCATATTTCACCGACTGCTCACCAAGACTTTATGGAGGTGGTTTAGATGTTGATGTAGGTTTTTCTATAAAGAATAGGAGAATTCGTTTAACAGACGTCTTTTCACCTTGCTAATTATGGTGATGATGTTTTTGACACATAGATCCACCTTTTGTTACATATGAATGGGTTTTTATTTCTTCTCCAAAAGTGGAACATTATTTTCCCGAAAAACTAAAAAAATGCTTGAAATATTTGAAGACAAAACTTTTAAAGGACAAAAAACAAACAAACGAATCTTACCCACGATTTTTCGATTATAGAAATTTTGTTTTCTGTTGGAATTTTTCCAGATGACAGATCATTATTATGTATAGATTTTTCCAGACTTTTGTTCTCATCTGGATTCAAATTTTGAACACAACATTTCGTTAATTGAACCCCACAACCTCCATCAAGTGGCTGTCGTAAATGGGGAGGGTTCAGAATACTGTGATGAGCCCCAACCCCATCTAGGTATGAATGTACTCATTCCGTTGACAATTTTCTGATGGTAGAGATCCTTAGTCTTGGACATCGGCACGATGATGACACTAAAAATGATCTGCGATATGATATTGACCTGGAGATCTTTCCCAGCCGAAAGTACACAATGGAATGTTAAACTGAAAAAGAAGACAATGCCGATATGCTTTGATAGAGGCTCCCTTGTCCCAGCATTTCGAATTCTCCCTATTTACGACGCCGATATAAAGAGGGCTATAAGGTACAACGGCCCGAACGTGTTGAAAAAATGAGCCAAAATGAAGATAACAGTCTGAAAATGTATACAAATACAAATTTTATGTTCAAACTCTTCAAGGGAGACAATTATCGGGAATGAACTAAACGTATCTATTTCTTTCCCTTTTAATCTTTTCACAGCGACGATCAAGATATCATCAAGCCTATCCGTAAACGCCGACCTTCCGTAGCTGCAAGCTCGCAAGAAACATGGCCAAACAGCCGTGTTAACATTGAGCTGATTGATAGAAAGTTCGAAGTTGGAATGAGATTCCTGCCGAGAGAGTTGAGCTGTACAAAGATTCTCAAGTCCCTCAGCAGAACTTGTGTAAACCAGTCGGCAGCTTGCAAAGACCAGTATTCCGAGGCAGAGTGGCGGGAGGAAAAAAAATACAAATTACTTTCAAGTTTGTTCAATGCTCTAAAGAGTGAGAGGGCATCTGGAGATATTTTTGGTGCATACTTACGCGATAAAAATCTCGAGGTGAGCTTAGTGCGAACAATCGTCGAAAGCTTCTAAAATCTCAAGTTTTTTTCCCTTTTGGGTTCCTAATGAAGATACAATATTTCCATATTTATTTTGGGGGACAAGCTCACTTAAAATCATAACAATGCACGTGCAGATTCATTTTCCGTTTTAATATTCAACTTGATACAGGTCAAGTTATCTCTAAAAAAAGTGCTGTCCCTCCTACAGACCAAGTTGTATCATTTGATTTTTACATCTCATACTCCAACATTGCAAACGTTCTAAGGTAGGGTTAAAGGGAAGTTTAGGATTGGAGATATGGGTAGGGTTAGGTAAGTTGGGACCGCAATCATTGAGTACGAGACACAAAAGTAAAGCAGTGCGATTAGCAGGAGGAATTGCACCTTTTCTCTGGGATCGCACCACTTGACATTTATCTTTAACTCAATCTTTGGAAATTAATATTCACCAAATTTTTGTATGTTTTGTTTGTACAGGTTGAGCCTCACTCATCCGGCTAATTCAAAGTCAGACAGGTCAGGGGCGCTAGAATCGATTTGGGGCAGAGGTGGGGGCAGCTCTCCAGAAAGGGCATTTTGCAACATATTTCCATTGTGATGGCTTAAAAAAAGGCTAAAGTTTTCATTTCCAGCGAACTTTATTGCAAACATCTGTTATGTACTGACTTAAGGTCCATTTATCAAATAAAATATCCAAGACTTCAGAACAAATTATCATGAGAATAATACATTTACTTTTATTTGAATTACCAATTACTTTTTAATAGTTGGCCAGATAAATTGGAAAAAATCAGCCAGATCTAGTAAGAAAATGATCAAGGAAATGAAGTTGACGTGACACAGATATTTGCTACTCTACAGATTTGAGCAATAAAAGTTGTTTTATTGGGAATATTTCTATGCATAAAGTATAGAGAACTGTTGTTGCTAAGAATTACAAACCATACTTGACAGCACTGAGACAACCACAAGAATCTATCGTTCACTAAGCAGAACTTGTATTTCTGTTCAAAGAAATGGAAGGAAAAATGGCTCACTGGAGAATTTGAAGATGCTTTAACATAATAAGCAAGACATTTGTCATTTAAATAATTCAGAGAAGACTTTCTTTCATAGAGGAAGTTTTTTTTCGATTAGCAGAAAAATTTCTATTCAGCTGGTAATTAGAAATAAGTATTTGATTCAGTATGTTTAACAGTTTCCTTTTTTCATAGAGGGGAAACAGCAGTCCCTGCTTCCCTGTGATTCAAAGGCCACTGAGACAGGTATCGGAATAGCAAATTTCCTGAACCGATGGAGATTAGGGTAGAAAATGGAACCTCACTAGTTTAGCAAGCTTGGGACCAATAAGTTCTTAGACTAGCAGATTTTCTAAACTAGGCTTACTGGACTCCTTTTTTTCTCAAAAATTTGGAATGTAAACTTGAAAAATAAATAAATAAGGAATAGAATTTTCAATAAAATCAGAGGCTATATGACCGGAATGTTTAAATTATCACGTTTTTTTTTACGACGAAGGTCACAAGTTCAATGTATTCAAAGAGAACTGTATAAAGAAGATATCGGAAGATTGTCGTGCAAGTGCTGAGACACCGGTCAGTGGATCAATCCTCCTGAGTTGATAGAGAAACACCGAGCCCAAACACATTCAAAAACATCCCGTTCAAGTTGTGGAAGCGAAAAGGAATTATATACAATTCTGATGTAGAACTTTATGCAATAACAACTGCTTGCGTTTCAAGACACGAAGCAGCATCTGTTAGAAGCTAGTATAAGATGCCATCTCTAAGGCCTTATCCTAGACGACGACTATCATTATCATCATCATCATCACCACCATCATCATTGTCGTTGTTGTTGCTATTATTTGCAATTTCACATCAGTTGCCCGGTGGTCATTGCTGAAGGCTGAGTGACAATAAGTCTCCTCAGGCCTTCAGCCAAAATCTCTCCTCTCCCTCGCCTATCATGCAAGTGCTGTGGTTAACATCTCCGCTTTCATTTTCCTTCCTCTGTTAGGCCACTGCTAACATTTATCATTAGATTCCAAAAGATTTGATTCTTGTTCGTTTTTAAAATTTCGTAAAAATTTCCAAATGCAAATTATTATAATTATTTATGGTTCGCAGCTTTACATACTGTCACATATCAAGAATATCTCCGGTTCTGTTGAGTGCACAAATAAGTTTTATCACAGGATTTTCTCTAATCACTTTTTACTAATGGCACACAGATTTTGGTGGTATAATTAACTTCTAAACAAGTTTTTAAAAAATTCCATCGGGTGTTGATTTTTTAAATCTGTATCTACAACCACCAGATTTAAAACGACTGTTTTGAACCATTGAAGCTGCCGGACAAGTTAATCCCAGATTAGTGAGGTTTAACCTGTGTTATGAGAAATATTCAAAAAATGATGAAAGATGAAAACTGATGGAAACAGTCAACCAAAACTGTCAATATAGGTTTGGCTGGTTAGCTATGTATGTGTTGTGTACACCGGCCACACCAATTGAGCTAGAGGGCTGAAACTTCAAGTGTCTACTCCTTATTATGTGTAGAATGAATTTTTTGCTTTGGTTTTTAAACTCCTCTCGTAAATTGATTTTTAGTGGGGGTTCAATATGCATTGAAAGATTACACTAAACTGATCCTCAAGTTGTGTTGTGTCCATAATTTTTTCCTCTATTTTAAATATTCTAACGTAATCTGAGTTGTATTTCATGAAGCCAGTACGTCATATTTGTGTTTTCTTTTCTGCAAAGTAAAAAATCTGGATGAACATTCTCTAAATGTGCTGATTCCATCATTTTTGCCAGGGGGGGGGAAGAGGGGTATATATATCGGATGGAGAGTAATGGTCCAGTTTAGCATTATAGTTACATTGTTATCACACTCCAACCTTTAAAAAAACTTAGAAATTGTTTCTCAAAACTTTTTTTCTCAGTAAAACCTTTTCTAGGTCCATTAAGTATGAATGCTAAATTGGGTTGGGCTGCCCCCGTGTTAGGGTAGATTCTGTAGCGTGAGAGACAAACAGGCTGCGAGACACCTGTCACATATATATGCAAAAGGAGATCAGTGCCAGTCATCAAACCCTCTCCCTTCCTACACTCTTTTTAAAAACTAAAACAAAGGAATGAATGCTTGAATGATGCAATCATTTCAACTGCTAAATACCGTTGTCCCTGAATACAGTATTGCCACGTTACCTACATTGCAGAACAAAATTCATACGCGTCTAAATTCCACCCTCTTATCCGTAAGGTTACGTCCTTCGTGAAACACTCGGTATTTATAGAGATGATTATCGAAATGTTTTTTTAAAACTTTGTATATTTGGCCAAGTCTAAATTTCTGAAATGTTGTTGAGGGATTTTCTATTTATACTTTTGGTTTTACACTTAGAGTTTTTTTTTCAATTTTCTAGGCACCAACTTATTGCCTGATGCTGTGGGATGCCATTAGCAAGTTTCTCTACCTTTTCTATCATCAACCAATGGTATGGTCAAAGGTCATCAGACAAGTCAGGGTAAGAATCAAATATTTTTGTTAATTGTATTAATTGTGATAATCAGTTAATTCCAGTGGAAAGAAATTCACAGTTATACAGATTTTTGTAAGCCTAAATAGTGTAAAGTACAAAAAAGCAACATTATGGTCTGCGGCTAATCTGAGCATTTATTCAAAATCTCAAACAAATTTTATAATTTATATTGTAAAATAATTGTTGTTTTGAATTCACTTATCAATATTATAATAATTGTAATTCATATGTTTGTCTCAGATAGAAACTGAGTGCGCTTTTTGTAATATGATCCATATTTTTGATGTTAATATTTGGTGTGAATAAAGATGAAAGATGCCTTTTGTGGCCCGTTAGATCAAAAAAAGGTTGCCTATGCCTGGTGTGAAGCAAAGAAACAAATACCATTAATTTATATGAGAACATTTTCTTTAGCATACCCCCCCCCAAATGGTTAGAATGGCGTGTCAGGGTGGATCATTGGAGGTTGTGATGCTGGGAGTTACAGGAGAGAGAGGAAGAGGGTATGCACTGCCTCTATAATGGCTGGCTGCAAAACAAAAGCTGAATGCTATTTCACTTTTTACTTTTTATCGAAAAAGTGAAGAGGTGTAAAACGAACTTTCGAAAATTGAAGACTATTCGTATATGAATTGAGAAAAGAAACTAAAAGACATGTTTCAGGCCAGTGTTTAAAATTGTGGGCAGGAGATATTCTATCAGCAATCTTGTCACTTTAAAATGGAAGAGTCCATGATCACAGACAAAGAACCAAGAAAATCACTCTATTCAGTATATAAGTAGATTGTTCTCATTTGTCTATCACCTCTCCAACCATCCTTAACATTCCTGTACCTACCAAGGATTCTGCAGGAAAGTTTGATTAGGGAGAATCTTTTTTTCCAGAAATGAATAGTGGGTGTTTTAGTAAGTATTTTTGTCTTGGGTAGACATCAGCCACCCGATATATTTTCCAGTTATGACGTCATCAAATATGACGGCTACTTGATAATGAAACTTGTCATTTCTCTTTTAATACTGGCCTGATCTGTATGAAAATTCCTCGTTTCACCTAATTCGGCCCCCATGAAGATAATAAGTGAAGTTGGATTGAAAAATCTTCGAAAATACTTAGAATGATTAATTTAAGGGTATTCAGGACTTATATGATGGCTGCTTGATCATGAAACTTGTCATATCTCTGGTAATAATTGTTGATTTGCATGAGAGTTAGTCAATATGTAATAGTTATGGTATTCTCCTGCATATAAGACACACCATCATATAAGATAGCATATGAACAGTAATTGCAAATAATGCTGGAGAAAATGTGATCATTTCTACTAGCAAACTGTTCCCAAAGAGGATTGACAATTTTTCTATAATTGTTTTCCCCTGGGTCCCTTGATATGGGTAATGGTGAACAAGCTGGTCTTGCTGATCATTACTAATGAATGGTTTTATTTGATCCTCAATGGGTGCCCCATATTTTAGGCCTTAGGACAAAACTATTATCACCATAATCATCAATAGTTGGACATAGACCTTCTCTTAGATTTGACAGACCTTGCTATCATGGGCATTGCAAAGTCGGTACTTTCTGAATTTATTTAGCTCGTCAGGTCATCTTACTTTCTATCGGCCACAATGTCGCATATGATCTCTGAGGATGCTCAGTTGATAATTTTTTTCTATTTTTGTTAGTTTTTCTCCGCTTCCTTTCTATCTTTCTCTATTTCTTTTTTTTTGTCAGTCAATATATATATATATATATATATATATATATATATATATATATATATATATATATATATATATATATATATATATATATATATATATATATATATCACACGCACTGGCCACACCAAAGAAGCTAAATAGCAGGAAATTTCAGCATTTGATCCTTTTTATACATAGAAAAAAAGTTTTTTCTGTTTTTTCTTCAAAATTCCAATGCTATATAGGTTTTTATTAGTGGTTCTATCTACAATGTATCCTTATGCTAAATTGGTCCCTATTTTGTGTCTAGCAGTAGCCGTGCTCGTACACTTTTTACCGATTCAAAACAAGGCGAGAGAAGTAATTATTCATTGATCACCCCTTATTCCGATTTTTCAGTCGATCACTACGAAGCATGCTGCCAAAAGACATTGGTCATATGACGGTTTCTATTGAGTGACTAACCTGTTTCTGTCTCTCTGAATTTGTAAGCCATAATGTTTCCTCTCCCATCTATGTAGTCAAACTCTGAAACCCATATTTGGGATATAAGCCGATAAGTTAAATTCACATCCCCTACCATGATTTAAACTCACAACCAACTGATTGCCAGGAGGCTGTCACACTAATTGAGCTAAATTGACAAGTTTTATGAAAATATCCATACATATATACTAGGGCTTGTTTCCTTCTAATAAAATAATACATTCATGAAATAAATTTGTATATTTTTTGTCTATCATATATACAATAAGAAAATTGCAATAACCATATTCAGTCGGAATAGAGGCAGGAGTGGAGTTTAACCCGGCAGCAGCCAGGCTTGTTCTATTGAACAACCATAGCCACCAAAGATATCATAGGATTCTATCCATTTTTGTGTATGTTTGTTTGTGTGTTCCAGTGCTTCTGGCCATACTGTTTTATCTACTTCTGAAAATGTTTTATCTGATTTTTGGAAAAAAAGCTTTTTGACCTTTTGATGGCCTTATTTCTAATGAGTTTATTACCAACATCAAGATTCTCCAGAATCTAGATATTTCTAGATGTTTTCTTAATTTATTTTAGATGTTTTCCAATGGGAAACGCCAGTGATGTCATGATAAGAATTCATTCTGACCATATTTATCGTTTGATAGAACTTTTTTTACATGACTTCAAATTTTGACGCTACAGTTGTTCAATTATTGACTGTGATGGCGAGTTATTTCTTTCTTTCTTTCTTTCTTTCTTTCTTTCTTTCTTTCTTTCTTCCTTTCTTTCTTTCTTTCTTTCTTCCTTTCTTTCTTTCTTTCTTACTCACTCAGACATCGTGAACCTTTTCCCTTCTTTATTTACATTTTGATTTTTTGTTTGTGTTTCTTTCAATTTTTTTTTTGTCTCTGTATGTTTATTTCTTTCTTTTAGTCTTTCTGAATGATTTTCTTCCTTCTTGCTCACTGTCTTCTTCTTCCACATTACTTTTTTACTAAACGTTTTTCATTCCCTTATTTTGCCTTTATTTCTTTCAACTTTTTCTCCTTTCATCTCTTCCAGTCTTTCCTTTCTTTTCGTTCTCTGAAGAATATATAAAAAGATTTTCTCAGTCACGTTGCCCTTTGCCTGTGGCAAACATTTCAAGATTTTAAAAGAAAAAGCGGTTTCTTTCTCTCTCTCTCAAAACGCTCAACGTTTTAGCATTTATTTTTGCCTAGCCTTTTGTTCACTGTCTATTTAAGATGTCCATAGGTCAATTTTTTTTTCAAAATCTCTGCCTCCTTTTTTTCTTTGTGTTCTTTTGGAACGGAGGGCAAAGATATTTTGTTGATATTGAAAGCAAAAGTCGACTTTCTCTTGGGTTGCTTGTTATTCTCCAAGTCTCTCTTGAGTGTTAACGGTTTCTCTAAACACTCGGCTGAGAATAGAAGTTGGGAACTTTTCCCAAGAATGTCTGTGGCTGTCTGGATTGCCTCGCCTGTTTTATTCATTATCCATTTATTTATATAGCGAAGATTTTCAGCTCCTTCATCTAACACAGCCTAAGGTGTTGGTCCAACATAAGTCCATCACCACCAGCAGATCTAACAAGACCATAATAAACATGGCTTTTACAACTGCTAAATCTACCAGTGATGCCACCACCACCACCACCACTACTACTACTACTACTACTACTACTACTACTACTACTACTACTACTACTACTACTACTACTATCGTTATTATTACTCTCAACAATTCTGCTATAAAAACTATTAATAACATTAATATTAATGTTTTCTGTCTGAATTTTGGGGATGAGGGGTCATCAATAAAGATAGATTTTCCCAGACTGTTGTCTTCATCTTGGTTGTTCATTTTCACGCAACATTTCGGCTGTTGAATTCTATGGTCTTCTTCAGGTGGGTGTTGTAAGTGGGGGATGTTTTCCGAAAGGAGCCCTTGTCCAATCATTTCGACCCCATACTGACAACATCCACCGGAATAAATCCCTAGGATACTGCAAATGGTGGGAATTTCTATAAGAAAACCCCACATGAATCCTTCCACTTGAAGTAATGGACAAATTTTTCTCCTTATTTCTATGCATCTCTGACAGTTACTTCAACTAGACGGGTCCATTGCTTAAAGAGAATATAAACTGTTGATCTTATTTTGCTTCACTCTGTATATTCAAAGATATTTCTGCATTTCGAACACAACTAAGCTTCTCCTGTCGCAGTAAATGGGTTAAGTGTCTTTTTTTCTTTCTTTCTTTCTTTCTTTCTTTCTTTCTTTCTTTCTTTCTTTCTTTCTTTCTTCTCATTCCTGTTTCTCACTTTGCCTATTTCCTTCTTTCTCCTCTTCTCTCAAATATTTCTATCTTTCTCCTTTTTCGGCTATTCTTCTTGTTTCCGCCTTCTTTTCTTCCATGATGGACTTTTTCATTCATTCGAAATTGTCAACCAAAACTGTCATCAAGACTGTCAACACAGGTTTCTTCAGTCGTTAAGTTGCTCTGGCTGGCTGGCAAGCTACATATGTATGTATATATGTATGTATCGTACGAACAGGCTGCAAGAAAACACTTTCAATTTGCAATGTAAGTTTATGCTAAACTGATACCTTAGTTTGAGCCCGGCAGCATTCAAGCTGATTTTCTGAGAATTTAGCTTTTTTAGTGATCATATCCTGAAAAAAGGCGAAAGAAGTAATTTAATCATTGATCACCTTTTTTTAAACAATTTTTCAATGCTGCCAAAAGACAATAGTCATATGACGGTATCTATTGATTGACTAACCAGATTATCTCTTTCTTTCCTCTTGTTTTCTTTTTCCTTTCCAACCAAAACTGTCAACATATGTTTCTTCAGTTTTTAAGCTGGTCTAGCTGACTGCCTATGTATGTATGTATGCATTGTGTGTAAAGGCTGTCTCAATGGAGCTAGAGAACTGAAAATTTGAACGTTTACTCGTTATTATTTTCAAGAGAAATTCTTTTTTTTTTTCCTAACATCCCCCACCCCCGAAAAGGTTTTTAGCGAGGGGTTTTAATTTGCAAAGTAAGTTTGTCATAAATTAGTCCCTCAGTTTGTGTCCGGCTGCATTCTCACTAGTTATTTTCTAGAATTCAAACTTTTTAGTGTCCCAGCAAAAGCCGGGAGAGGTAACTTATCTATCGATCACTCCTCTTTCTAATCTTTTTTGATTGATCACTCCCAACACGTCATGCTGCCAAAAGACAATGGTTATGTGACAGTTTTTATCGAGCGACTAACCAGACCCTTTTTTCTATTCCTCTCCCTCTCTTCAATGTTGGACTTCTGATTTATTTACATTGCTTCTTGTGATTTTTTTTTTTTCATCCTATTTTGTTCTTTATATTCTTTCAATATGTCTCTTCGGACTGACAGAAAAGAGAAAGTCATTTAGATAACTGCTGGCTGCCCTGATTTTATGCCAGGGATACATTCCTACAGGCGGGACATTAAAAAAAAAGGCATCAGCGCAAAATCAGTCCGTGCATTCTGGGCGTCCAAAGATCTATAAACAAATACTGCCCATCATCATCATCATCATCATCATCATCTGTCAGTGGGGGTCAATGGCCTTTCCCATCTCTTCCCATGACGAGCGTGATTGCGCTAACCTCTACCTCGTCTTTTCTATTTCATCCCTCCATTTTGTGTCAGGTCTTTTCCTACTACATTTGCTGTCCTACAAGTACCGATCAGTTAGCCTCTTGCTCCACCTTTCTTATTGGTAGTCTCCCTTATTGTTGCTTAATTACTTGTATAATATCCTTTATTGAGGGTCCTCCCTTCCGATCCATTTTGATCTTTTTCCGTTGCTAAGAGCTATTCCTAACATTGCTCTTTCCATTGCCCTCTTTGGGGTTCTGGGTTGATTTTGAAGTGGTTTTGTAAGTTTCCAGGTTTAGCATCCATTTCTAATTAGTAAGTGCATAACCACTTCATTAGTTATATTAATTATTATACTACTTATTATATTAATTATTATATTAGTTGTTATTACAAAACAGGTATCACTTCAAGGGATAATCCAAAATATTGCTCATAATTGGAAAGATCATGTTTGTAAATGTTTACCTTATTTTTCCACTGTTTGGTCAGGGATGGTGCCATCAGCAGTGAGAATATGATCTATGGCCACAGTCATTAAAATTTGGCATTAGTGTGATTCGACATGAATCAAACTGGCATTAAATCATGGCAGCCTTTGCTCTTCTGTCACAGAGAGAGAAGTGTTTTCAAAAATTCTAATTCTTCACAATTACTATTATTGTTTTTTTCTTAGAATACCGGTGGCCATCTTTTCTGACACAAATGGAATCTATGCGTTTTGTGAAAAAGAAATTTCCACTTGTACATGAGGTGTTTCAGGGAGATGGAGACAGACGTAGAATTATATCATATTGTCTCTTTTTCTTCCCCACGTATCCTACTTGTCAGACTCCAGAACCAAGTCTGGAGTTGACATAGTTTTCTGACTGTAATGACAATAAGAACAATCCTTGCCAAATCTTACTATTCCTTACTGTGATTTGAATTCATGACCAACACATTGCTAGTAGGCTGTCTTAATGACTGAGCTAAATTAGCAAGTCGTAATTTCTTATGAAATTTAACATACAAATATGAACAGGCTTATTTAATTCCGATAAATAGATAAATTTTAGCCCCCAAAATATCTGTTTTTGTAATCTTTCATTTATTATATGTATAATAGAAAAATTTTAATAATCATTGTCGGTTGGAATAGAAGTTGGAGTGGAATAAGGCTGTAGAATGGATCAGCCAAAACCTTTTGTAAGCAATATAAACGACAAGAAGGAATTGATTTGTTAAAAAAAAAAAAAAATGTTTCAAAGAAGAATCTTTCTTTTGTGGATGTGTGGGTGATAGATTGGTTCAAGGCTCAGTGAATGGGGTCAGCAAGCCAAGCTCTGGCTGAGACAGTTTGCAATCACTACAAATGCCCATGGGAAAGGCATGGATCCACCTCTTCTCCTCTTCCAATACATCATGGGCCAGTGTGGGAAGGGAAGGCTCTCCATATCTTCTTACTTGAGTAAGGGAGCCCTTTATCCCTACGATGGGTCTGGCAAGCCAGAATTGGATTAATAGATTGCTTATGTAGAATGAAGGAGCATTAAAGAAGATAGACAAAAGTAATGTGACTGCCATCTCTCCCTCCCTACGACACCTCAAGTATGAGAAGAGGATTAAAAAAAAAATTTCTTTGTTGAATTTGCTGTGTTATAATTTCAGTTAATCCATTCTGAGTACCTTTCAGCCGGTGCCAGACTGAATGTTGAATGTAATCCTGATATTACACATGAAATCCAGAATAATCTGAATGATCCAACAGGAGACATGTTTAAAACTGTTGCAGAGCATATCTTGGCAGTCTTGCTGCCATCCTGGAAACAATTCTGCAATGAAGAGAAACAGAAGGCAGTAAGTGCTTTCATTTTTCTTATTTAAAAAAAAAAAAAAAGGATTATTTCTGTTAATGAATTATTTACTTGTGTCAATAGCAATGTACATAAAAAATTTAAAAAATGTCTGCATTTTAAGTCATTGTTTAACAAGAAGGTACCTGGTATTTTTTGTGTATTCGCAAAAAAAAAGTAAATCAGAGAGATTACTCAATAATTAACATATAATAGTTTTCCCCCTTGACAAATGTTAAAGATAGAAAAAATAGACTTTTAGATGGCTTACATAAGTAGTGATGCAGGCCAATTCCCAGAAAGCCTTTCAGACTGGGTCTGATTTTGTTTCTGTTTGATTCAATAAAACTGATTTTTTCGTATTTACTGTCCTTTGAGACTGCCACCAAAATCCCTTTTCAAGATTTTCCAAGAATAGAGCAGAAATGTCATAAACGTTTCGTACAATATCTCAACCCTGCAGCCACAGCTGATAAATCTAAAAGAGATTAGAAATACTTATCATTAAAGCAAGCCAGAGAATCCAACCTAGTACTTGAAATGCCTAAACAGATCCCTTTGAAATAATAGTATTTTTCTGACTAATATCAAGCAAATGGTGTCCAAAAGGTACATAGAAGGCTATTGCTTTCTGTAACTCATTCAAGGTCCATAACGATCCATACTGACCATTAGTTGATGAGCACCTTGTCATAGTAACAGCACATGGGACGCTGTGTAACGTCTACATCGTTTTTTAAAAATTTAATTCAAATAACCATCTTATATACTTGTGTATGCAGTATATATATATATATATATATATATATATATATATATATATATATATATATATATATATATATATATATATATATATATATATGCTTCATTGGATGGAAAATTAGTTTTACATCCTATTGTGAAACTTTGAAAATCTTATGGAGTCCAACCGCTAGTGACCACATGAGAATGGCTTTGACTGCCACTTGAGGGTTAGAGTGAAATTGCAACAAGTGCCATAAATCACAAAAAGGGTGAATATTCAATTGGTTGAATTCTACAAGAAATGATTGATGCCTTCATTCCCATCTGTAGACTGTAGCTAAACAATCTGAGGTAAACATTTGTCATTCATGTTCACTGTCATTATGGAAACAAAATACAAGCTGTTGCCAGAGAGGAATTTACCAGATGACACATGATGTTTGATATTATTGAGGGATAGGCAGCTTATTTGGCTTAGAAACCACCCAAGTGTGACAGCAATCATTTATCCCTCGCCCAAAATGTCTATAATTTGTCATCATTGTTTTTCCCATTGGTCTACTCACGCACTTTATCTATAGCCAATTTTTATTCACTCGAAATAGTCGTTAACTAATTGTTTTTTATTATTTGATCGATAATATAAGCAGTTTTGATAAGTCAACCCATAAGAACCATCACGTGACAATGCTGCGTTGGAGGTGATAATAAAAAAATTGGAAAAGAGTGGTGATCAATAAATAAATTACTTCTCTCACCTTTCGTTGGGCGATGAAAAACAAATGTAACTGCTGTTGGACACAAAATAGGGACCAATTTAACATAAACTTACACTTTAAATTGAACCCCCCTGGAAACCTTTTGGGGGGGAGTAATAAAAAAAAAATAACCGTTTTTTTCGAGACATAAAACCATTGAAATTGGAGGGCCGAATGTATATAATTACTTTCAATTGTATTTTAAAAAAAGACCTGAATTATTCAGCTGGCACATTTGGAAAAAGGAAGGGGAGGGGGTCATAGAATTTGACAATGGCTGTCTAACTACTATTTACACCGTCAATGATTTTGCGTGAATATGAGGGAAAACTACTGAAAATTTGTCAAGAAATGATTTTAAAGAATATTTGTGACATTCATAAGAATGACTGACAAAAAAACAGGTATTAAGATTATTTATTTCTGATGTCTATAACCGAAAATTGGTTAGGAATGATCTCTAATGATTTCAAATGATCTCCAAGGTTAGCAAATGTGAGAAGTTGATTTTTATTGATTCTCCATGTAGAATATTAAGTCAAGAGACCATGTAGTTCTAGTGGTGAAGAGGCTAGACAAACAAACAAAAGGCTCAAATATTAGCATAGACATACAGTTGCCATTTGTAAAGGTTAGGGGCACCAGGGGGCATCTGACACACTAAATCAGCATATAATTTTTTATGACCCTCCCAACCCATCTGGTCCCAAAAACCCATAAGTCTTATACAATAAACCCATCAATAAACAAGCCCCGAATAGCGAATGTACAAATAAATAAATGAATACAGTCAAAAGTTTTTGATTTCAAAACTCAACTTTAGTGTTTCTTTATACTATTTTCTTGTAATTAATTGAACTTTCAAAATGGATGTTTAATTATTGCAATACGTTTTGAAAAAGTGCTAACAAAGTGCTTGTTAGATGCTTGTTGAAAAAATATACAGCTAATTAACAAACACTATGAATTTCATAAAATCATAGTGAAGTGATTATTAAAAATTTTGTCTTCCCTTTTTATGTTTCTAATTACATTTATCTCAATATTTTTGTTGCTTTTTAAAAAACTTTACCCAGTCTGAAAAAAGTTGCATTTCAAAGCAAGAAAAAGCAACAAAAGATGAAGGTAAAAGGTAGCTTAAAAATGGAAAAAATTGTTATCAATGTTTCATGGTACTTAATGTATTAAAAAAAAAAATAAATGCAGTAAATTGGAGAAAAAAAATTGTCTTAAATACTGGTCAAATATCTGGTTTGCCAAGATGAGCAAGTTTGAGTCTTCAATCATAAGTTCACAACCGGCTTCATATTGTTTAGATGAATAATTTTTGGTTGATAATTTTCTTTCTTTCTTCTTATTAATAGCACAAAGATTATTACAATACTTTATGATTTCTTAAACTTTTTACGTTTCATTTAGCCTATTTTCTATGATGTGGTACATAGCTAAACTCTCTCAAAATATTCCCATTAATGATTGGTAAAAAGCTATTTCTTCAAATGTTCAAATTCAGATGAAATGTTTACTTTTTATTATCCATTATCTTGCAATTCAAAAAAACAATTCATGTGCAACATCCAAATAGTTTGAATCAGTGTTTGGCAAAATGTGGTCCAAATCTGGTCCATGGCCACATTTCATCAGGCTTTCTGACTTGCTATAAACAATAAGGTTTTGTCTTATTTATCAGTCTTTGGTTTGTTAGCAATGAAATTCATTATTGAAAATAAGAGAGCAAGAGGCTCATTTTTTCAATGGCCTCAAACAAATCAATATTTCAGGTTGAAGATGATTCAACACTAGGCATTCTTGCTGGTCTATCAATAAACACAAAATCTTAACCAAAAATAAAAGATATTTTGTTTCTCTGGAAAGAATTTCATACTTCTTATTGATTTTAGTACAGGGAAGTTTACATAGGTATCTATGCCTAGAATGAAAAAAACACTAAAGAATTATTGAAAAACAAGATGTTTCTACAGCCTTGTATGATCATTTCAATTTTGATTCACTCCAGCCCACCAGACACAGAAACATTTCTGATCTGGCCCATAATGTTTGCTGACCCCTAGTCTACAATATTCATGGAATGATGACAATACCTATCCACAGAACTTTAATCCTTTTTTCTATAAGTAACCTGCAACAAAAATTGTCACCAAAACAGTCAATATGGGTTTCTTCAGTTTTCAAGTTGGTTTTGCTGGCTGGTTGGCTGGCTACGTATGTATCTATGAATGATATGCATGGGCAACAAAAATGGTGCTCCAGGGTAGAAAATTCCGACATTTATGACTAATTATATCTGGAAAAAAATTTTTTTTCTTAAATCACCCCTCCCTTATAATAGGGTTTCCGTGGAATTCAGTTTACAACGTAAGTTTATGCTAAATTGATCACTTAGTTTGTCTCTGCAGCACTCACAATTATTTTTCGAAAATTCTGACTTTTTGGTGATCACTGCCTAACAAAAGGGAGGAGATGAAACCTTCTCATTGATCATCTCTTTTTTAACAGTTTTTAATTGATCAAACCAAGCCAGGCATGCTGCCAAAAAACATGGGCCATGTGACTGTTTCTATTGAGTGACTCACCAGAGCTGTATCTATCTATGACTTGTTTCTCTTTCTAACACATAATATTGATGAATTACCCAATGTATTTATTTTTTTGTTCTTTGGAATCTAAGAGAGAGTTCCACTTGGAGCGTTTGAAATTCTTATAACCTATCGAATTTCAACCAAATTCAACATTGGTTAATTTTTCAGGCAAAAGACTTGAGATTTATTTGCACAGACTGAAATTACCAAATAGACATTTGAGTGATCCTTAGCCAATTTCATCTGATGCAAAAACATGGATTTTGAAGTAGTCTACACTTCATTTGAAATTTCTTCTATCCAGAAACAAACAAATGAGCATAATATATATATATCATTAAGTGGACAATATTGTAATATGATAATATTTAAATCAAGTTTATTATACTAACATGTTTCACCTTTTGGCTTTATGAAAGTAATAATTTTAAATGAAATAATATTAAAATACTTGAAAATATTAATTTTTCTATATTGTTTCCTTTAAAATTATTACTTTGATAGGGCTGAAAGGTGAAACATGTTAGTATGATGAACTAGATTTAAATAATACGTTATATCACTTTTTATTTAAAATGATCAGTGCATATACAATAAACAAATAAAGAAAATGAGGCTGCAGCAGGAATTGAATCTATAACCAATAGGGGGGCCACTATAATGTATCATTGCACTCACCATTGAGCTAAACAGCCATCAGTAATGCAAAGGCACAAATAACAAAAAAAAAATGGATATAATTTCTGCTGGATTAAATATCCATTGCTTAATGGTACAATTGTCTTCATTGAGAAACAGATAAAGCAGATATGGACAGTGAATGAACAAAATGAGAATTGGGGGATAAGAGCCTTTGCATTACCATTGGCATTTGAGCTCAATGGTGACGCAACGTTAAAGAGGTATGTTCAATTCCTACGACAATTTATTCTATTTACACTGTCAAGGCCAAATGATACATTCACCCTGTCGTAACAGGAGATCATTTTGAATAGAGTTTCAAAGTGACATAATACATTCATAATTATTTCTGTTGGATTATACATGCATTTCTTAATAATTGTATATATATGGAACATGGAATTTCATCTTGCGTGAAGGCTTATTAAGCACACAGGCCCTGCAATCTATGGTTCTACTGCTGTGGAAAAGCTTTCCAAAAATCTTCATTCATAAAGCCAAGCCATTCACACACACTTATGTATATGTGTGTATAAAGAATATTCAGTTCTTTGTGGTAACATTGTCACCGCAAAGAAATGAATTTTCTGGGTACACTCATTTACAGATGCTCTATCCTCAATATCAAGTATTCTCCATACATACATAACTCAATCATCAAAAAATAGTATCAGTATATATATATATATATATATATATATATATATATGTGTGTGTGTGTGTGTGTGTGTGCATGTGTGTAGCTGCATGGTCACCTATTGTTTTTTGTTCAGAGAATTGAATTCAAAAACTGATAATTAAGTTCAAGTTCCATTATTCATGGTTGGGAAAGGTATAAATCCAATTCTCCCTATGCTCCATATTCTTGATCTTGGTTCATATTTTGAGGCAATATTTCTAATTCAAATGATCTTTCATCTTTTAAAAGAAACTTTCCATGTGTAACAACCTAATAAAACATTTTGCTTTTTTATTGTAGGCAGACTTGCAGGAAGATGCTTGAATGGGAGAAGGTTTTGGATTTACTCTTCAAATAGGGAATTAAAAAAGTTTGCCTTCAGGAATTATGTCAAATTGAAAATGTTTTGAACATAAGACGAAAGGTTTTTATCAAATAAATCATGATGAATATCTGAAATTAATTTCTGCCATATTGAAATGCTTTTTTCTCCATATGATTGCCCGATGTGAAGACAGTTATCATAAACGATATTAATGATCAAAAAAGTTTTTGATATTTTTTTGTCATACTAATCTTTCTTTGTTTTCTTGCTATGATGGATGGATTATATGGAATTTTTTTTTTCCAACAATCAGAAAAGACTAAAATTATAAATATTGCTGTGTTTTCTCTAAAATGGGTGGATCACATTTATTTTCTTCTATTCTTTCAATAATGAGTGAATAATGTTAATTTTCATCTATTCATTCCATAATGAATGAACAAAACTAATTTTCATCAATTCTTTCTAAATTGAGTGAATATAATTAATTTCAATCTATTCTTTCTATAATGAATGGATAATATTATTTTTGTCTATTCTTTCTTTAATGAGTAAATATTGTTCATTTTTTATCATTTCTATAATGAGTGAATGATATTACTTTTTTCTATTATATTGATAATGAGTGAATATTACTAATTTTCATCTACTCTTTCAATAATGGGTGGATAATATTATTTTCTCCTATTTTTTCTGTAATGAGTGAATAATACCAATTTTTGACAAATCTTTCTATAATGAGTGAATAATATCCATTTTTTTTCTATTATGGGTGAATAATATTATTCTTTCTATTCTTTTTAAAATGGGTGAATGATGTTAATTTTTATCTATCATTTCTATAATGAATGAATGATACTATTTTTTGACTATTCTTTCTATAATGAGCGAATAATATTAATTTTGTCTATTCTTTCTATAATTAATGAATATTGCTAATTTTTTATTATTTCTATAATGGCTGAAAAATATGACTTTTTTCTATCATATCGATAATGAGTGAATAATACTAATTTTCATCTATTCTTTCTATAATGATTGAATAATGTTATTTTTCATCAATTCTCTCTATAATAGGTGAATGATATCATTTTTTATCTATTTTCCCTATAATGTGTGATAAATATTAATTTTTATCTATTCTTTCCATGATGAGTTGATAATATTATTATCTTATACTCTTTTATAATGGGCGAATAATGTTAATTTTCATCTATTTTTTCTAAAATGTGTGAATAATATTAGCTTCTATCTATTCTATATATAATGGGTGAACAATACTAATTTCAATGTATTCTTTCTATAATGGATCAATAACATTCATTTTCATCTATTTTTTCTATGATGGGTGAATAACATTATTTTTCATTTATTCTTTCTATAATGATTAAATAACATTAACTTTCTCCAATTCTTTCAATAATGAATTGATGATATTTTTTTCATTTTTTCTATGATGGGTGGATGATATCATTTATCATCTATTCCTTCAATAATGAGTGAATAATATTATTTATTATATTATTTAAATAATGGGAGATTGATATTATTTTTTTCTATCATTTTGATACTAAGCGAATAATATCAATTTCCATCCATTTTTTCTGTAATGGATGAATAATGATAATTATCATCTATTCTTTCTTTGATGATAGAATAATATTAATTTTCATCTATTCCTTCTATAATGGGTGATTAATATTAATTTCCATTTATTTTTTTAATAATTGTTGAATAGTATTAATTTCCATCTTTTTTTTCTATAATGAATGAATAATATTAATTTTCACTTCTTCTTTTATAAAGGATCAATAGTATTAATTTTCATGTATTCCTTCTATAGTGTATGAATAATATCATTTTCTTCTATTCTTTCTGCAATGGATCAATATTATTAATTTTCATCTACTTTTTCTATAATTAGCAAATGATCCTAATTTTCATTTCTATACTGTGTGAATGATGTATAATTTATAATCAGTGAATAAGGATGAATTTTCGTCTATTCTTGTTATAATGGGTGAATAGTATAAATATTTATCTATTTTTTCTATAATTGGTGAATAATATTGATCTTCATCTATTCTTTTTATAAAGAGTGAATAATATTATTTTTTCTATTATCTTCATATTGGGCGATTAATATCAATTTTCATGTATTCTTTCTATAATGAATGAATAATATTATTTTTATCTCTTATTTTTATAATGAATGAATAACAGCAATTTTCATCTATAATTTATGTAGTGGACCAATAATATCAATTTCCATCTAACCTTCCTATAATGATTGAATAATAGTAATTTCTGTCTTTCTTTGCTATAAAGACTGAACAATATCAATTTTTATCTATTCTTCCTATAATGAATGAATAATATTCTTTTCTTCAATTTTTTCTCTAATGGATCAATACTATTAATTTTCATTCATTCTTTCTATAACAAGTTAATGATATAAATTTTCATTTTCTTTTTCTATAATGGGTGAATCATATTATTTTTCATCTATACTTTCTATAATGAGTGAATGATATTATTTTATTCTATTCTTTCTCTAATGAGTGATAAATCTTTTTCTTGTATTATTTCAATAATGAGTGAATAATATGGTTTTCCTTCATTCTTTCGATAATAGGTGATTGGTATTAATCTGTTTTATACAAAATAGTGAACCCATGTTGACTGTTTTATTTTTACTTGTTTGTTTTGGTTTTTTAAATTTAGTTTGTCTAGGTTGTTAGGTGCTCTGATGCCTTGTTCCCTTCCCATAATGTTTACAATCTGACTGACATACTTAATGCTTAAATTTTCAACACTGTGTCATGTGTGTATCCTTGATGTATTGGTAAGTCAACAGGTCAAAAGGTCCACTCCAATCTTGTCAGTTCCACCTAGTTCTGTCTATTGGCCTCCTCCAGTGTGACTGAAAACAAGTAAATAGATAAAAGCACAAAAGTAATTCTTATATGCCTTTTGATTATATTATGTATTTTTCAAATCAACTTGAAGATAAAAAATGCTGTGAATATTAAAAAGTCTTTGAAACTAGCACCAAAAAGGTTTCTTCAGTTTTCAAGTTGTACAGTCTGGCTGGCTTAATATAGGCTGCACCAGTTTACTTCTTATTATCTAGGAAAAACAGTTTTTAAAGAAAAATCCCCATGAGACCAACATCTGTTGTCAGAATGCTATTTTGGGGATGATAAGTCAGAAAAATTGGATAATTGGGTGATCAATAAATAAGTTACTTGTCTTACCACTTGTTGGGCAGTGATCTCTAAAAAGATCTGCAATTTAAAAAAAAATACATATGAATGCTGCCAGACTCAAACTAAGGGACCAATCTAGAATAAATTTCGATTGCAAATTGTTTTGCGCCTGAAAATTTTTTTTTTCCAGCGTTAATGTTCAAGTTTTCAGTCACTATCTCCATTGGTGTAGCCAGTACACATGATATATACATAGCTAGCCAGACCCATTTAAAAACTGAAGTGACTTATGTTGAAAGTTTTGGTTGACGGTTTGTGATAAGAAAGTCAAGTGACATAATATCCTTTGCCAAATCATAAATCATTTTTCTTTTTCTGTTTTGCTGGTCTCTCAACCGATGACAAACTCTGTTTTCCTTATTTTTCATAGGAAACTGCTTGAATAATCATTGCTAACGATTGCCTCCAAAGTCTAAAGTGTTAAAATCAATTAAAACTCTATAAATATCTTTCAGTTCAGCTAAACAAAACTGTTTCCACTTCTCTACAAAACATACTGATCTTGCAAATGGTGGTTCTTTATTTTGATATCTTTTAATGGTTCCTCCTTCTTGAGATTTATAGGATGTCTGATGGTGTTCACTTTTAGTATTCAGCTAGTGTTCTTAAGTGACCAATTCGACTGATAGAAACCATCAACCAAAACTGTCAAAATAGGTTTCTTCGGTTTTCAAGTTGGTCTGGCTAGTTGGCTGGCTGGCTATGTATAAATGACACATACAGGCTGCACCAATGAAGATAGAGGGCTGAACATTTAGAGATTTACTCCTGATTATGTCTTCATAAAAACTTTTTTCCTTCTAAAAAATTAGCCCTTTGAATCGGTTTTTAGTGGAGGCTTCAATTTGCAATGTAAGTTTATGTTAAATCTATCCTTTAGTATGTATCCCACAATATTCATGTATGTCTTTTGAAAATTCAGTTTTTTTAGTGATCACCACCCAACAATTGGCTAGATAAGTAACATTCATTGATCACTCTTTTTTCAAATTTTTAATCGATCATCCCCAACATAGGATACTGTTGGACATGTGATGGTTTCAATTGAGTGAATAACCAAACCTGTTATTTATTTACTTGGAACAGTCCATGAATTGTTGCTATGCTGATGTCTGTTACTGATATTATAAGCAGGACAGACACGGTAGAAAATGACAATATTGGAAGACTTCTCAAGATCCTTTATTTCAATGTTTTGCTCATACCAAGCTTTTTCAAGAAAATAAGGTGCTACAAGAAACCAGATGTTTATATAATTGGTCTTTGAGTCTGTTGTATGTGCTGTGGTAGTGTGTTGATGTGTATGGTAAGCCTACCCACCACACTCACAGAACATCTGTTTTTTTGTAGCACCATTCTTTCTTGACAAAGTTCGGTATGAGTGAAACGTCAAAATTGAGAATCATTTGTCTTGAAAAGTCTTCCAATGTTGTCATTTTACTCTTATATGTATACATATAAATGAGAAATGAATGGCAATATTGGAAGTTTTGTTTTGAATGATTGAAATTCTATTCCTGCATTTCGTCCATTTTCTAGTCTTCTTCAGAGGGAAAAGAGGCGAGTAAACAAGGAGACAACTGTTTATAGCCGGAAGTTTTTGATCGTGTGTTATTTTCTGAAATGGTCGTATGCTTCTTTGACCTGTATAAGTGTTGATTGGTAAGTATGTGGAACTGTATGGCCATACTTGGAGTGTGGAGCCTGATTCATAGAAATTTGAAACTTGCAATAACATGTACGAAGGAAGAACATGTGTGTGGGTTGGAGAGGATGAGGATTTCTTATCTATCTGAATGAAAATGATGTAACGGCTTTGACTTGTATGTGTTTGTGTAAGAATCATCATCATCTTCAGTCTTTTATTGGCTGTCATTGATCACAAGACCTTCCACAGAATTTGCCAGACCTCTCTATCATGGGCAGGCGGAGCCAGTACTCTCTGAATTTGTCTAGTACATCTCTCTATCTTGTATTCTGCCAGCCTTGGTTGTGCATGTTATCTCTGGGGATCCATGTTGTGAGTCGTGATGTCCATCAGTTGTCTGACATATTTGCAATATGACCAGCCCATTGCCATTTGAGTTTTCTAACAGTTACTATGATGTCTCGGATTCCTCTCTTTTCTCTAATATACTGTGCTATCTTATGATCACTCCATGTGAGGTTGAGCATGATTCTGTCATAGTTTTCAGTTTGAGGGTCAATCTTTTGGTTAGGGTCCATGTTTCTGCTCCACATGTGATTATCAGTTAGATACATTGGTTGTATACCCTTCATTTTAGTAGGATTTTCTTGTTCTTAAAAGTTGAGCTTATTCTACTGAAAGCTTGCAGAAATGATGGAACTATTATGTATGGATCAGTACTATACATATACACAAAAATATAGATACGTATGTACGGTTGAGCATGATTCTCTCAAGTGCATGTTGTATGCTTCGTTATCCTAGAAAGATATTAAATGTGATTTGTAGATCATATGTATATAATTATCAATCGGTGCGTCTAGGTTTGTTAATATCTTTATGTTTGTATGTATGTATATGTGTGTGTCTATATATCTATATCTATCCATCAATACACACACATACACATATATATGTGTGTGTGTGTGTTTTAATGCAACTGACTGCTGTGTGTATGTAAATCCTGTTATAATGAAAATATCTGCATAATGTTAGTTCCAAATAAATATGCAAATGGTGTATGTTTTTGTGTGTATATATATTGTTAATTAAGAGAACATAATAGTAATATCAATAAAAACAATCATGTGAGCTAATTCTGTGTGTGCTGTCATGTGGGTATGTATCTTATCAATCACACACACATGCACGCACGCATGCATGGGCACATACACACACACAGAGACACACATAGACACTCACAGACATATATATATATATATATATATATATATATATATATATATATATATATATATATATGTGTATATATACATGTCATCAGTCTGATGATGCCAACAAGAGAAAATGTACACATAGTACCATAATATCAAAGTATGTGTAAAACAGAAAAAAAACACAGAAGAAAAATGAATTACATTAACAGATATTGGGAAATAAGTGACTGAAGTGACTCAAAAAAGTTTTTCAAAGTGTTTAATGTTTAAAGCTGTAAAATTTTCTAGACTAAGTATATATATATATATATATATATATATATATATATATATATATATATATATATATATATATATATATATATATATATATATATATATATATATATATATATATATACATATAAATATACTCTTGATGAATGGATGAATCAAGAAACATATGCTGGGTGTTTTCTCCCTCAAACCTTAAGTAAATATTTCTCTACATTATTATTATTATTATTATCATTAATATTATCATTATTATTATCATTATCATCATTATCATTATTATTATTATTATTATTATTATTATTACTATTATTATTATTATTCAATAAGACTAATTGAATTTAAATACTCCGACTGTACTACTTTTTTATCAAAATTATCTTAAAATAAAGAAGTATTTTCGATATAATATATGCACACATAGGTGAATCAATAAGTCAGCAGCTTAACTAAATAACCTACTTGGTACTTGCAAAAGTGAGATAAACCAAAATCATTTTTCCTTGCTTTTGAAACATTTGAAATTGTATCCGGCAAGTTCAAAAAAACTATTTTGGTATATTTTTTGAATATTACTTTTTTTTTTCTCGTATTGAGTACCAGTAGCTCAGTGGTAAGAGCAGTGGTGTGTTAAACAAGCCACCCACCGGTATGGAGGGTTAGTGAGTTTGATTTTCAACAAGGACTTATTTCTTATTTTGTTCTTCGCTGTTGATCTATTTACTCACTACTGAAGGGAAACTGACCTGAATCTCCTTACGATAATAAATCAACCAATAATTATGATGAAGGTAAATAGTAGTAAAAAATAATAATCAAATTTGAAGATGTTTGGATTCTGCTAATTCAAAAAAAAAAAAATACTGTTGCAAAATGATAAATTTGTGGATGGAAAACCAATTTCAAAATCCATTCATATTTTGCTCGGAAACGTCTACCTGAGGAGATGACTTGCAAGTTCCAAAGCTTACGCTTGCAGGCAAAATGGGGAAGTGAGCTTCTATTATAGAACTCCAGATAATAGGAAGACTGTGAGAAGCACACATTGTGCAGAATGCTGGCTGTTCCAAAGGTGCAACAAAATATTCATATCTTTCTCAAGGGTTTCAGTGCAGGGGTGGCCAACTGAATTAACAACCTTCCTCTGCACTAGGAGAGTTCATAAGCACAGAAACCAAACAAGATTCCTGCTTGCTTTACTCTGTGATTGATATAGCACAAAGGCAGCCATATAACTGGCCATGGACTCTATTATATCGTAGCGGATCAAATGTTTCTATTATGGATCATCTATTGAAATGGCAGTCAGGTAATGAAGAGAGGAAGATGGCTGACAAGGTATGGTTGTTTCTCTCAGAGCATTTAGTGGCCCAACTTATCAGCCCTCCCCCCCGTCTGTTACAAATTGGTGTGGACAAATATTTGATGAGGTATCATGCTTCACATTTATATGTTCTATTTTCTTGGATTTTTTGGTATGTCCGTGCACATACTCACACACCCACACCCACACCCACACACATGTACATTATTTGCATGCGTGCGTGCGCGCAAAAAAGCCCAAAACGTCTGTATATGTATTTGTTCTTGTTTATGAGTATCGGAGAGTGTGTATGAGTGTTTATGCACATGTATGTAAAAGTAATGTTTATTTTGTACATATATGTACGCTTGTTAAAAGTATATAATTTGTATACGTGCACACACACACACACATACACACACACATGTACATCTGTATTTATATTTGAGACACACAGTTCATACCCTATCCTGCGAGTTAACTTGACATTTGTCTGACCATAGTGCCATTTGTGTCCATATTAATGGAAAAAAGTTGTAGACACTGACATTTCCACTGGTATATGGCAATTATTTGTAAACAATGTGAACAGACTTTCGATCCGGATTTATTAGATGTCGGATTATCATTATGTAAAGATTTTCACGGAGACTCTTGTCCTTATTTCGGCTCACCTTTTCAGCGCAACGTTTCGGCTGTTGTACCCTGCGGCCTTCTTCAATATATATATATATATGAACGCGTTAAAAAAACATTTGATCGAAGCTTGATGTTGTTCAATGTGGAAAATTTAACTTTTAGCCTAGTGGAAATAATTGTCAAATTCTTCGGTGGAATATGTTGGTAGAGAATCGCCTCGAAGAAGTATTTTCTGTGTAATTAGTATTCTTAACGATGATATAAGTTGGTTTGCATGCAGTCTGAGATTAAAACCGACACAACGGATTTAATATTCACATGGGTGAACATTCAATACAAAAGACACGAACAGCGAGTAATGTCTTGTAATACTTACTGATCTCTCATCGTTAAAAACGTTTGTGGGTAACCTACGTAAGTAAGCCCTATCTAAAAAAAAAATGATTTGTAGTATAAAATAATATCAATATACAATACACATAAAACCTTATATACAATGACAAACTAATTTTATGGAATAAACTATATAGTAAGAAAAGGAGGTGGTGTTTGATTAACACTGCCAGGGGTGCCATGTTAATATATCTGTTTTGTTTTTAAAATACCTGAAACGTTTACATGGTAAACAGCTGATGATCTCAACAAGGCACAATTTATATACAGTACCATAATAACGAAGTATACGTGAAACAGAGGAAAACACCAAAGAAAATTACACGAATTACATTTAATGATATTGGGAAATAAGTAACTGAAATGACACAAATTTTCTTTGAAAAAGTAATTTAAAGTTTAGTGTTTAAAGCTATGAAGCTTTCTAGACTATATATGTATGAATATATAACCTCATATAATGAGCATATATGCAATTTCTCTGTTTGCTTGTTGCTGTTTGCTTGTTGCTGGATGGGCATAAATGTAAAATTATTCTCTTTGTTTTCCGTTGACTCACTTCATTGGTTAATCCAACTTCCCATCATATTATGACAATTACGTCATAGATTACGTCATAGAAATTCTCAAGACTTTAGATCTGATAACATTAAAACCGCTTGAGAAAGATAAAGATACTTGAATAATTAAAAAAGAAATTATTCTCTTAAATAGCGATATGCTTCTTAGTGCCGATACATACATGATTAATAATCATTTTGGACGGGTATATTCTGATTTACACCCTACTTCCACCCCAATACACATATATATCAACACCTATGCATTAAATGCTTGATACCTCCGCTCCATTGTAAGAAAAAAAACAAAACAGCCAAACAAAATTTTCTGAAAGGTGACCATTTTCATCTTGACCCTTCCTCTCACTACCCCTTCTTATCTCAGATAAGCCTAACACACACAGACAGGAATGCAAACACTATCTGACCCCTCCACTCTTATACCCTTCTTATTTCAGACCCTCACAGATACGAACCCCTACCCTCCTACTTCTACTAAACAACACACAAAAAGAAATGTCCCGATTTCTTTCCTCAATCTCAAAAATGTAAACAGCATATAATTTTCTCTGTGTTGCTGCAAGTTTCTCTGAAAAATATGGCTGGCAACCGTCGAAATGCATCAAAACATGCCCACGTGATGATACAAATTTTTGAGATGTAACACCTGCTCTTCTCTCAATTTTTTTTCTCTTCGCCTTCCAATTGTCTTTTCCATTAACATCATAGACATTCCTTGTCCGTACATTTTTCAAGAAAGTTTTCAGACGTTTTTTTTCTTGTAGTTGGTTCAAATGAATGCAAGAAATCTGAATTTCTGAAATTCATATAGTGTAATCTCTTATCCCAAGTACTTTCGACTATCACAGCTTTTGGGGGGGGGAGTCTTTTTTTTTATCTTTGCAATTTTGTATTATTTTTTTTTCAATTTTTAACAGTATCAATGTTATCTCGTGTTAGTTATGTCATTTCAGTTCGTATCAAGTTGCTGTTCTATTTAATTTGTTAAAAACTGAAACCAGTTTCTGGAACAAAACATGTTTATACGCATGATCCTCCGTAGCGAAAAATGGCCAACCAAGTGACTCAACTGAAACCGTACAAATGACAAATTGGATTTAATAACAATTGTAAATCGTGAGGTTCCACACACTCACTCACTCGAAAACGACGAACTTTTGCTCACATTGAGATTTTAAAAAAATATGCCTAAAGACAGTTATTTGAAAAGAGCAAATTTAATTTTGATAGATCAACAATAAAATGATAACTTGAACTTTAATGTGGAAGGCAGAGATGTTTTTTGAGTGACATATTTTGAAAATCTTTTCCGAAGTATATATTTTCAAAGCATTGTATTTCTTTAAATATTTTCTGATAATTTCTGACATATTTCTGAGAATAAAATTTCCTTTTATTCCATTTATTTCCTTTTTGTGCTGTTCGCTATTTTCACGTGGCCGTTATTGAACCGATATTATGATCTATTAATATAATGCATTTAAAAGATTTCTTTCAGTCTTTAACAATATTTGGAAATCTTCCATTTTGTGGGGGTAAAAAATTTTAACCATTGTTTAAATCGACTGCAAACATGCAAATGATAAGAAACAACGTACCTAAATACACCTAAATAATGATTAAATAAGTATTAGAGACGTGATTACACCATTCGTTATATTTGCTTGAAAATATCATTGTACAAAATAAAATATTAATTTACTGAATTTAATTGAGTATTGGGGTCGGTCTTAAATTTAATCAATCTCTAATACTTGACCTTCGCAAAAACATTTCCGCTAAATACAGATATTCGAAAATAGTTGTCAACATACGACTGACGTAACCTTTATACGGTTGGTGAAACAACGTCAAGTATCTTGCTAACATCTGAGGGTAGTTATGGAGTATGTATCTGTGGAGCAATCGGCAGCAATCCGGTCACCACCAACCAGTTCACACGTTTAAAACCGAGCACGGATACTAGCAATTTTAAATATTTCTTTGCTTCTATTTCGGCCAAGTGAGTGCACAAACATGATTACAGACAACAAATCCATATATATATATATATATATATATATATATATATATATATATATATATATATATTTACTATTATCATGTATGCATGCATACTTCTGCATGTATATATAGCTATATACTTTAATACATACAGTTGTATTTGTATATATATATGCATATATGTATGTACATGTATATAAAAATGCATATGAATGCATTCTTATATATATATATATATATATATATATATATATATATATATATATATATATATATATATACATATATAGGTAATTTTTCACGGAGAATAACTATATATGCACATACATTATATATACACTCAAATGTATTCGGTTTTTATTAACCATTTTTCTCACCTACGGCCAGATATATTTGATTTGTTATCACAGATTCAGAGCTGAGAAATTGATGGAGTGATGGCGAAGTTAGTGGGCGGCGTGAGAGATGCTCATGGTTCAATTGCAATCAGTGATTCATTTGCTCCTCTCTTACTAGAATTTGCTGTGTCACTATATGTATGTAACGCCTTGAGAGAATGGTTTTGACGTACCCTCATACTCATGTCGATTAGGTGAGGATGTCACCAAAACTGCTGCTGATATGTTAATGCCTGGTCCCTCTTTATTTTGGTTTTTCGATCGGAACAAATGAATGATATTTTCTTTGTTGACGGCGTTTGGTTGATTCGTTTAAGCCTCAGCAGGTTGTAGATAAAAATTAGTTCATAATAATTGACAGTATGATAAATCACGCTCGTCGCTTTATATCTCTTGAAACTGTATTTAGGTATTCTGCATTTTATACAGAATATATTCAAATGAGCTATCCTGGCAAACGTATATACTGCTATCGATGCCACCGTTCACACCCAATCGCAACGGGGGTGTCTGTGCGGTGCGCATTACCGTAGCCGGTGAAAATTTACTAAGGCTTGGCACTGCTAGACGCAGAGGCTCTCCTGGGGCCTCAACAAATTTACCTCGCTCAGTCTCCAGCGATTAGAGGATGATATAGATAACTGATTTCTAGCCACAAAAAGGCTGGGTCGCATTATATTCGAGGCCCTATTGTACTCGATTGAATACGGTAATACAAATTAAATATTGAACTGATGAAATTATATAAAAAATTAATCAATATTTTGTCATAGTAGTTCACTGTGTGTATTTTCAATCCATCCGTAATTTGCTCATCAAAGTGATCTACGATCTCTGGTGACATATTCTGTTTCCGCTTTTGAAAAAAAAAAAAAAAAGGCCGTCTGTCTAGTGACTTCCGCTGCTTTGATATCCAATTCCCCTACCTTGCCTGACTGACTGACAATACACAAGGCTTGAAATCCTAATTTATTTCATCTCCGTAGCGGTATCTCATGTGTATGTCATCAGTCTACTGGAGTCTGCATCAGACGATCGAATTGCAGTTGTGATAGTGTTTCTTAATTTTTTTTCTTTAATTGAAATAGCGTGGCGAGTGAACAGACATGTGCACCAAAAGGGGTGGCAATGGTATTTATATGAATTAATAGTAAGCTGATGACGGTGGAAAATAAGATATATCATTTTCACAGAGATAGGACCAATATCAAAATAAACATTACGTAAGTGGCTAATAGAGATATTAATTTTCAGTTGAAATAGAAATGAATGAGAAGTTAATAATTCACAGATTCACTTAGAAGAAAATGAAGATGAAGAAAAATAACGGTTTCAATAATGCTTTCAAATCTGAAAGTATTAAGTTGTTTTCGACAGCGGTAGCCATCGATCAACAAACAATGGTTTGGGCGCTTTAGGACTTTAAAAGCGACCATATCACGTCATTTACTGGCAATATGAAAAGTCGAAAAGTTGGAAAAATGGGTCCTGCATAAACTTAATGAAATACTCGACGCCAGCCCACAACTCTCTGTGTTTAAGCCTAAAGAATTGGGGTATAAAGTCTTCCAGCATCTTTCATATTCTTTTCATCTTTTCAAGTATTTTTTATATTCACATCCGTAATTCTTGTGAACTTGTAACTACTAAATCTAAAGAATTTTACCGAGTTGGCAGATTATCACGAAAGGGTATATCAGAAGAAACGTTACTGGC
The DNA here is from genome assembly GCA_963457665.1 of Thysanoteuthis rhombus. Taxonomy (NCBI): domain Eukaryota; kingdom Metazoa; phylum Mollusca; class Cephalopoda; order Oegopsida; family Thysanoteuthidae; genus Thysanoteuthis; species Thysanoteuthis major. Next base: position 74,559,618 of record OY735204.1, on the reverse strand, counting down.
GCGAATTGTGATATTTTGATTAGATATTTACCGTTTACATCATCTTTCACCAAATCATTTAAAACAATTGTATTTTTATGTTACAGCCCAACATATTTATAAAGCCCACAGGTTTTGAATATAAATTAATATTTTTCAAAGTGTTTTTTAAACGATTGATCTTCTTCTTGTTCTTTGTGTTGTTGAGACGACGTTTCCGTTTATTCTTCGGTCTTCTTGGGGTGGATTCTCCGAATGTGATGGTGGTGTACAGAATTGTCCATTGATAGTAGTAAACAGAATGTTTCAATGGTATCCACGTAACAAAATAGGATTCGGGTAATGTCCACAACACAACGGGGATAAGGTATTCAAATCCAGATCTAAAAAGGAAAGAGGAAGAAATCGACATTGCCTGAATCTTCTGTTGTAGCGTGACTACCGATGGAATTTTCTGTTTTTATTGCCATCATGGGAAAATTCTGTTTACCAACGTCACATTGGGATATTACAATTGAAGAAGAACGTAGAATGGATCGGACGAAACGTTGTGTCAACAATATAAGCAACAAAAAGGAGTTCAATCGTCTGGAAAACTCTTCGAATGTTGAAGACCTTTCTGAAAACCATAGGCTGAACCTGGAACAAATTATTATGTTATATCAGCATTAATAAGAACTTTTTGGTAACGCTTCCCCACTTGAAATGAAGAACAACATTAATCAATACATTTTTCTTAGGTTTCACGTAGACCCATAGATTATATGAACAAAGAATATTGAATATAAGTTGTGGTAACACTTGTCCGTCTCAGTCATATTTTCCTCGTTTTGATTCCTTTTTTTTTTATTGAGTATTGCGCCCCCATCCTGTTCTGCTGCTTCTTATGTTCAAAGGTTTAGATGCATTGCATAATTTTACTCACACACGTTTCTTGACAAACGTTCCTGGAATATTTGGTATTCATGAGCAAAGATTCTTTTCGGCTTTTTTACTTCCTTTTTTTCTAACATCCAGATTTAAATATTCCCTTTAGAAAATGATATTGAATTTCACTGTCCATCCAATAGTGCTGGGGAGAGACCTGATGTGGCTGTCACGTCCATCTGGTAAGGAGGCTTGGAGATGGGAAAGGGTAAACATGGAGCAGGAAATGGGGGACAATTCGGAAACTAACGTGGATTTGGCCATTGTATGACAACAGAGGTGCAGGGGCAGCGTAACGGTTACCGGCACGGGAAACAGAATCCGCTTAGCCATGGGTAAATACAATATATTTAACCCTTTAGCCCCGGTAGGGCAATTCATAAGCTGGATAGTCCCCATAGCTGGTCTCAAGTCCGGTTGGGGCGGGCTGATCGTCGAACTAGCACACAATCTCTTGAAAACCCACAGAAACAACTAAAAAACAAAACAAAACCATTGTTCAATAAACATTGTCACATGAGGGGATCTATTATCATCATTATTGTTGTTAAACTCTAGTTCGAATTAGAGTTGACTTTGTTTTCCTCCGTTACAAGAACAAGAACAATCCTCACCAAATTTAGAGGAGTAAACTCTTCACTGGTAGACTATCACGTCAACAATACATAAAACTACCCTAGATTTGAAATCACGAACAATTGATTGCAAGGCCGTCCTCTTACCAACTGAAAAAACCCAAAAAGTCTTATATATCTACAGATTTATTTATAATATATATAATATAAAAGTTGATGTAATAATCTTCAATCAGAATAGTGGTAGGAACCAGGATTGTTATCACTATTGTTGAATCATCATAGACTTTGGAGATAGTGGAAGGTTCTAACCCTTAATATTTATACGTGTGTTTGTGTGTTCATGTATCATAGCGCTTCTGACCAAACCACTTTGTCTAGTCTGTAATCTGTTTCAGTAATCCACTAGACCCTTTCTATTTTTTGCGGGGGGGGGCGAATTATTTTGACGAGTTTATTACTAAGATGTACATTCTCCAGAACCTATATTTCATGCAACCTTGATTCAAGAAAATTATGAATGCATGTCCCTGTGCCATGTCCCATTCTTAGATATATTGATAGACGGCAAAGAGGTTGGTTTAGTAAGCAGATGGGCAAACCACTCAACTATAATTACCTTATCTGACTGGGTGGCAGTAAAAGTAAAAATCTGCTACACAGATTGTCAACTAAGACAGTGGAAAAAAAAGAAGAGCTTGCTTATTGCAACAACTAGTCAGTAAAGGTGAAAGGAATTCATGGATATATCTGGATTAATGTTTCCATCACCGTAGTTCAGTGGTAGAGTGCTCTCAAGCTCCTTAGGCAGTGGTTAAATCCACCGCTGAGTCATACCAATGACTTAAAAATGATACTCGATATCTCCATGCTAAGCACTCAGCACAAGCAAAAGGGTTGAAGAACCTCTCTCCGAAGCTAAAGGGTTATGGCCAAATCACTTTGGATACAGCAGCTCCCGTGAGATCAACGTCATGCCGAGTCAGTACAGTAGATAGGTGATTATTTGGAAATACCAGGTGCTGTAAGCAAAGAGAAGCTTTCACAAACCTAGCTAATCAGAAGTGGGTCTTACTAGTATATATATATATATATATATATATATATATATATATATATATATATTCTCGTAATGCTCTTCCAACTCTGGTATGGAGCACTCTGGTGAATGGGGAATAGAGCATAAGTAAATATATCGCTTAATTCAATCCTATCAACCCCTCAGTTCTGCATAGGGCAGGGGTAGGGTATCTGCCTCTGGGTCTGAAGCTAAGATTTAGATCCTACTAGAAGGGATACCGGATAGTCTCTAGCCACACTAAAGAGTTGTAATTCATCGAAACAGCTGTCTGTGGATGACACAATTATATATATATGTATTAAGAATAACAAACCCGGACTGTTAAACTTCTTGTTTTCGGAAATTAGTATATATATATATATATATATATATATATATATATATATATATATATATATATATATATATATATATATATATATATATATATATATATATATATATATATATATATATATATATATTATATATATATATATATATTGGACGCTGTAACACCTCTGGTAAAACATATGTGACTATTTCTATGGAGTTCCAGAGGGTTTCTTCATATTCTCTCACTTAATAGTTCGCTACTCCTAGCCTGTGAATAAATGTTTATTTTATCTTTAGCTTCATTAAAATGTGATTGAATGCATTTGAGCGGGAGAGTCCATTGTTTCAAATGGGAGGTCGAAGATATCTTTGTAGCAGCGAAATTGTTACCTTCAAGAAGAAAGAAAGATCCATTGTTATGGCCAGAGAAACAACCTGAGAGGTCGTACTGTTCAATGCAATGTTTCCTTAAATTTTCACCAGTCAGAGGGCGTTGGTTGGAAAGGCGCATGCGCACAATCATGCTATTCATTACAGAGATAGAGAATCCGAAACTTGCAATAAGTGGTAATAAGGCATGAACGAAAGAAAATAAGCACATTATAATGAGTCTCACCAACCCAACGCTTTGGTTAGGCCTTCTAAGATCTTTTTAGAAAAATGTGTGTAAGGATAAGCAAACGAAAGATAGAATTGATTTAGTTCAATGTGAAACAATACAGAAATATTACGCTATTTCAGTTTATTCTCACTCCTAGATAAGCATGTGATAACAACTCTCACCTACCCAACAATTTGGTTAGAGCTTCTGAGACCTCTTAAAAATGTTTTTAAGGGTAATCAAACAAAAGAAATATTTTGCCAATTTAGTTTATTTTAACCCCAGATAAATATGTGATAACGAGTCTCACCAACCAAACGCTTTGTTTTTGCTTCAGAGGTCTTTCAGCAATGTTCAAAATAACAATACAACAAAAGGTAAAATAAAATCATACTTGCATCCTGTTTACGTCCTTGTAGTACGGACGTAACTCGATCTGAGTGTAATTCGATCTTCATAAGTATCAATATGACCAATATGATTTGCAAATCAGAGCATAGAGTACCCCGACTCATGATATGCGTCTTCCTTGGCTTTCCAAGGAGAAAGGAACAAATTCCATCCAGTTCATTTCTTTTACTCAGTCATTAGCTCAACTCAGCAAGATGCTTGCTCTTTAACCTTCTCCTTCTCGCCTTCCCTGCCCGGACAACTTGAAACCAACATGATGTCTATGCTATGTTCTCTTTAGCAAGGGAAAAATTTCGTCATTCGCAGTAGAGCCTTACAATTGCAATTACTGACATTCCCGCTGTTTCTAGCTCTTATAGGGACGTATCTGGGATCGGACGTATGTTGGCCGGGCGTAAGTCGACGTTTGACTCTACAGGAAAATATTTGGTAAAATCTCATTATTATTTAAAAAAATCGATAACTACTTTTTCACCTTAATCCGAATTCATTAGTTTTATTTTATCTCAGTTTTCACTCATACCGTTTGAACCAGCCTGCTTTATCAATTGAACTACCAAGACTCGACTGGAAGAGAGAAGTCCAAACAACACCCTTTAACCCATCTTCATTCCGATCGGCAGCCATGTTTGTTTATCATCAGTTAGTTTCAGTATTTTTATACATTTTTTCGGTAATATTTTAAAAAGTTATAGGACTACTTTATCTTCATCTTAATTTAGTCTTTATCGCAAATTTTACTCAGACGGCTTTTCCCCAATTTTTCGATCAAACGCTATCTACTCACCACCAGAGGGAGACCAGTCTGAGTAAAATTTGTGATGAAAAGCAACTGATAAATTAAGATGGAGGTAAAAAAAAAGTAGTCATAAAAATTGAAAATAATAATGATTTATAATAGTTCATCTGATACCCCTCAAAACAAGCAAACAAACATAAAAAAGCAAAAGCAAAATGTAAATCGATCAAATGTAATTATTAAAATGCAGTCAAGGACAAATAATGTTCCATGATCTGACAGTAGATTTTTAAATTGACCTGTTGCTCTAGGTGATGCTCAGCAGGTTTCAAATGAAGCCGAAGAAACTGTCCTAAGCATATGTCACCAATCAAATAAACAAGTTCGAGACCACTTTGACCTACACCCCCGGATCTCTCAGACCAAATACCCACCACCTCTAAATCCATTTTCACTGCTCTCGGACACCCCATGAGGATACTCAATTCTACAACTCCAGTTTACATGTGCATATACATCTTTCTCTCTCTCTCTCTCTCTCAATATATATATATATATATATATATATATATATATATATATATATATATATATATATATATATATTGTTCATTCATTCAGGTCAGTATCTGGTGGCTAACTAGTCAATCAATATAAAGTGAATACTGAAGAGAATCATGTGAGAGTTCTCGATTCTGTTTGAGCTTTTGGGTGTCAACTTATGTGCAAGTAACGATGTGAGTGTGCATGTGTGTGTGAAGATTTTTTGTGCGCACATGTTACCATGTATGCGCATGTGTCTGTATATTATAACTTCGTATAAATAAACTTATTCCTCCCCATCAACATGAAAAAAACGAAAGTACACACACACACACACACACACACACACACACACACACACACACACACACACACACAAATACATGTATATATTTAAGTAATTCAGGGTACCAGTATGACCTGCATTAGGTTTCATTGTAGTATATTATTACACAACAGCTGTCCTCGCACAGATCAGAGACATGGCATTTTGATAAAAGATATTCCTGCCCAGGGTAAATCTCTTCTGAGCCTGATTAAATATTTCATAAATATGCAAGTGAATTCTTTCCTGTCATCGAGGGCACTTTTTAGACATTTGCTCTCCTCCTCATCATTATTCCACTGAGGGTATTTCCTGAAATAAGATTTGTCATGCAAAGATGTCAAAACTGCCGGGTATTTACAACTGTTTTTGTTAACTGTGGTCAGGTCCGCCCCTAGGGTTCCTGGTGCTCCGGGGCAAGCTGAACTTTGGGGTACCCTAGAAAGTATTTGTCAAAAAAAAAATCCGACTTCATAATCAGGGAATTGTTATTTTTTTTTACCGTTTTCATTCCGTTTAATTGAGCAACCGTAGACATCAAGTCACAGTCAAGAAAGATAGTTTGTGGAATGGCGTCGAAGAGCAGTGAGAGTCTCTGGCTGAATAATTCAATAATGACCAGGATTGAACGACTGAATACTCCAGCCAGATTATTTGGAATCTTAATTGATATTTTTGTACTAATGTTACTTTTGAATCGCAGTTACTGTGTGATAATAGATGTAATGGTAATGATAAAAACTAACCAAATTCCTCTTTTCAATAACATTATTGTAATTATAGGCCTAAATGTATTTGCATTTATATAGTTTCATGTGGTTAAAATGAAAATCCCGTTAAGAAAGAAAAGATTTCAAAGTGGAAATGTCCCCGAAAAGCATATCCATTTTAACGTTAAACTTCAACACGAAGTTCTAACGTTAAAAGAATTGTTTTTCATGTAAGTTATTTATCAATGATGTTATATTTGATTGATAAAGTTTTAAATTGGGCAATTTGAATACTTCTGGGATTATACAAATGCTAACAATGAAATTGTTTGGCGACATCTTTCTAGACTGAATCACCAAAGACCCACAAATGACACGCACGACCAACCATCCAAGTGTCTGGATTTACTGGCTTATCTGTGTGCCTCTGTGTATCTCCAACCTTGAATATTTGCTAAAATACACCGCTAGGCATCATTTAAAAATATGTTTTAGTTCGAAACAGGTTTTTAGGCAATGCCCAAATCTTGGGTTGGTATTCAAGAAATAATTTCAGATAAAGGATACACACTCACACACACACACACACACACACACACACACATATATATATATATATATATATATATATATATATATATATATATATATATATATATATATATATTTAAAAATCATTTAAGATAATTTCTTTAGATAATTCGTTCTGGTATATTAATATATGCGAGGTGCATATATCAGTATTAGTTTCAATATTATTGGTGACAGAGTGGGAAAGCTTTTAAATTTTCACCTTATTTTCCTTCAATTATCACTTCATTCTCGGAACAGTTGTTGATATAGGTTCACAAATACTTACAATTACAATGATCAAGATAAAACACTAAGTTTGACCAAATCAGCGACTATATAAACACCAGCAGATACAAAAATAACACCGTGTGCAGCTGGATCTCTGCACAAAAATGTTACACACTGTAATTTTGGTGTCACCCCTTGTGATGGTTTTGCCTGGTGCGGTCCACACCCCCTGCAACGCCTAGTAACGCCAATGGCCCTATTGATAGAGGTTGTTGTGTTGTTTTCTTAGACGTTACTTGATTGAAGAAAAATATTGCGTTTACTTGATCGAAAGAGATCGTATATTTGCACGAATCTTGTACAAATCCTGATGTATCGCTTTTGCTGTAGGCATAATGCTTTAACGTATTCAAATTGAATAAATTCTCAAAATCTAAGCAGGGCGTTAGTTGGTCTGGAATATTGTTGGATAGTTGAATGAAAGCTGTGATTATATATATATATATATATATATATGGGTATGAAGTTAAGGTTTCAATTCTGTCTCGCAGCACGGGATGGGATAATGGAAAGTCTATAGTTACACTGAAGAGATGTAATACATCGAAACAGCTGTCTGTGGATGACACAATAATATATATATATATATATATATATATATATATATATATATATAAAACGGGGTGGTATTTGATCAACACTGCTAGGGTGCCATATTGATATAACTGTTTTGTTTTGAAGATCCGAACCAGAGAAAATTTTCACGTAATACCATAATAACAAAGTTTATGTAGAACAAAGAAAAACACTGAAGAAAATTACATTAATTACATCAACAAATAAGTGAATGAAGTGATATACATATATATATAAATATATATATATATGTGTGTGTGTGTGTGTGCGTGTGCATGAATTAGGTTGTTACCAATAAAATGTCGCTTTTAATTGAAAAAGATTATATAATCGGCAAAAACGTAAATATTTTGTAGAAAAATGACCTTTTTGAAACAATAACCTTTTTACGACGATCCTCAAGTGATGATAAATCAAGTCTCTATATTTCTTTACACTTTTTGTTGTCATAAAATCAGTATAAGCGCATATTATTGCTTTCCTATTATTTTTGTTCTGGAAATGAAGCTCAAAATGCTTGGAAAAATGATAATTTGTAAGAGAAATGTTAGATGAAGATGAAGGATACTTCAAGACTTCATATCCTAATTGTCTGAGCTCAGATACAGTCAGTTGAGAGGTAGAACGACTAGATCTATCGAGGAGCATTTAATTAAGTTCGTGTAGGACTTATTTCCCCAACTTTTAAACAATTCAAACCAATCCTACTATTTTGAGATGACTGTTTATAAATCTTCAGGTCTTCAGTAAGTGTTTGAATCGTCGTTCCTGGTTAATTGCGATCGACAGTTCTCCATCATTAAAAATCGGTTTGCCCCACCTCGAGTTTACTATTGGTTATCATAATTGTGGTCACAATCGAATCGAACCTACGCTTAACAGTTCGCACTGTAGAAATGTTCACTACAAATGCTCAATTGATCTTCTCAGCTGCATCATGTCCTAATTTAGAATCGTACTTGAAATTCAGTCTAACTTCTTGGTCGTGTGTCTGTGTGTCTCTGGGTGCTCCTCGTCACATTTTAGGGGTTACATCCCCAATAGATATGAATTATCATAATTGCAGACATAATTAGATCGAACCACACACACACACACACACACACACACATATACATATATCTTGAAAAATCTAAATAAATTAACACTACGTACACTTTTGTAAAATCTTGGATTGCCCACACTCACATATACAGATTATAACTATGTAGACATACCCTCTCCCTCAACAACACACCCTTACACACGCTTCCTACACATATAAATTTTCTCAATAACAGTCACTACTCTAAACATATACACACAAAATCTCTCTCTATTTCACTTATACTCAATTGGTTACAACTTAGACACGAAGACGGATACTTTTTCGCCAGATCGCAAATCAAGAAAAACAATAACCTCGCATTATCTCTCTCTCTCTCTCTCTCTCTCCCTCTCTCTCTCTCTCTCTATATATATATATATATATATATATATATACTCACAAGTTATGCATGTTTGATATGCATATTTACATATACATATTACTTATTTGAACATTTCAATTTATTGGTACATATATATTCAGTGAGTGTGAGAAGTATCAGATAAACTTCAAAGGGTTTATTTCAACCTCCTTATACACCTTCAAAATTGACAGAATTTGGATCAAAGATTTTTGATTTCTGTACATGGCATTCAACGTTCCATCCTGTTTGACGTTTTCTTCCAAGGTTTCTGTACTTAATAATCTTCAGTTCAAACTCCGTCAGTTTTCAAGTGTATGGGTTGCCTGCATGGCTTCGTGCATCAACAAAATATCTATAATACAAAGCGTGTTCAAAGTTCAATGAATCATTTGAGAAAGAGATGTGTATTGATAACAACAACAACAAAGGTAATGTCTCTTTTTTGTTTCGAAAAGCAGCTCATGTGTTAGTTCAAAGAGTCCGTAATGTATTCAATCGAAGGTATAGTTCAATGTTTATATAGGAAAGTAAATGTCAGTATGTGTATGTGGAGGTGATAAATTCCGTTGGATAGCGTGTGCCTGTCTAGTAGTCGTACTGTAGTATAAAAGTTTGGAATGACTTGCAAAAGATTCAGTGGGGAGGTACTCAGTGGACAATGATGTATTCGTACCTATGTATGGAGTGGAGATATCCCCCAATGTGTGGTTTACATATGACGGTTTCCTTTTATCATTAGCAGGGTGGCTCCCAGTGAAAGCCAATTCCGGTTGCTGGAAGCTCGCCCGTGATTGGTCATTGATTCGTTAATGTATCGTTTAAATACATTTTAGAATTTTTGTTTTTCTGATTTTGAAAGGAAACTCCCGAAGTCTATTTCGTACACAAGTTGTATAAGGGTGTTGAATATACCTTTTGAGATGTATACTATACTTCTGCACTCACTATATATATATATATATATATATATATATATATATATATATATATATTGGCTAAATGTATCACTTGATTTTTGCTCTCACTCTATATAGCAAGAGAATGAGAAAGAGTGGTAGAAAGATTAAGAGAATGTAGATAGATATGAACATCTGAATAATTCTAAGGAGCTAATTTATTGTTTTCAATTCTTTTCATAAATATATAGTCATTTTTTATGAGCTCTATTTCTATAGATATGAACGTTTGAATGGATGCAAAGGAGCTGATTTATAGTTTTCAAATTTGTTCATATATATATATATATATATATATATATATATATATATATATTCATTTTTATAAGCTCTATTTCTTATGATATTGTGCGCTCTAAAAACATGAATAGATCAAAAAATGAAAGAAACAGTAAAAAATATGGTAGCCGTGATCTATCATTGCCTCATGGTTTCTTCCCTTGTTACATTGATTTTGCAGTGCATGGTCTGCAAAAGTCATTTAATTCACACTGAGGATTGAACCCCAAACGTATGCACACCCCAAACCCACACTTTAATCACTCAGCCATCACATGATACCGAATGCCTCAGACATTCTTAGGACTGATTGGAAAATCCATCATGTCACCAAACACCGATGTTAATTTTCTTGCTTGTGGTTTTTATCCTAACCCTTCACCTACCCATATTCATGCATCCTGAACCCCTATTTTAGGCCAATTGCGATGAAGTTATTCAGTTTGTGGGTGTTTCGAGTGGATAAAGCTATTTGGATTACACATGTGTTTTATTAAAGTTGGATTATCTTGTTTTGTGTGTAGATGGATGCTGGGGCCCATCTAGAGGTCCCATTCAAGAAGACATGATTAAAGAAGTATATATATATATATATATATATATATATATATATATATATATATATATATTGGCACTAGTATTCCATAAAAAAGGGTCCAAAAAATATAAGATATAATTAAAAAGTGAGGAAAAGCCGCACTTGTTGGAGATTATTTGATGCTTAATAACTTTGGATATTTTGTGAAAGGGTTTGTGTAAATAGTTGCATAGCTCAGCTCACAGGAAATATCCCTCTTTCCCTCTTCCTCCCTCCTCTCTCTTTCTGTCTGTCTGTCTCTGTCTCTGTCTGTCTGTCTCTCTCTCTCTATATATATATAGTTTTGAAAGCTTTACAGCTTCAAACTCTAAATACAAAAAAACTTTTTTTCAAAGATTTGTTATTCAGCTAATATGTATAAATATGTATAAAATGAAAGTATTGTTAAAAGAGATATGTTCTAAGTTCGAGAGAAGCACTCCGTAGACCTCATTACACTCCTAAAAATGGGAACCACGGTTATTTTTATTTTTATTTTGAAATGAGGGAAAAACTGCAAGTATAAGATTTATTGTTGCTTTGAGAAAAACTAATGCTGGGTGTGTCTTTGTCACATGAAATTGGAGTCAGTAATTCATTTAAACATTTTCGGAATCTGGGATTTTATAAGCTTTATATAAGCTGAAGGCATGTACTAAATGAGGAGCTTTTCAACTCAGGTTCGAAAACGGTTTTCCTTTCAAAACGTGACGCTGGGAACGTTTGAAGCAACCATTTCTGTGAAGAGAATGGAAAATGAAATTTTGGTTTAAAAATATGCATCTCAGATGAGAAAGCTTACATCAATGGAGATTTGAAGGCTGCATTGGGAAATGACCGAAAAGATTCCATCGGAAAACTTACAGCAAACGCCACAATGTCAATTGGAACCATTTCGAATTCTTTGAAAAAGAAGTATGGAGGCCTGCATTAATAGTGGAATGAATCTGTTTTTGCATCATAACATTAAACTTGCGAGAAAAAATAAATTTTGTCATTATTATGATAATAAAAAACCTGCCCAATGGCTAAATGCAGATGACGGGTGAAGACAGAGTGAAACCATGCTTGAATTCTGTAGAAGGTTATGGCGAATGTCAGGCAGAATAGGGATGGTTTGATACATCATAGCTTCCATCATCATCGTCACCACCACCACCACCACCACCACCACCACCATCATCATCATCATCATCATCATCAGTCTCTTGACGTCTGTCGTTGTACATAGACTTTCCTGAAGATTTTCCAGACTTCTCTATCATGGGCATCGCAGAGCCAGTACTCTCCAAATTTATCAAGCTCGTCACGCCATCTTACTTTCTATCATCCACAGCCGTGCACCTGATCTATGGGGAACCACATTGTGAGGCATGATGTCCAGCAGTTAACTGACATTCTTGCAACATGTCTAGCCCATTGCCATTTGAGTTTTCTAACAGTTTATATGATGTCTCGGACTCGGTCTTTTCTCTGATATACTTTGCTGTCTTAAGATCTCTTCATGTGAGATTGAGAATGATTCTCCCTTGTGCAAGTTGCATGGTTCTCAGTTTGAGGGTCAATCTTTTGGTTAAGTTCTCTAATGACCATTCAATTAATACAAATATTATGCAGACTAGACCCGAATAATGCATGCAAAACTCAAACAAGGCCAAATTTGGTGAGTAAAAAAAAAGAGAACCATTTTTAAAACCCACATTCATGTTGCAAAAATCCCATTATCGAAATAAAAAATGGAGAATACATTTGCACCCTTTCAATACAACCTATATCGCAAGGATTACCATTTTTTCAACACTTAAGAGAGAAGGAACTTTTCCTTCGAGGCAATAACTCTCCAATCAAGACCATATTAAAAAAGACTTTCAACTTATCTATCAGTTCTTTGGAAGGAAACTTCTTAAAAAAAAAGAAGGAATCTGACAACTTATTTCCAGTGTGGAATAAATGATTGAAATTGAAATTTTTGCCAACTGATTTTTTCTATTCATTTTGTTTGAATAAATAGACAATTCAATTTTGAGCTACCTGATAGTTTGTACATCAAGGTATACGAAGTTAAAAACTTTGAATCCCGTATCCTCTCAGAGAATTTTTTCCATAATTTATCTCCATTAATTTGGTATATGATATAATCATAGTAAAATTGATTGGCATATCTTTAAAAAGATAGAGAGATAGATAGATAAATAGATAGATAGATAGATAGAAATCAGATCATTATCATTGATGTGATCATGTACACAGGCCCCACAATATTATTTATTTAAAAAAAAAACCCAAACAATTTACTTGAATACCTTCTCCTTGGTCCGTTGAATGTTATGCCTAATTTGTTTGGGATGATCAAGTGGTTTCCATAGCGTAACATCCAAACCGTCTCTTTGGCGGACACCAATGAATCAGGTAAGTGCATGTTGAATTCACTGTCAGTGATAACAACTTGAAGACAATTCAGAGACAGTATGTATGTATATATGATCCACTTATACCCTCACCGAGAATGTTGCAGTGTTAGGTACACATGGGTTAGTAAGACCCACCTTCGGCTTACCAGGCCTATAGAAGCTTCGTTCTGTCCAAAGCACCTGGTAATTCTAATGGTCACCTATCTAGATACTGACCAAGCTGGATGTTGGTTATCTTCGATGATCTCACGAGAATTGGTGTATCCAGCGTGATTTGGCTGTAACCTTTAACCCCAAGAAAGGTTTCTCAACCTTAGTGCTCATGTTGAGTACTTGGCGGAGAGGCATTGAGTACTATTTTTCAGATTTTGTTATGACTCGGCTTGAACCACGGCCAGTGGAACCAGAGGCAATCGCTCAATCGCTAGACTGCGGCGATCGGTATGTGCACTCAATGAACTGTGCTAAAATGCCCTCGTTTTTATTTTTTCCAAACTGGTAGGGGGGAATTATCTCTTACCTCATAGGGTTGACATCACTAGCTAAGGAATGTTAGACGATCTTTGGCCTGGAGACACACTGACATTTCAGAGGAGGTGTGCCACTGCTGTGTTGAAAGGGTACTTGGGGAGCCTGGGTGTGACAGTTTAGGAAAGGATGCTGACGGCTTTAGTTCAGTTATTATTTCTTTTTCTATCGTAATCATCCTCTTCCCCTCTTGCGCTCTTATCAGAGAAAGAAATGTTTCTTTTACTAATGAAATCAAAATGCTCCACAAAGGAATTGATGCCTGATTTCCTTCCCTTCATGAAACCCCGACAGGTTGTTGTTTAAGAAATAAGCATCAACCTTATTTATTTCATTGGTGAGGATATTTACTGCCAAACAAGACGAGATGTCTTTTTTGCATTTTTCAGGGTGGAACAGGACTCAGATAGGAAGTATCAGATGTCCTACAAAATTAACCACAAAATCTTGATGTTTCCTTTTTTTTTGTAGGAACTGGTTTTCATTAATATTTTTTTATCAATTATTTCATTAGAGGAAAATTCTCCAAATTAGATTTTCTGAGAATTCTTCTTTGAAATATAGTTTGAATGTATAAGGTTGTTACATATGATATTGCAGGATAGTGAGATGAAGGATGTTATAAACAACAAAAAACGGTAAATATTTAACAGAAATCTAATCCATTTGAAACAATGACTTTTTCTATACTAACTTTAATGATGATAAGTCATCTCAATGAAATTTTTTTTAGGTTTAGTGGCCATAAAATCAGTGCAAGCACGAATCTTGGCTTCCCTTTTATTGAACTTTTGTGGATATGGAGTTCAAAATACTGGAAAAGATGATAATCTGTATCTGGGATGTGTAGGAGCAAGTGTTGTCATAGAATATTTAATGCAGTTTACGCAGGACTCGTTTCCCAAACTTTTTAATCTTTCCTATTACTTTGAGACGAACTTATCGAAGTCCTAAAGTCTCTTGAAAATTCTCAAACTGCTGCTCCTGGGCCGTTGAATGAATGTAAAAAATAATATAAGGAAGAAACTGCCGTCCCCTGAAAGTCAAATTCGGGTAATAGAGGAGAGCTATATCAAAAGGAGAAATACTATTCATACTGCCCTTCTTGAGATAAGTTCCAAGTGATGATAGGAATCGTTGCTGAAAAAGGGAAAAATTGAATGCAGCAGAATACATTGACCTTGCAGACAAATGTATAACCTGGTCACAATGATATTAATGCAGTATGGATTTCTTTGCTTTGCGAGGAAAGGATTGGAGAACGCATCCTTGTGTATAAAAACAAATGTGATAACCTGTGTTACATGTATCGCTGAGAATAAAATAATAGAAGTGTGTTCCACATAACTTAAGCGATAAAAAGAAATGGATTTAAGTTTTCTGTTTTGTAAAAAGATTTTGACGGACGATTAGTAGAGGATACTTTATAACAATGTGGAACACAAAAGATGGTTGGGCAAGGGAAGAAAGCCACCATTAAGAGTAAAATTAACGGTCGTAATCAAAAAATGTTGATACTATATATATGGTGGCATTGGAATGGAGTCGTCTGCTATGACCTACCTCTGGATAACCAAATGAATGATTTGAACAAGCACTGCTCACAATTAGACCAACGAAGGCAGCAATCGATGAAAAGTGTCTGTCCGAAATTAGTTCGGTAATATTCGACCAGGATAATGTTACTGTACATGGTTCTTTGGGGACAAGGCAAATATTGTTTCAGCTCGACTTCGAGGCAGACAGACATAGAAAAGGGTTAATTTTGGGTCTGGGAACGCTCAAATCCCCCTTATAAATAAATGCAGCAGAGGAAACCAGTACTAATGTGAATCTTTCGTAAGATGAAGTGGTGTGAAGCGAACTTTCAAAAAGCTGGAGATATCCAGCAGTCATTTGGGAATTGTTGGGAACATCCAGCAGGTCGTGACAAACCAACAGGTGGCTGTGTTAGTTGGTGACTTACAGTACAGAGTCCAGGAGTGGGAACAGCGTCTCCGTCAGTGTGTGACTTCCTTTGGGAACTGTTTCGAAGGGGATAAAATTGATTTGTAATTAAGCTGACGATAGATATTTTTTACTCGATCAGTCTCATTAATGTCTTGACAGACCTCGTATAAACTAATGTATAAAACAAAGACTTAGCTTGTTAGAACACACGACACACAGGTCGGGAAGCGGGTGGCATATCACTGAACTTACCTTTCGTTGATAGAAAATGTTACCATTCAATTATGGATGGGGTAAGCTAGCAGCAGACGCTGAATAGAACAATAACAACAACAACAACAACAACAACATCAATAATAATAATAATAATAATAATAATAATAATAATAATAATAATAATAATAATAATAATAATAATAATAATAATAATAATAATAATAATAATAACGCACACATTCCCGATTGGACCCCCAGACAGCTTTTAGTGTCATCTTTATTTTGAAATATTTTGAAACGGAAGTTGGATAATACCAACAGAAGTGTGTAACATATTTCGTTTTACTTCATTGAGAAAGCGTTTTCTCAGAACACGAAAACCTGAATATAAAAATAATGAAATATTTCCCGCTCAACAAATACAGTGAAGCTGGAAAATAACAGTCCAGTTCGGCGTTATTGCTATATTTTAAAAAGAACCACCTCCTGACATCTACAGTTTTCTATTTCAAAACCGACAATATTTTAGAGGTAACGAGGCTGCTATTGATTGAAAGCATCAGATATTTCTATCCGAAATATTTTTTAATGCAGTGTTCGGCATGATCCCCTTTTCTGAATCTTTATCAAGTATTCTAAATTTCTAATCTCACTTGAAGAATGATTGTCTATTTCAAATTTTAATGTATTGTTTGTTTTTGCACTTGGACTATAAATTGAATCGTTTCTCGATTTGTTCATTGGATATTTTTATAGATGTAAGGTGGAAAATTTAAAACATTTCTATTTTCAAAACTTCGTTTTAAACATCCAGACTTCAATCCCCCCAAAGAATTTTAAAACAAAGTTTTAGGAATAGGAAGAAATGAATCCATAACAGTTCTGGTTGGTCTCTCAATAGAAATCGTTTTGTGACGTTTTGTCGTGGTGGGGGTCATGAATTGAAAAAAATTGAAAAAAGGGGGATCAGTGAATAAATTACTTCTCCTACCTTTTCTTTGACAGTGTATACAATTATTATAGACAAAATTTATGTATTTAAATGACACACACACACACACACACACACACACACACACACACACACACACACACACATATATATATATAAATATATATATATATATATATATGTATATATATACTATCAATTAGTGAAACATTCACCGGGTATATATCCTCGTAATTAATATATAACAGCTTTACTTTTTAAAAGGTTCATTACTGCTTAAGTGGTAGTTGTAGGAAAGTGGTTTTCCCTGGTGTCAACTCATCCACTCTCTCTCTCTCTCTCTCTCTCTCTCTCTGTGTCAATCATTATGGCATGTCAGAGATCGGACATATTTTGTCTAAGTATCTAGTGGTTTGACGTAACGCAGTGATTTGGGTTCGCTGTACCTTCCCAAAAGGCATTAGTGCTGAGCAAACATGAACTGCCTCAGCCTAAATTCGGAATATATATAAATGAAACTACCGCAGACACTACGATACTGAATAATTTTCTGGTATTTTAGATTTTTTCTCCACAGGAGACTCATTGCCATCACATGAAAATATACAAATGGCCCGGAATAGTGCAAATGATGGGTGTGCCTTACTTGAAACATTTACAAATAAACTTTGAATATTAGCCTTACCTATCATCCCTATATATATATATATATATATATATATATATATATATATATATATATATATATATATATATATATATATATGGGCATTTATATATATATATATATATATATATATATATATATATATATATGTACATGTATATATATATATATATATATATGGGCATATATATATATACATATATATATATATATATATATATACATATATATATATATGTGTGTGTGTGTATATTATTGTGTCATCCACAAACAACTGTTTCGATGTTTTACGTCTCTTCGGACTATAGACTTTCCATTATCCCATCCAGTACCGCGTGGCAGAATTGAAACCTTCACATCGGAATCGCAGGCCGATATCCTACCTCTGGACAGTCAGTAAGGCTGGATTTTAAGCGATATATTTGTTTACATAGAAATCCCTCATCCACCAGAGTGCTCTATTCCTATGGAAGAGCATTGCATAAGCTTCCAGTGGATGAGATACCTCATTTGAAGAGTGCTTAGGGATAAATATATATATAAAGATATATATATTTAGAGAGATAGATAGATAGATGTATATAGTCATAAACTTTACACTTTGGCTGAAAAATAATTTTGGTTTAGAAATTTCGTAATCATGATACACACATTACACCGAAATCATCTTACAATGTCACGTCATGCAAGTCAGTTATTTTCTGATCTCTATTAATGTAACATGTTCAGATATTTTGCTTTATACACAGAATATTGAATTTTATTACTGTTGTTCACAATCGGATTCTAATGTTGGATGTTAAATATTATAGTCAGCTGTTTATCCATGGACCTATTTCATTTCAGGGGATTACCTATTATAAAATACATGCATTGAATCATATTTCCGGACTTTTTATCACGAATAATACATTAAATTCAAAAGAGATAATTTTTACACAATTCTATTGGAACATATTATTTTTCCTGTCGCACACGCACACACACACACACACGCACACATACACACACACACACACATACACACACACACGATCCACACGATATCTCAATATTTTTGTCTGAAGTATGTTATTTACTTGTAATTTATCAATACTTTGTAAAATGAATACATTTTGTATGAGAAAAATCATTTTCCACGCACACACGTAGTTCTATTTATCTATCTATGCTGTTAATCTCTCTCTCTCTCTCTCTCTCTCTCTCTCTATATATATATATATATATGTATGTATGTATGCATGTATGTATTCTACCCCCCTCTCTCTCTCTCTTTATATATATATATATATATATCATGCTTATGGATAGGGCAAACTAAGTTTATATTGTATCTTTTACAGTGTTTCTTTCTTTTCAAATTTTGAAAATTTTGGCTTCGTTATTTTTTGTTCTTTTCACGTTGCAAGCAGTTTCCTTCCTGATATATATATACATATATATATATTTATATATATATATATATATATATATATATATATATATATATATATATATATATATATATATATATATATATTCCAAGCGATTAATATCCCTCTAGCCTTTTTTTCTCCATGTACTCAGTTTCTCAATTTTTCTCCCTCTTTCTGTCTGTCTTGGGACTCCTGGAGCCATATTTCATGTAAAACATTTTCGAAACACATCGGATGCAACATGGTTGGAATAGAGTAGCAGAAAATTATAAAAGGCGATACTTGTCTTCTCACTTATGAGGGATCGAGTCATGGAACTTGATACTTATAAATCAATTATTCATATGAAGCTACCTAATTTTTTGGTCGGTGAGATTCGCAGACTGATTTTTGGGGGTATTATCAAGGACCACCATTGAAGATTCCCAGTACTTTGCCTGATTTATCTCCCTTAGCATGATTCCGGTGACAGAAGTGGTGTGCATTCATACGAGTCATTTTT
This sequence comes from Thysanoteuthis rhombus, assembly GCA_963457665.1. NCBI lineage: Eukaryota > Metazoa > Mollusca > Cephalopoda > Oegopsida > Thysanoteuthidae > Thysanoteuthis > Thysanoteuthis major. The sequence continues at coordinate 74,540,071 of OY735204.1, read as the reverse complement.
TTAAGGACTTTTGGTATTTTTCAAGATCGAAATTGGAAAAATTGGGGGCTGAATAAAGCTATTTGATTCAAAATATTTTCCAGTACTGTCGGATAATTTACGGGAAATTACAACCCCTTACACAAAAATAATATGAGATGACATATATATATGTACACGAGAAAAAAATTAAACAAAAAATATGTATTTTAATCCATTTTTCCTGCAAGCTAAGTCTGGTGATGGAATTTAAGTTACTTGGTTATTTTGGAATGAAAGCTTCTAAATTCGTCCCGAAGACTGTAAAAATTTGGTCTTGTGCCACAAAGACATATGGCAACGCGGTCTCCAACTGTTTTGATATAAAATACCATTTGTAGTTTGGAAAATATAAAAGCAAAGCAGTTACACTAGACTCGTTCTCGGATTTCAAGAGGATTGAGCAATTTTTTTGTCCCGGATAAATTGGCCGTTGAAAAAAAAATGTTGAAATATAAACTAGTTATTAAAGCTGATCTAATGGTTTCGCAAGCGAGGATTCAGAAGGGGTTCCCATACACGGCGGACCATATATGGATGGAAGAGGGATAAGGTCCAAATAAAAGAGAGGAATCATTTTATTTGTGGCCAGATAAAAGGGAAATGGCAAATATACTGATTGGATCAGAGCTTCCCAACCGTTTTGCATTGGCGGCACACTTAAAAAAATAGTTTTTTTTCCTTCGACACTTTTGATTGCCTTATCAAATATATAATATCATTCCAGCAGTTCAGCTGACCCAAGAAAAGTATCTTTTGAAAGATATACAAAATTATACTTAAGTTTGTGACACACCGAGAGATTATCAGCGACACACAGAAGTGTCATAGTTTGGGAAACCCTGGATTAGACCAATCCATTTTGCCAACCTCAACAACAACGAGCGTGACAACGTTTTCATGTTTTGTTATATTACAAAACATTTTGAAAAATAGAGATGCTCTCTGTCCATTCAGATTGCACACCCGAGAAAGGCTATGAAATGGATAAGTCGAAATGTTGTGATATTAACGTAAACATCAGAAGGGATGAGACCAACAGTTTCGGTAAAATTGCAATATTGTTCCAAACAATCGATAGGATAAAATTGAATCTGGAAAATCTAAACCAAATCTAACGTACACATCAACACAAAGGTTTGACTTTTGGTCAATCTATATTGTCATATTATGCTTGCAACTCCTTGAATACTTTTAAAATATATGAGTTATGTGATCTATCAACTGCTCTATTGGCAATAGACCGCCAAATGATCTTTGAAAAAGTATTTATTCTTATTGTAATGCTTAATAATCAAGAAAATTAGATATTCCTATTGTATCTGGTAGTAACGAAAGTTTTGTCCGTTTTTGTACCGTCAGTTTTAACGATTCTGCTCGTATGGTACTAGCTGAAGTATCAGTGTACACCGGGTACGGAATCAAGACTTGGATTGGAGTTTGTTACAATGACAGTAAAACAATTCCTTAGTGATGATGATGATGAGTTGATTGGTGTTGTTTCCGGCTGAGTCAAGGCAGGTAAAACTACGATATATATTTAGTCCTACAAAGTCCTACCGAGGATTGAACAAAAAAATCTTAATTTTTCACGTTAACCCCCCTCTCCAGACCCTGTAAGTATTATATTGATCTCTTGTGCCGCGTAATTTGCTGAGAACGGAATCGTGGTCCTTGGAATGGGTTGATCCGATAAGTATATTAGACCATTTCCTTTCTATTTGATATTTTCTAATTAATATCATTTTCTAGAGAGAGAGACTCCGACTTTCTTATTTCATAATTTGTCAAGACCGCAAAATTATGGTAAGAACTTCAACAGCAACAACAGAAACAACAACAACCACAAGGGAGAGTGGATTGGAGTTTGAACAGGTCTTGGGATGATGAGCAGCCTTAGACGAAATTTGAACTTGGTTCATCACTTCTAGTTTTCCTTGGGTCTATATATATATATATACTACATATGATACTATATATGTCAGTTATTTAAATGCGTGTGTGTGTGTTGGACATATCGGGGAAATCTACCATATAAAATATCATTTTCTATATTTCCATATAATGTATGTACACGTACACACACACAAACACACATATATAATGGAAAGTAGATTCACAACACAAATACGTTTATGTTTCTGTCCTATTTGTGCCTCTTCGGGCAAAAGAAAAGGCTGAAACATAAAAGGGTTTATGTAGCAAATGTACATTCCACTATATTTACAGCTCTACTCCAAACCAACTTATAGTTTAAAGTTGGATGTATCGAGCACTCCATGAAATAAATCCATCTCATATCAGACATTGCTTTATATCATATTATGTTATATTGCAAACCTGATTCGTACTATATATATATATATATATATATATATATATATATATATATATATATAGATAGATAGATAGATAGGTAGATAGAGAAAGAGAGAGAGAGAGAGAGATACTTATATATATATTCATGCATATATATATATACAATGTACGTATACTCATATATATATATATACATGTGTGTACACGCGCGTTCATGTGTGTATGTACAAATTTATATGTGTGCACATGAATACATACATATATATATGTATATGTATATATCTATTGTGTGTATGTTTCCATGTGCATGTATATTAAAAAGGTTATTCGTGCCTGCAGGTAACTGTAAAAAGTTAATGAGGTGGATCAAAATATAAAAAAAGAAAGAAAAAAAAACCCGAAGTGACAAACAAAATTTACTCAGAACCTTTTTTTTCTCACTTGTCTGGAAGAAAAAAAAGATAAAAAACCCAACGAAATTTACAAATGCTTGGCCTCCACACTTGGATCAAATTGAATTCTCAGATGTGTATTTCAGTCGATGCAAAGTAGAGTTCATTTAGATGAAGAACGTCCGATTCACAGCATGATAGGAGTTGATTAATGAATTCCAGAGGATTAGTTGTTAGGCTTGATGCACAACCTGACTCCTTTCTCTTATTACATGCCATTTGAAGATTCATATATATATATATATATATATATATATATATATATATATATATATATATATATATATATATATATATATGCGCGTATATATATATTTATATATATATATACATGTGTATACATTTATATATATACATATAGGAGGCACAGCTCGTCTCTTATCACATGCCATTTGAAGATTCATGTACATATATATATATATATATATAGGTATGTATGCGTAAACATATATTTATACACACATACACATATATGTATATATATATAAATCGATACGTACACAAACGCACACATACACACACACACACACATATATATATACATATATATATATATATATATATATATATATATATATACATATATATATATGTATGTATATATATATATGATGCATAACCTGACGTATATCTCCTATCACATGGCATTCAAAGATTGATATATATATATATATACACTCACAAAACAAAGATATATAAATATCCATACATATTTTATATTCAAATAATACACATACATGTATGCATATATGTGCATATATATGAACACAAACACACACACATATATATACTCTTATATATATATATATATATATATATCGAGGTTCTAATGGGCTTTGAGGGAGTCATGTTTTTCTTTTCTCTTTGAAAAAAGGCAAATGTTTCCTCATGTTAATGCTCGGCATGTTGGTCTAGGAGCAGAAGGGTTTCTTCACGAGTCATTAGTTTTGAAAAGAATTAAAAAGAATTAAGAATAGAATCAGGCTGGTCTTTTAAAAATTAATTTTGCAGGTCTTCCTCGGGTTGCGAGGAAAAAGGGAGCATAATTTGTTCAGATATTTCAGTTCACGCATTGGAGAGATAGAAAGAGAGATAGAAAGAGAGAAAAATGAGAGAAAGAAAGAAAGAAAGAAAGAAAGAAAGAAAGAAAGAAAGAAAGAAAGAAAAGACAATAAAAAAATTTCGAGAGGGAATGGAAACTGAAGTAGAGAGAACGAAAAGAAAGAATAGTCTAAAAAGTGGGGAAGAGGTCAAAAGAATGAAATTGAAGCAGGAAAAGGAGAAGAATGAGAAATAAAAAAATAAGAAATTATGGATGAGAAGTTGAAGGAAAATAAAGTGAAGAAAAGGTTATTAAGAAGAGAAAGAATCTTGGGAATGAAAAGAAAGAGAAGCAGAAAGAGATGACGAGAAAAATGTTTAGAATGAAGAAAAGAAGTTTCTAGAAACTTGATGACGAAGAGAACCAGGTAAATTAAGTTGATGAAGATGAAGATAAGCAGAAGGAAAAAGGGAAAAGAAAAGAGGATGAAGAAGAGGGCAAAGTTCAAGAAGGGGAGAGGATAAGAGTAGAAATAGATAATGAAGAAGAAAAATGTCAAAGATGAAGGCTTCTGAAAACTTGAAGAATAGAGTTAGGTAGATTATGATAATGAAGACAAAGATAAGCAGAAAAAAGGAAAAAGAAAGGAGAAAGAGGGATAGGGTACAGGAGTAAAAGAGGAAAGAGTTGAAAGAAAATGATTAAGAAGAAAATATTGAAGATGGGGAAAGGAAACCTCTACCAGAGAACTCATGCAAAAGTGCTGAGAGGTCACGAAGAGTAAATTTAAGCCCCATTCACTGGTGAATTTGTATTCATTTTCACTTGGTGACTGTTGGTCTTGGTACAAGAATGAATAGGTTGTTTATATTGCCCTGAATGAATGAAAATCACCAGAGTAACAGAAGCTCTGAAAAGTGGGATTTGATAACTGAACTGTCGAATTTTGTAATTTTGCACCAAAAAGTTTAACAATTTCCAGCATTGTTCATTGAAAATTAGGAAGAAAGAGATTTTCGATGGTCAGGAATGAAAGCAAACGTGACTGACATGATACCGTTTTTAAACGTGTAATGTAAAAATGCAATGATTATAATTTTGATGTACAAAAGCATTGAAAATCAGGAGAAAAAAGGGGGATTTTTCAGCGGCCGGGAATTAAAGCAAGCGTTACTAACATAATAGGACTACAAGAAGGATAACGTAAATTAATTGGTAATGATTTTACTAAAGAAATGCATTGAAAATTAAGGAAAATGGGATTGTGTGTGATTAGGGATCGAGACTACTGATACGAAATGAATAGGATTATTACACGAATATTGTTAATTCACCACTAATAATTTTACTGTAGAAATGCATTGCAATGTTGTACTATAGAAATGCATTGCAATATTTAACTAAAGAAATGCATTGCAATGTTTTACTATAGAAATGCATTGCAATATTTAACTAAAGAAATGCATTCCAATGTTTTACTATAGAAATGCATTACAATATTTTACTGGAGAAATGCATTGCAATGTTTTACTATAGAAATGCATTGCAATATTTTACTGAAGAAATGTATTGCAATGTTTTACTATAGAAATGCATTACAATATTTTACCGGAGAAATGCATTCCAATGTTTTACTCTAGAAATGCATTACAATATTTTACCGAAGAAATGCATTGCAATGTTTTACTATAGAAATGCATTACAATATTTTACCGAAGAAATGCATTGTAATGATTTATTATAGAAATGCATTACAATATTTTACTGTAGAAATGTATTGCAATGTTTTACTACTTAAGCAATCTATCCATGTGTAAGCTGCATATGCAAATTAGTCTTTTGGATCGTATAATGGTATGCTTGCATATCCTGTCCGAGTCCTAATATAATCCCGAAGTTATAATGGATTGGTCCATGTGAAATAGATCAACAGAGTTAAACATACAATTAAAAGGATGTAATAAAATGAAGCTGTTGTGATATAACACTAGAGAATACGTCACAGAATCACTGGACGTTTGAAACTGAAATAAAATTTTAAAAAGGGTGTAAGTGATCGAAAGAAATGTTTGATGTTGAGTTGAGACTAAGAGAAAAAGTTAAAATTAGCATATTATTAAAGTAAATTACCTTATAAAATGCCCCTGGACTCCTTATTGTCGATCTATATATAAATAAGCCCATAATTTTTGACGGGTATGTGCTTGTTGTGTATATGATTGCTCATGGTTTTATTAGAGAAAACAAGGCAAATAATTATACGACAGAAATACATCGATGACTTTACTGTAGAAAGCGATTATCAGTCAAGGATTATTACTAATATAACTGACAGAATGTTGCTATCATATGTATAAAGTAAATGTGTTGATAATGGGCTTATTAAAGGGAAAGGCATTAAAAAGTAGGAAGAAATGGATTGTTATTAGTCAGGAATGAAAGTAAACGCCACTGACAGAACAGAGCTATTATATTGATAAAGTAGAGACAATGATAATCATTTTAGTATGGAAATGTATTATTTATGGATTTACTGTCGAAATGCATTGCTGGTGGTTTACTGTAGAAATGCATTTTTAATGATTTTCGATAGAAATGCATTGATAATGATTTATTACAGAACTGCACTTAAAAGCAAGAAGAAAAGAGATTCTTCACCACAGACAGCCAGGAATCCTTGCAGGCGTTACTGATAGGATTGGATTTAGTACCAGATCAATTATTTATCAAATGTATCATGTGCAATGAGCCCTGCAATTACCAGGGCCCCGCGCTAAATACCTACAAGCTATCAACTCCGATTCAATGGTTGAACACTTTCTCTATTTCTACAGTACTATACTGTCTTCTACTTTTATGAACGACTCGGTGTTTAAGATAAATGATTTTATCCAATCATCCCTTTAATTGGAGTTATTAATTACCAGTAAGTGATGGGAGTGCAACACCTATATGATAGATATACGATGCATAAATACAAAGGTATTTAAAACTCAAGTAATGGCCACTACACAAAGATCAAAACGAAAACAGAGCAATACTATTACTTAAATGTAATACATATTTGTCTTATTCTGGCTATATGGCAAATAGAAAAAATTATTACTCTACTATGTAATTGGGATATTCACGTATTTCAATATTTATGCGTATTTTTCCTCAAATTCAGGGTCCTTTCATAACACATGCTATAGGTCTAGCTTGATCCAGTGATTACATGACTATCATTTGTATAATAATCGGTTTCCTTTGGTTTTTCAAGGTTTGGTTTATACTTCTATGAAATATGTTCTCTGATGGTAAAACTTGCAGATCGTGTTTACTGTTATCCTATGAACGGAATCTATTTCAGTCTTGACAAATTTGTCATTTGATACGTTCCCTACTTCAATACTTGCCGAATTCTGACAAGTCTGATTGTAATAAAATCAATGTCAAATTATCTGCAAGTTTTGCTTCCAATTCAAAGAAATCCGAGCTGACAAGAAATCAAGCGAGAAGATGCATAAATAATTCATCATGGTAAATTCAGCACCAGATTCGGTTAATAAGAAATCCATTTAATAAATTTCCATCGTTGAAACACAATTGATCTCTTGTGGCAGGAATTTGATCCCGGCTGGACTTATGCATTAAAGAGACGTTCAGGGAAAAATTAGTGATGCCAAGGACAAGAATGTCGAATCATGAACATGAGAAGCGAATTCTCAAGGGATATTTAGATTGAATTGTTTCCGATGAAATTCGCGAGAATAATGATAATCTTCACGCTGATTATTATGAGAATGGGTATGATATGTTATATTACAAGTAACACATCTTTGATTTTATATCGTTTTAGATTTTAAAACAATGTTTTCTGGAAATATAGAGACAGTGAATTGTACAGATTGACACTGATATGAAAAATCTTGGTTCCTACGTATGAAGTGCATTGGAAGTCGGAAAGAAAAGAATTACCAGAGGTCAAGAATTAAAGGAAGCGCCTCAGACAGAATGTATCCATTATATCACAGGATTATTGAAACAGAGAATAACGATTTTAGACAATGTTTTTTTTTTATCGTAGCAAATTTAGGGTACTTAAAAATGTACGATTTACCACCAGAAATCAATGTGGCCGATTATTTGAGCCACTTGTTCTATTCTCAGTTTACAAGTTCAGTGAATTTACTGAATCTTGAAAGTAAATGAAGCAGTTATTTTGAAAACAGATAAAAAACTAAACTTTACAAGAAACAAACGGACAAACCAGCGAACAAAGAATCAAAATTGAACAACTTGAAAAAAGCAAAACGAAACAAAAAAAGACTTGCAGAGCGAGAAACTCGTCGGACATTTGAATGTAAATACGGAGGGGGGGGCAGGATTCCGTTATAGGTATGCCTTCTTTCAGACCCTTCCAACAGTGATAGACAATGTCTTGAAATGTTCTAAATGAAGGCCTCCCATTATTAACTAAAAACATAGCGATCCCAAAAATCTTGATTAAAAACTATCATGTCATGCTCACTATTTGGGGTCTGGGAACGCTCAAAAATGTTCCCCATATCAACCAATTACAATTGCTTTTTGATCTACGCCATATCAGTTTACGAAAGGTTTTCTTAGGAATGATCTTCTTTCGGTTATCAGAGGAACCTGTGTGAAAAATGAATTTTTAGAACAATTATAGGGAGGGCAATATTCTACGAATATTGAAAGTCATGGGCAAGTTTTATTATAACTCATGTGTGTTTGTAGAAGCCCAATGCCTAAGGATAAGGAAAAATTGTTCAAATCTTCTTACCCCCGTCTTGTGCATTTTAAGGTGCGAAAACATCCTCAAAATGAGCTGTTTTTGCCCATAATTGAAAAATGTCATAATTTTTTTCCTATTGAAGATTTGCCAGTTAGTGCAAGCTATGATTAGAAATAAGATAACACTATTGGTTATCGTGGGAAACTTCTCGTTTAGTATTGAACCAAAAAGTGGCGGCAACGTCACTAAATTGCCAAAAATGGTTTTCTTTTGTTCACAGTTAAAAAACTTGTCATTATTTTGAGCAAAAACTTTTCATTAAATTAGCCAGTAAGTATGATCTATGATTAGAAATGAGATAAGAGCATTGGCTACAGTGTATCATTTAGATATTGGTGCCAAAAAGGGCAAAAACACTCCAAAATGAGTTTCTTTTGTTCATAAATGAAAAACCTGTTTTTATTTTGGGCCGAGACTTTGCCAGTAAGTGCGATCTATGATTAGAACTGACATAACATCATTGATTACGACAGGGGCGTTCTCGTTTAGGATTTAGATATTACGTGAATGAAGACGGCTTTCCAATATTAACTAAAAACATAGCGATTCCAAAATCTTAGATAGAAATTTCGTTTAAGAATATGAAAAGTCTCGGCTAATTCCATTAAGTTTATTTTATCTTGTTAGCCCTGAGCGGAAATAACGCCAACACGATCCGCGCCCATGTGTCTACCAGACGTTTGTTGAAGTTTTTTTTCTTTTCAGTAAATGTTTGATGTTTATAACTAAGAAGTCTCCACCTAGAAATCTGGGCCGAGAAGATTGCTATACTATGGCACCGTAACCAGAGACGGGGGTAGGCTCCAGGGGGTTTCCAGGCAAGCAATCGCTTAACAGATTATCGGTGAAGGTGTCAGAGATATGTTATTGCGTGAAATTCTTGTTTGCATGTCTATATCCATTCCCGGCACAATCGCCGACGATATCTACAGACATATCTGTAGAGCTGTCATGACAAGCTTGGCCTTTTTGCAAGAGTTGTTTTTGCTTGTGTCGCAGAAGAGAAGAGGACTGCGAATATATGAGGAATGGCTTTTCGATGAACTCCCGACTCATACTTATTTAGTGCCGCAGGAGATAAGATGGTTCCATCCAGGCAAAGCATCGTAATGTTTTCAGATAACGAAGGACGAACTTGTGAAGTGAGATTTGCAGTAAAAGCGGGAACCTATAAAACGCAGAGCCCACATAAATCACCAATGTTTTTCATCACCTGATTGTAGTTCTCATTATACATCAATAATTGATATTCGTACTTTGTGTTGAATTGTGGATGATATCTAATCATATGACTCGGCTTAACATGCCATCCTCACCATTTTGGGGATCTTGAAACGATCAAAATGATTTCCCATAAAATAATAGTAATTGCTTTTTCACTTCACATCATTATGATTTTCAGGAGGTTCCCTAAGAACACTCTACTTTTAATGCCTGGGTCGGTGATTATCTGCATTGAAAATAAATTGCTGAAACAGGTATTAAAGATATTAAATATTAAAATTATTTGGGATAACCTCACCATAGGATAATAGTCTCGTCAACTACCGTATTTCCTCACTTGGTACTTCACATTTTTGACCTTGTGCCACACTAAGCTATGAAAATTATTTGTAAATTTATTCTAAAAATAAGAAGAGCAACAATATAGTCACTGGCGATCTAAAACAGATTTATTCTAAGAATCCAAAAACGAAAGTAATTATTTTTGGGTCCAGGGCAGCTTTCGATTCTTCAACCTTAACGGAATTTATCAGAGAACAAATTTCTCTTCTGTGTTTGATTCAAATAAAAGGAAATATCATATTATGAATTGCTAGAACCTAGGAAAACTGTCATGGCGCAATGCTACAATGAGCAGTTGGCTCATTTGAATCACATATTGGAATAGAAGAACTCCCCCCGAAAAAAACAGAGCCAAAGTTCCGGCAAAAGTAGTTTGTGTCTCAACTCCGATTCCTCCTCTATAGAAAAATATCATAATTAAAAAATTAGCTTCTTTAATAAGAAATGAATTAATAATTGCAGGATCCATTTCATTATAACGCCTTCAATCATCTTGAATAGATTAATAAAATTACTATTTGTAATTCGTGTCTACAGCAATCGGTCTATGAGTTACGGAAATAAATCTATCTTACCTAAAAATCTATTTGGAGTTTTGCTGGCATGTACCTACACATATACTTGTATTTAGTTCAGATATATAATTCATTAAACCTTTCTATGTATAACTTGTCAGTTCTTTATATATGCAATAAACAGACAATGATATGCATATTTTGTGATTTGCCGAGTATTTCAATTCTCGAGTATGAAATAACCCGGGGCCCCAAGGTCTAAATCTGGCTCTATTTGCATTAAAAGGTAAAGACATAGCAAGAGCAACGCTTCGTTGAAGCATCTACCCTATCGATCGCAGGTTCTATTCCTATAGCATCCCTATTCTTTGATTGTTTATTCTATTTACGTTGTCTAGGCCAAATGATATATTCATCGTGCAATAACGAGAGATCATTCCAAGTAAATTTTCAATGTAAAATAACACAATTCATAATTATGATTATATATATATATATATATATATATATATATATATATATATATATATATATATACTGATGAGCCAAAACATCATAGCCAGTGACGTGTAGCAAGGGTGACAGTCACTGATTGCACCAGCTCCGAATGTCAGGGTCAGAGTTATCATATACCTTGAATTTTGTTGTGTTGAATGTTGCGATTAAGTGCAGTAGAGAAAGTAGTTGAAGTAATTTTGATAAAGGTCGAGTTATTATGATCAGAAAACTACGTCATAGCGTGTCCGAAACAGAACAGCTTATGGGGTGCTGATGTCAAGTTTTGATGAGTACCTATCGGTAATCGTCCGTGGAGGGAAATCATCAACCACTGACAAGGCATTGGACAACACATAATTTCTAATGCAAGATGTAAACGAGGCTTCCTCGTCAAGTACAAGTCAACAGAAGGGCTACTGTGACACAAGTCACAGATAGCTTTTAATTTTCCCAGAAAAAGTCATTATGCAATGAATTCTTGAGAATTTGATTTTGCAAGAGAAAGTCCGTGGGATTGGATTGGATTTGTAAACGATTTTACAAGTAAGGCGTTTGAAAATGATTTCACTAGACCTTCGGAAATCAAACAAATTAGCCAAATCATCAATTAGTCCGAACGAACGCAACCAAATTTCTATTACGTAAACATGAACTTATTTATATAACAGAGCAGCCAGGATGCCCACGCGCCTAGAGTTTATAAATATATAGAACTAGTATCATCATTTGTCTTTTATCTTTGCTATTAGATCTGCAACGGATCATAAAGTTTAAAGGCGAAATTTACCAAACGTTAATTGCTGTTTGATGCCAATATCATACCGACTCTACCAAATGGTCGTCTATGATGTTCTAGTTCTTTGAGAATAAAAGGCGTGGCATTGGATCAATTTTCTGGGTGATTCTGTACTAAACAGAAGTGCATGCGTATGAGTGATGCTTTCAATGGTTGCGGGGGAAAATCCGGTGCTGAGTTTAGGATGAGCTCATGTTTTGGTTTGAATTTTTTTTTTTCCAATTTTAGCATCAACAGGTAACATAATATTTGAAATGATGGCAGAAGAAATATCGAGATAGGGGTATGACGTGTACTCATGTATCCCACGCTTTTCCGATGCTCGTTTTACGCCGTTTTTTCGTTTTTACAAAAGAGATCAGAAAGCGAAAACGGTGTTCAGCGTTTGTTTTGCCGTCGACTGTTATAGAGGCGATGTGCACTCGCTTCTACATCTCAGTCTCATTTAGCTCCCAGCAACCTAAACTACCATCATCACAATTTTTTTTTAAAATCTGAGAACGCTCAGAAATATTTCCCGTATAAATCAATGCTAATCGCTTCTTCAACTTATGAAGGATTTATATATATGAATGCTAAACTTTCGGATATCGGAGAATCTTATAAGAAACATGTGTATATGTGCGTGTTTTTTTCTCTTGTGTGTGTGTGTATATATATGTGTGTGTGTGTGTATGTGTGTGTGTGTGCGTGTGTGTGTGTGTGTGTGTGTGTGCACTGTCCCGAACATTATTATTCGTGCCATCGATCGTAATGGGACACCAGATCAATGCAGGACTGTAAAAATGAAAAGGTTAAAAGAGTTCACTAGATAATATGGGGGCGTTCAATCAGAAAAAAAAGAATGATTTTACTCGAGAAAGTAAAAGATTCCACTCGATAGAATGGGGGCGTTCACTCGGAAAAAAAGAGATTTTACTCAAGAAAGCAAAAGAGTTCACTCGACGAAATGGAGTTAACTCAATAAAAGGAAGTAAAAAATTTACTCAGGCAAGTAAGAAAATTTTCCCGAGAAAGTAGAGGAATTCACTCGAGAAAGCTTGTCTTTATTCGAAAAAGTAAATCAGTTCACTTCAGAAAGTGTAAGAGTTTTCTCGAGGAAATAAAGTTGATCCAAGGATGTAAAAGTGTTCATTCGAGAAAACGAAGGAATTCACTCTAGAAAGTAAGAGTATTACAACGGGAAGCTAAAAGAGTTCACCTCAGCAAGTAAGACAATCTCTCTGTGGGTTATTGATTTTTGAGCTAGTAAGGCAAATCATAATCACTGCAGTAAGTTTGGTCCCTGCAAGATGACCCATCCAGGTGGTCATGTGCCATACTAAGCCAAGCTTAGATGATACCTCTACAGTACGTAAACCCACTCAATGGCGTCTCACCTTCGACTGGGATATCCCACAAGTGAGTGTCTGGTCACGCATGCGTATTAAGGTATCGTTTAATTGGTTGCCGCAACTGGTTATCGAAATATTCTGGATTCTTTACACATGAAGGCATGAACTTCTATATACAGCCATGCTCATACACAAATACCCTAATTTTGATTGAAATATTTGTAACATGTGAATATGGATGATGTCACAGGCATGGGTATCCACTGTCAGCTTTCCAGAGGGGGTGCAAAATTACGTTTGGTAACATGAAGAATTCTACTGCACCATTATTATTTATTGACTATAAAGTCCCAATCTTCAAACCTCTTACCCACAGTGAAAGGCCTGATCCAGGTCGGGGTCGGGGCTTGGGCACATGCCTTGCAGCGCAGACGACTTGAATACTCTTTGGGGATTGGGATAGATTTAAGCATGAATTTTCATTATGGCTGAGATAATTTTTTCATTTATTCTCTTGAGGTAGCGTACTGACTATGAACGTCTCTGTCGACAAAATCTCTCAAAGTTAAGCGACGAGAAACCAGGATCACATCAGTCTCGTCGGTTCCACTCATTAGAGAAGATCTCTAAGGGTAACCTCATACCACAGGGCAGGCCTGAGGGATCCTGGCACCCCCAGCAAGTTTAAGTTATAGTATTATCTTATTTCTTTACTTATATATCAACGTTTTACAGCGATAAAAATATATATGAAGGGATACAAAAATCACGAAAATTCTCTTCGTCAATGGTTTCTTTTGGTTTCACTACAACAAAAAGATATTCAACCGTCAGATATTCCCCCGAAATCTGACCTCACTTCAAGAAAATTCCTTCAACTGGTTCATTTCGTTTATTCATGATCCGATTTTTCGAATGTATTTGAAGCGTCCTACTGTCACAGACACAATAATGGTGCCCCCTTGCACTTGGCGACCTCAGCTACTTCCTATGTAGCTGGTACTAAGGACCAACCCTGACTACAGGACGTCAATAACAAAGCAATAGGATTTCAAGTGAGAGTTTTTCTTTGTCGCTGACTAGTGACTGGAGAAACTTGAGTTTCAGGATTGAACCTCAAACCTCATCACCAGTGCCTTCAGTCAGACCAACACGTGCGAACACAGAGGCATGTATACCTTAGTTCATGTCACATCTGTTACAGTATACACGCACACGCACTATATATATATATATATATATATATATATATATATATATATATATATATATATATATATATATATATATATATATATATATATATATATACTTTAAACAAATTTATCAGGCCCTACCTCCCATACTGATATCTACAAACATTCATGTTTTCTATCTTTGTATATTCTCGTTACTTATCTTATAAAGGGGGTTTGTGTTTTATCTCGGATCAGAATTGAGGGTACACGTGTAGACATCAGAATTTGTTTTTGTTAAATATAAACGTATCTGTTTATGCATGTGTGCGCGTGTGGTCTTATACAAGACCATTTGTATTCGTAAGTATATAATTACGTGTGTATATAATGATATAAATGTATACATTAAGCTATAATATGCATATATGTACATATACATATAAATATATACATAGAAAGAAATATATAGAAATGTATACGTACATAGGTAGATGTAAATCTATATGTGCTTATCAGCATATATATATATATATATATATATATATATATATATATATATATAAATATATATATGTATATATATATATATATATATGTATGTATGTATGTATATATATATGCACATATAAATATATGTACTGAGATGTAAGTATGATTTTATATACACTCGTATATACAAAGCCACTGACAGCCAATTTATATATATATATGTATATGTGTATATATATGCATACTTATATATATAGATACATAGATAGATACTTCTGAGTGTGTGTGTGTATATATATATATATATATATATATATATATATATATATATATATATATATATATATATATATATATACATATATATATATATTCATATGCATTCACGCATACACACCCACGTACCCATATAGAGGCTGGTTAAGAAAAAGATACCCACATTTGTGCATTGATGATTTCACTTTTGAAATAAAAGATCTATCTTTCAATCCAAAGGGAAGGACACACATTCACGAAGCACAGAGAGAGAGAGAGAGAGAGAGAGAGAGAGAGAGAGAGGTTCCAAAATGAAAGAGAAAGAAAAGAGGGTATGTTGAATTTCATGCTACTACAGTCTATTCCTCTTGATTTATACACAAAAGTAATAATTACATCAGATAAGAAGAAAAGAAATTTATATTAGCTCAGGAAGCGTTGCTAGCGTTTATTCACACACACACACATACTTATATATATATATATATATATATATATATATATATATATATATATATATATGTGTGTGTGTGTGTGTGTGTGTGTGTGTGTGTGTGTCTATGTGTCTTGGTGTGTTTGTGTGTGTACGTATATATATATATTTAAAGATTGCCATATCTTCTTCGAAGTAATTCTCTTGAGCTGTTTGTACTCTTGCTCACAAAGACTGCTGCTCACCCAAAGTCGTGACAAAAGTCTGTACTACATTAGGATCTTGAAATCCCAGAAGATTTCGGTAATTCCACGAAATCTCCAGTTCCACCATCAGTGTATAAATGATGAACAAACTTGCTGGCCATTAATACTGTAACGAGTTGGTTCCTCACAGGGTGCTGCATTACGATGGCCATCAGTTAAATCAAGCTGTATATATCCTGTAAATACTTGAACAAAATATACTTGATACTCATTGAGTGAAGCTTAGTTTGACACAAGGCCAAAGTTGTGGGCCCCCCGATGAGAATCGAACAATATTACAAGAGTTATAGTTCAATATCGCAAGTATGTCAGCAATTACTTTCATGAAATTGATGAAATGTTTCCCAATATAGTAAGTAATATAGTAAGATTCACTTACATAAAAGTGGCCGGCAACTATGCGTCAAAACATTCTCGTGTGATAGAAAGGTTCTCGAGATGTAACATTCGTTTTTCTCTTAAATTTCTCACCATATTTAATTTGTCTTATTACCAGCATCCTGTCGGGTCGAGTCACATCTCTCTCTCTCTCTCTCTCTCTCTCTCTCTCTCTTTCTATATATATATATATATATATATATATACATATATACTTACATATATATATATACATAAATATATACATATATGTATATATATATATATATATATATATATATATATATATATATATATATATATATAATTTTTGTGTGTTCGTAGGAAATACATATAGTTCTATGTTTTTGAGAGGATCATAATAATTCAATTAAACAGGGCTTGTAATATATAATAATTTTATCATTTAGGTATCATACTACAACTAGCTCGGTGTTTCAACGTGATACTAATACAATGGAATAATTACTTATATATAAATATATATTGTTTGTTGCGTGCGTGTAAGGTAATCTGGCAGATTGGTGGTAGTAATTTGATAATGTGGAAGTGAAAGATTGAGAAGAAAGCGTGTTAGATCTTGATTTTTTTTATTATCATTGAAATAAGGTTTGGTGCATTTCGCCGTGTTCTAATCGGCATCTTCAGAAGCTCCTTTGCAATACAGAACACAGTAGAAAGAGCAGTCTAGACACATGTTTAGACAATATAATAAAGTGGGAAACAGGAAGCCAGTGTCGTTTCTTGGTACTCCTTCCTTTTCTCTTCATCAACAATCTGGTCTTCTGTTTGTATTACGTATATACATATATTTAATGTAATACTTGATTATCATAATCGGTATTTTTGTGAATATTTGCATCTGGTAGGAATGTATTCAGATAATTGTATTTATATGTGTACATGTGTGTGCGAGTGTATAAGTGCACAATATATATATATATATATATATATATATCGTGAATGTATGCTAGTAGAAGTTTATAAACATATAAATGCCACCTCCATATGACTTGATGTATGTAAATATAAGTACTTGATGCCATGTGTATTTACGTATTGTTTCACACATTGTAAGTGCCGTGGTGGTGTGTATATTTGTACACACAGACATACACATTCAGTGTGTGTGATTAGGCGTGTATTTGCACGTATTTATTTATAAGAAGGTTTAACCACAAGTATAGCTTACGTACGAAATATATTACTATGTATTTTGCTTTCTATTTCATTGGGGATATATATTGCAAATTATCGTTGTATATATATATATATATATATATATATATTGACAGATTCTGGGGGGGTGAGATGAGTGCCATTGGTGGAGGTGCTGATGGTCTGGGTGGCGGTGGTGAGAAAACGTCTTGAAATAAAGCCGTTTTGTCTGCTGTCCAAGGGTGCGAGGACAGTGTTGTGACTCTACTGCCCCCCACGACACCCTGCTCCCCCGTCCCCGACCAATCCAATCATCGAGTCACGCCCGTGATGGTGCTAATGGACGACCGGACGGATGGATGGAGACGGATGTTGCTATCATAGCCATCAACAGCACCAGGGCCACCGTCTTCACGAGGAAATGAAAAAGCTTCCCTATGAAGAGGGACGTGCGAATATTTCGAGGACACCACGCAGAAATTAAACGAGAGAGACTCTGTATATTTATGATTGGAATAGCTGTTGTGTGGGCTTGTTTGAAAAAGAAAGAACAATGGATTATAGATAGATAGATAGATAGATAGATAGATAGATAGATATACATAAAAAAAAAACACAGATATAAACGAACTGATAAGGAAAATGGAGAGAGACAGCAGTTGATTAAGAGTAAATGTTCAAAATTTTTTTTGGACGTTTGAAGTCCTTACTGTTGGTGTTGTTAACACGACGTCCCGGCTGATTCATTCTTCGTCTTTCTTCGGATGTACTGTTCGAATGTGCAGTTGGCAAACAGAGTTTTTTCACTGGTAGCAATGCTAGAATGTTGGATTCGGGTAACGTCTTTTTTCTTTCTTCTTTCCTTGTTAGACCTGGATTTGAATCCCACCAATCACAGAAGAACGCTTTTCTGTTTAAAATCTGGTTCAGATTGCAAGGCTGTTCTCCTAAGAGTATTGAAGGTACTTCGAATCAATTGAAATCCGGTACCCTGATTCTTGACTTCAGCAGTTTCGTATGATGGATGCTAATTAGTGCTCACTTCAGCAGTGAGGCTATAGAGCTGGGAATTTAAACATTTACTCCTTATTACGAGTAGAAGAAAAAAGTTTTTTTCAACCCTCCACTCAAATAGTTTGCAAAGTAAGTTTATGCTAAATTAGTTCCTTGGTTTGTATCCGGCAATATTCAAGCTTGTTTTCTGAAAAAAAAACTTTTTTAGTAATCACCGTTCAACAAAAGGTGAGAGAAGAAATTTATTGATTGATCACCCTTTTTTCAAATTTTCTGATTGAACACTGCAACATGTCACGCAACAACAACAACAACAAAAGACGTTGGTCTTGAGCCGGTTTCTATCGAATAACTAACCAGACGTGTATGTTTTTGACTTTCAACCGTAATCGAAAGACTCAAATCGAAACATGAAGAGAAAGAAAGAAGTACAAAGAGGGAGCGGGGAGAATAATCAAAGAGAGAGAGAGGGAGGAAATAAAGAGATAAATTGTAGGACGACAGAGCGAAAAAGAATGGTAAAAAGAAAGAGAAAGGGACAGGGGAAAATTTAAAAAAAGGGGTGATTAACGAAAAAATTATTTCTCCCGCCTATTGTTGGGCGGTGATCACTAAATTTCTTTTTCTCCGAGAACAAGCGTGAACATTGCTAGAGAGAGAGAGAGAGGGAGGGAGGGAGGGGGTACATGAAGGAAAATGATCCAAAAGGCTTGTTAATGTGTGTATAACATACGCACTCACAGACCGGAAGTAAACCGAACAACTTGGAAAGAGAATTCGATGAATCTACTTATGTACAAAACCATGTGAATGTATTTATTTCTGTCTGTAACATTCATCAAGAGAAATCAAATATCAATTACACAGTAGTCTCCCTTAAAAATTCATCAAACAGTTGAACACAAAACAAATGCAGGGGTACAATATTTTTTTAATATTTCTCAAGTGCAATCGAATTGTATAAAATTCCAAATACAGCCATCATTTTTTTTAACGTTAAGAGTAAACTAATTGAACAAGCTTGGGTGCACTAGGGTCAAACTCCTCTGCTTTAATAAAATCTAAAAGGTAAATAAAACTGAATTCATTTCTCCGTATAGTTTGCCAACATTTTAATTCCTTTATTAATAGTTCTTGAATATGGGATTTGCAAACTTTAGCAAAAGAAGTCGACCAGAGTTGGGCTTTAGAAGTGGTAGTGAATTCGTCATCAGTCTTTGCTTACGTCACTGTGAAACTGTTATTCCTCCATGACGTCACTGGTTTTTGGTCTGATCATTGTCATCCGTCATTGTTGTTACATACTAAAAAAGAATAAACTCGATGGTAAGAGTTTGAGAACAACAACAATAATAATAATAATAATAATAATAATAATAATAATAATAATAATAATAATGATAATAATAATAATGATAATAATGATAATAATAATGATAATAATGATAATAATAATAATGGGTAGCATCAGTAGTAAGATACACTGGTCCATTTCTTGGATGGAAGAGCTCCAATCAATGACAGGCAAACGAGGAAGCTTAAGACAATGCACTAGGCTTTACCCCCCAGAGATGACACAGATTGTATATGAAGAGGAAAGAAGATGGTAGAAGACTCGTCAGAATAGAAGACTTTGTTCAAGAGGCCAAAACAGGATTAGAAAAGAATGTGCAAGTAAATAGTGAAGTCATTATAAAAAGCGCCCGAAACAGCGCGACTGAGAACAAAAAAAGTATCAAACGAAAGAGCAGCATAGCAAACAAGAAAGAAAGAAAAATGAGAAGAGAAAAAAAAACTACAAGGGGAATTCAAAAGACGGATACAAAATATTGCAGACAAGAGATCATGGACATGGCAAGTCAAAGGAAATCTGAAAAGAGTAACGGAATCGCTCATCATGGCAGCCAAAAACAAATGTATCAGGACGAACTATGCCAAGACAAAGATCGACAGAACCCAGACAAACACCAAATGCTTTCTATGTGGAGAAAAAATCATACTGAAAACAACATAACCAGTGAATGTACTCGACTATCCCAGAAAGAGTACGACAGGGTAGGAATAGCGATACGCTGGGAACTAAGCAAACGTCGGGGATTTGACCCTACGGACAAATGGTATCCGCACAAACTTGAGAGAACCGGGGAAAATAGAAGCTACAAATTACTCAAGGATTTTGAAATCCAAACTGACCATTCCATCCAAGCAAGAAGACCGGACCGAATAATCGTGGACAACAAGAGGAGAGTCTGCCGAAGATGTGACTGTGCCTGCAGATCACAGAGTAAATACGAAAGAAAGTGAAAAGTTAAGGGAATACAGATACCCGGCAAGGGAACTTAACAATGTGAAGAATATGAAGAGTCAAGGTAGTACCAGTAATTGAAGGTGCACTTGGAACCGTACCAAAGAATCTGAAAACAAAATTGGAGTAACTTGAATAACTGGGGTCTGCAAGAATACTGAGAAAAGTGCTATAAATGTGAGATATACGACCCCCAATTGTTAGCCAGCCAGGGAAAAGTCATGGAGACGGTACAAATCACTGCGTTACTGTGATAGGTGGGGATGATATGAGAAAAGGGCTGGATAAATAAGGATAACCACCACGCAACTGTTGTGAAACTATAAAAGACAGCACTGCTGCGGACTGTAAGAGTGTGAAGAAGAGGGTTGGAGACTTGAGGAGACTTGCTGTCACCCAGTCTCACCAGACAAAAAATAAATGCAAATAATGATAATAATAATAATAATAATAATAATAATAATAATAATAATAGTAATAAAGGAATTCGAGGTGTTCCAGAAGTATGAAATGGGAAGGGTAGAGAGAGAGAGAGAGAAAGAGAGATAGAGAGATAGAGAGATAGAATGACCATAAGGAAAGAGTGAAGTGAGACAAGAAGAAGAATCAGAAGGAAGCAATAGAAAGAAGAAAAAGAAAAGGGGGGTGACAAGAAGAAGAAGGAGGAGGAGGAGGAGGAGGATGTGAAAACGAGATTAATAATAATGATAAGGAAAGCCCAAAAAGAAGAAAGATGAGAAGTATCCGACAATGAGAAACAAAAGAAGAAAGGAGCGACAGACGGAAAAAAGGAAGGAAGCGACAAAAAGATAAGGAAGAAGACAGAAGTGAAAGAAAGAGAGAGAGAGAGAGAGAGAGAGAGACAGAGAGAGAGATGGTGAGAAAAAGAATGTAAAGAAGCAGCCGACAAGAATAAAGAGGAATAAGAGAGAAAGAGAGAAAGAGAGACTTGTAAGAGACAATGTAACAATGTTGAAATGGGAGATAACGAGAGGATCTATAGACAGTGGGGAGTTAGGGTTCCATGGAGAACCCATACGAACAATCGATTGGACGAGGCTGGTAAAAAGAAAGAGAGAAAGATGTACGAGTGATAGAGAAGTACATAAGGATAGATGGAGACGGGAAAGAGCAGAGAAGAAGAGTGTGCAAATACGAAGTGAGAGAGAGAGAGAGAGAGAGAGAGAGAGAGAGAGAGAGAGGGGTTGGGATACTAGCCCAGACCCTTGTATAAGGAACAGTTTCAAGAGGCTCGTGTTAGTTGAAGTGGCTGAGAGGTACATAATCAATTGGGTGGTTGAGGGTTTGGTTGAAAAAAAAAAAAGGGATGGATCTGCCATTTTTGGAGTTTGGAATAAATGATAGAAGAAGGGTAAAAGCTGGGTGGGTTGAGGGTTATATACAGGAGTATATGTTGGTGGAAAATGGTGGCCGGGAGGGAGAGGAGTCGACAAAAACAAACACTCTTCTCCAAAACTGAAGCCTCACCACCCCCATAACCTCCTACCCACCAACCCACTGAAGTTCTCCTCTCAGATCGTGAGTGGCTTCGAACAGAGACGCAAGTGTTTCATTTTGGCCCGACCCTGCCCAAAGCAGTGGGCGTTGGCTGTCGTTGGCTCTCAGACTGAGGAATCCGATCCACCCAAACTGAGGGACTTGCCGGGTCGGGCGGTTACGTGGGCTGTATTGGAGAGGCGGTGGTACAGCTTGCTTGAGAGAGTGCAGGGATTTGTTCAATAATAAATAAATAAGTATAATAAAAGAAAAACGTTCGCAAAAAAGGGAAAATACTTGGATTATTTAGTCCTGGAGAGTAATCTTATGTTAACGTCTCTGTTTTGCATTTAGGCACTGGGGCGTATGTGCGTATGCCATTGCACACATACACACACATACACACACACACATATATATATACACGCATTGTGGCATATTTGCGTATACGAGTGCACATATATATGTATATATGTGTGTGTTTGTGCATATATATATATATATATATATATGTGTGTGTATTTATATATATGTATATATATATATATATATATATATATATATATATATATATGCGCGTTTTGGCATAAGTGCGTATGCAGCGAGTGCACGTATATATATGTGTGTGTGTCTATCTATCTATCTATCTATCTATCTCTCTCTCTGTCTGTCTGTCTGTCTGTCTCTCTCTATATATATATCCACACTCATGCGTATCTATCTCTCTCTCTCTCTCTCTCTCTCTCTCTCTCTCTATATATATATATATATATATATATATATATATATATATATATATAGGGTGGGTCAATAAGTCTGCATCCTAACACGTTGCTAACTGGATTTTGATGAGAAATTTTCGCAGTACATGTTAGATGTATGTAATTAATATTCACCACTGAATTAAGTGCATCGGAAAGGAAGGAGATTATGTTGAAAAATAAATATTTGTTGTGTAAAATAAAAGCTTCTTTCATCATTCTGCTACAGACTCATTGATATATGTATACATTCATACACGCATACATCTACATACAAATAATGACATCCATTCTCATACATGTTCTTTTATAGGTGTGTGCATGTATACATATTTGCACGTATGATTATATCTGCACAGGCATACTCCTGTACATGCACACAGAGAAATACATAACTCTGCATTCATACAGCAATGTACATACTTATTGTTTAAGATTTTATTTTAAAACAGGTGTTTCTGAATTCTTTGCTGGTGAAAAAAAAATATCCATTTTGGGGGAAAACTGTTAATTTTCCCCCTTGAACTAGTCAGTGCTTCAAGTACTGATAAAATCTGAAATTCCTGCGTGTTTAGAGCGGAGATGGTGAACCATATTGAAAACTTATATCTATATTGACGATAATCTTCTAACACTGTTGCTCTCGAGTTCAGTGTTGCACGAGACTAATATTAGAACATGATATTTGCGTCCACCTAAATTGTAATCACTTATCTTTAGGGTTGCATACTTTCTCGAACACCCTGTATGAGTATGTGTGGGTAGAAGTGCATACATGCCATTACAGATTGTAAATTAGCTTCAGAAATCGGACTTATATGCAATAAACAAAATGAAGAATAAAAAAATCATTCAATAATAAATAAATGTACAAATATATAAAAATAAGTATAGAAAACTCAAATTACAAAAAATTCCCTTTAAAAAACGGAAAATAACTCGGATAAACGGAAAAAAATCCACGAAGTAAAAAAATCAAATTAATTAAGAAAAATCGGATGTTTTGAATTCTATTAACATCTCATTACAAAAAAGCATCTACAACTCATAGCATGCCACAAGTCGGTCAGGCTAGACTAACCAATAACATAGCATCGTAGGTCAGCCCCCCCATCTCCCCCAAAAGTGAATGATGTTGGAATTCCAAAAGGGTATAAATTGTAAAAAGAATATCTTGACTGTTCATTTGAAAGTCTTTTTTTTTCTCAAGTAAAACAGAATGTACTATCTGTAATAAACAAGTGAAGAAAAATCTCTATTCATGATAAAACCGTTCTACCAATGGTATTGGACACTATTTTGAATTAAAGATCTATTTAATACAAGTATACATGCTTATTGTATATTTATTACTGTTCACTCTGTACATATATATGAGACCGGAGCTAGTTGGCACCAGGGCAAGTCGAATCACTTGATCTATATTTATTTCCGCCCCTTGAAGGTGCCGTAGCCTCATTTTGTGCAGAAAAACTCTGGCTCTTTTTCTATTAAGTTTGATTCAAATGCATTGTAAGCATGGAAATGTTTTTCCACCCTGATAAGTAAGTTTTTTACTTCAAGAAACGAATACCAAGTTAATACTGTATTGTATGGATGGTAGTGCGGTTTGTGTTCATGTGAGGTGACAATAAACAGTATACATAATACATTCAAGGCATTTCTGGAGTTCTTCATGGAATTGAATGTAGAGAGGATAACGCGTTTGGGATTGGTAAGTACATTGTAAGCTGGGCTTCTTGGTCGTCTGTAATTTTATGCAATTGAGGCAAAGGGAAAAACAAAAAGCCTGCAAGATAATAAAACAAACTTCGGACAAGTGATTGGTGTCGTCATTCTTTTCTAATAGTCTTTTCTCCCCATCTTCCACCTTATCACAATTCATCAATGAGATCTACTCACACATGATTCCACTTGTCCTTCCAGCTGGTCGTTATATTCATAAAATATTACTTTTCATCCAAATGTATTCTCCCATCGGGATTAAAATTTTATATTGTAAAAATAGATTGATCACATTTTTGCCTTCTAGGAAGAGAGCTAACTTTCCCAATAAGATTGCAACAACCATCAACACTAGTTGGGTAGATTTAAACACCTTTTTTCCGAATGTTTTGACCATATCTGCGCTTCGATGAATTATCTTCGCAGAAGTCACAGCTATGTGAGTGAAAATGTACCAATTAGCCTTGATCATATATATATATATATATATATATATATATATATATATATATATATATATATATATATATATATATATATATATATATATATATATATATATATATATATATATATATATATATATATATATATATATACATACATATATATATATATATATATATATATATATATATATATACACACATATATATACGTATATATACATACATACATACATACATACATACATATATATATATATATATATATATATATATATATATAGAGAGAGAGAGAGAGAGAGAGAGAGAGAGAGGGGGGACCAATGATTAATAAGCTGGTATAACACCATTAGTACTAATTAGTGTGTTCAATTCTCATTTGGTACCCTATATTAGTGGACTTGTTACATACCTAATCTCTTTCCCCACCCTCTCTCTCTGTGCACACACACACACACACGCAAACATATATAAATATATATATATGCACATACATATATACATATACACATATATATATATACATATATATATGTGTGTGTGTGTGTGTGTGTTTGTATATATATATATATAGATAGATAGAAGGATAGATAGGTAGATAGATAGATAGAGAAAGAGAGAGATTATGTGGTATTTGGCCAACAGGATTTTTCAAGATAGTTTCCAAGGCAGGCAAGTCCTCGAAACTTGAGAAATGTGAATCAATTCAGTAGTGTGATGAGTTTGATTCAAACAGATTGTCCCATAACTTTGTCAGTGGGCCTGATTAAACAGAGCTTAGTAAAAAATTTCGTCTTCAATTGATCTAGTCTCGACATCAGTATGTTCAATAGTTCTATTTTTGACCTCAATGTGTTCAATAGGTCTATTTTTGACCTCAATGTGTTCAATAGGTCTATTTTTGACCTCGATGTGTTCAATAGGTCTATTTTTGACCTCGATGTGTTCAATAGGTCTATTTTTGACCTCGATGTGTTCAATAGTACTATCTTGGATATAAATCTGTCCAATAATTCTATCCTCGTCATCAAGTCTGATTCTTTTTCCACTTTTAGACAGTTTTGCAAAGTTCTCTCCCGGGGATCACCATCAGCTGCTATGTCATGTTTTCTCAACATCTTGTCAACGATCTGAAATTGTGTTCTTTTCAACGGCGGGCAGCCAGAAGTCCCAGGGAGCCGAAACAGGGATATAGAGGGGTGCACACAGGCCTTGGGGATACAATGTTTTGCTAAAAGATTCTGCTAAAATATTTGAACTCAAGTGTGACATAAGGTCATCGTAAACCAAAACTGGATTGATTAACCGTTAGATATTGGATATTACGACTCACAACGTGAATCACCAGAGATCGCCTTCGAAATCAGGACTGACAAAATATATGATGGCGTTACGGACTAAATAAGTTGAAAAAAATACTGGCTCCGTGATGTCCCTGATACAGAGGTCTGGCAGATCCTAGGGAAGGTCGATGTCCAACGACGGACGCTAAAAGACTGATGATGATGTTCATGAATAATTTTGTAAAAATCATCTGTAGGAGTGCTCGATGAATGTTCATAGTGATGGCCATAAGCATAAAAATACTGTAAAAAAACGTTTTCCCAAGTTTTTTTTACTATCTATATAGTCTAGAAAGCTATACAGCTTTAAACACTAAACATTGAAAAAACTTTTTCAATAGATGTTTTGTGTCACTTCAGACTCTTATTTCCTCAATATCTGTCGATGATTTTTCTTCAATGTTTTTCCCTTATTTTGCATATACTTTGTTAATATTGTATAATGTATAAATTGTCTCTTGTTGGGATCATCAGTTGTTTGCCATGAGACTGTTTCAGGGATTTAAAAAACAAAACAGTTGTATTAACAAGGCACTCCAGCAGTGTTGATCAAGCACCGCCTCCTGTCCTTATCATATAGGTTATGTCATACATGTAGTTTGTCATTTTATGTAAGTTTTCATGTGTAATGTTAATTGATATCATTTTATATTACGTATCTATTTTTTGAAACAAGTCTTCCATAGGTTACCCCAAAAGTGTTTTTTAACGAAACAAATGGATAAGAGCCAAATGATTTCTCCTTTCCCTGGTTCTAGACAAGACAATGATCATTCATACTGACAAGGACTACATCCATCTTTTTGGTTACCTTATTCCCTTAACATTAATACTAATTGATTCATCTTCATATACACTATTCATTTATACTATTTTTATACTTGGTAACATATTATTTAGTTTTCGTTCATCATTCCATTATGGTATGATGACACATCGTGCAAGTCATTTCCCGATCCCTGTTAATATACTGTGTTCAGATTTACGTTAAATACTATTGAATGGATAATCAGCTGTTTTGTCATGGACATGTTTCGAGGAATGAAAATAATAGTACAGGCATTTTACCATGGCAACCACTAGCTGTGTTGATCAGACACGACTTCCCCTCCTATATTTAACTTTGAGATTTGATTTAAAAACTTATATTTTCTTTTGTTTTACTTCAACTCGTCTATAAAGGTTTACTTTCATTTTTACTGTTATTCAATTATTGAATCGTCCTGAATTAAATTGTACGAACGTATCAATTCTTACGGCAGATCGGACGGTATTTTATTTTACTATTTATCTTTATTAAATATGTATTTTTTATTTTACTAATTCTATATCATAGATTTTATTCATTTTTTAAGAATCTATTCCATTTATGTGAACCATCGATCGTCAAATATAGGCGTTTAGAAGATCATAAACAGAAATCCTTTATAATCGGACATGACCATCCTATGTTTTTTTATGGGTAAACAACAAGATAAATTCTTTATATACATAATGTGAGGCTTTAGATAGAAAACATCTACACTGATACATTCAAATATGATTTCGTTGTATAGGAAACGTGTACACACTTCCTCGTGTACATTTTATGACACACATAGACACACTAACATACACGTATATTTTTTGTTCTGTAATAAAAATCAACAATTTTTTCCTCTTTTAATTCTCGTTTTTCTTTCCACTTCTTCGCGACTTTTTTTCTAGTTTTATTAAGTAAGAAAATCCGACCCGTCCAGATCGTATAGCAGGGATGCGGATGAGAGCGAGGGTAAGGGACCAATGTCGCGTCTGTTGTCCCCACCTGGTCGCCATGGTCAGCTATTCGCCCCCTGGGCTGTCCCACCCTCTTCCTCGTTTCCTGCCCCGTCGTAGACGAGAGAGAAAGAAGATACGATTTTTAATAGAACCAGCTGCAAAAACGACCTGAGTGTTGCGACTATTTCTTAATTTGTTTGTTTGTCAGTGGATGCTTCCCGAAACCGTCTTTTACAACCTTTTTTTTTCCTTTTCGGGTATTCCGTATTTGTTTTCTTTCTCGTAATCATTTCAAGTTCTTTATTTCTTCATCTGAACGTCTTTTCTTTTTTTGGTAACATTCGACTTCATTCTTTTTTTTTTGTGTTATTGGTCTTTGCAAGAGGTTTATATTTTTCTTTTCTATCTCCTTTCTTGCTTCATTCCTTTTCCTTTCTTTCTTTCTTTCTTTCTTTCTTCTTCGCCATCTTCTATCATTCTTTGGAACTTGGAAGAAAAAACACGAAAAAACTTCATCTTATCTCCAAGCAGGGCCGGTGCAAGTGTTCCATGCCCCTTTGGCGAGACATAAAATTCTTATAATGGACACACACACACACGCACACACACACACACACACACACACACACACACACACATACACACACACACACACACACACACACACACACACACACACACACACACATATATATATATATATATATATATATATATATATATATATATATATATATATATATATATATCATGAACTCTAGTGTCACATCTTGATAAAATAGAAAAATGTATTCCTGTCACTCTAAGGTTTTAACTCTGGATAATACCACCGAAATAGGTTAGATATTAAATCAATCACTTTAATTGAAAACACGTTGATTAACTTCGATTAAAAGAAATTCCAATCGACGCCTTAAGGCTCAAGATCTATTTGGCCAGTTACTCATTAAGCGCATTTGGCCTTATGATAAAAAGTGCTAAAACTTATTGACGTGAGCTGACATCGTCAGAGGTTCTTAAATAGGCACCCCCTCCCCTGAAGGAATTTTAGGATTTCTAGGGGTAAGAGGGTGGAGATCACATATGGGTAGATTCAATCTGCTGGAATATTGATCTTTTTACGAGCTGCAATACAGGAATGCAACTTTTGAATCTAATAATCTTGGACTGGGGTTGATGGGGCACCTATTGAGGATCGAACATTATTACTTGATCTGTGAGATTAGTTTGCTAACAATTACATCATGAAAACTGAAATATTGTTCGCTAAACCAGGCTCAGTTTCGACATAAGGCCACGAACATGGAGAACAAAGTAAGGATCAAACTCATTCCTTTGAAGTAATTGATCTGCGAGATCAGTTTTCTTAACACTTTACCATCATTTTTTGAATCTAAGAATCGAAGTACAATTGGAGAAATCCGTGTGCGTTTGTATGCACTCGGCAACTGGTCATTGTACAAAGTTGACATTTACCAGATATATTAGTCAGCACACAAAGCATTGCAGTGTCAAGTTTAAAGATTTTTTGTTCTACAGTTCTTGAGAATTACTATAAAAACAATTAAAAAATATAGGTTATATACAATAATTCAATTGTCAATAAATTTAGATATAAAATATCTAAATTATCAATAAACCTAAATCTAAATATAATATATCTAAATCGTAAATAAACCAAAGTTTGCATTTAAAATATGTAAATTGTCAATTTACCTAAATTTAGATATAAAATATCCAAAATATCAATAAACCTAAATTTAGATATAAAGTATTCAATTCATCAATAAACGTAAATTCAGATGTAAGATATATGTAAATTATCAATAATGCTGACTTTAGGTATAAAATCTCTCAATTGGTAACACTATTGAGAAGTAACGGAAGTTCGTTTTCACGTTAAAAGAAATTGCGTATAAAAAAAAAAGAATTAAGTTCGTACACACGAGTTTGCGAGTATTTATGAACGCGATATGATGTGTAGGACCAAAAGGAGTTTCTGTTAGTTGCAGACATCAAAAGCCTCACGTATCTACTCAGTGTTACTCAAGAGGCCAGTGAATTTGACCAGCGCGCGCGAAACAAATAAAGTTCGGACTTTTGAACAGTACTTCGAAAGAGATCATAGAAAGTTGGTATTGGGCAGAATCATTTTTGCATTGTGCCAAATTTTATTTGCGTACCAATTCGTAGTTATGCAAACACTTACAAATAGAGGCAATATGAATGAAAGGTTACACACAAAACGTACTCTCTTCTGCACATGCGCATACATAGAAGATATTTGCATGAGGCAAGGATAGTCACACTGCAATCAACCAATTAAGTGATTTCGATCTTCATTCGAAGTGTATATAGATACATAGAAGGTTGATATTTCACATCATAGAGAATGATGCTAAGAATGAAATATCTACTTAGTGCGTTTTTGCAGTGCAATCTAAACAGAGATATGATTCGTTATTCAGTGCTTTTTGACCAAAACTGTCTACCCAAGAAATTGGACTAATTTTCAAGTATGATTGCAAATTAGAACTTAGTACTGCTTGAGCTGTTGATAACGTCAGTAAACTAATTGGAGTGAAGTCTGCTGCAACGCGAACTGTTCAGCGATGGTTCAATATGTCCCCCAAACCATTCTTAAAGATAAGCGATTGTCGGCAGCAATGACCAACCAGAAAACGTATCGAGAACTTTTTGTAGATTTTGTGACGTCAACAGTGAACAGGTTACGTCATCCCAAACGAATAAGGAGAGTTTGAAAAGTTGGAAAAATTAGTCCCACATAAACCGAATGAAATACTCCATGACAGTGTCACACCTCACACTAGTCAGTTGACTTTTTCTGAGTTAAGGTAATTGGGATTTGTGGTTTTGCAGCGTTCTCTTGCAGATTATTATATTTTCAAGCCTTTTGAACTTCACATCCATAAAAAAATCAATGTAATACAATATGAGGAACCCATAAATTGAGCATCTATTCAACTTGTGACCAATAAGCCTAAAGATCTTTATAGAGATGATATATTATTAGTCAGAAAAACGTTGTTTCATATGGGTCTAATTTTGATTAAATATCTTGTTTTCTGTTGCTTAAATCAATGGGGTTGTTGGAACTGTTTGACTAAGGAGCAAAGGATTTGATTTGCACGAAAATTCACACGGGTTTGTCAAAATTACATAGAGTTTCCCTGAAATTTCTCACAGTTCTTTCCTAATTGGGTGTAAGGTGCCGAACCCACTCACTTGTGCGCCTACGTTTATATCCTTCATCTTACTAATCAAGAAACGACATTTCATATGTAACAATCTAAGACATTTGGCCAGTATGTTAAATTCATCAACGCACTTGGCATTCGATACAACAT
The DNA here is from genome assembly GCA_963457665.1 of Thysanoteuthis rhombus. Lineage (NCBI taxonomy): Eukaryota > Metazoa > Mollusca > Cephalopoda > Oegopsida > Thysanoteuthidae > Thysanoteuthis > Thysanoteuthis major. Next base: position 74,508,356 of record OY735204.1, on the reverse strand, counting down.
GTTAAAGCTTATCAGGTAAGCTGACACCTGAAACCTTCGCAGATGAAGAAAAGAAGAGAAGTCTTATAAATCAAGACTGTCTACTAATGAGTCCTACTGATGTGCGTAAAATCACCAGCACCTGAAAGATGGAGAAGAAAGAGTCGAAGTAGATTTTATATGATTCGACGAAAAGTTCACTGTGCTCTACATCCGGGTTTCTACGGAGGAGAATCCTATAAACGGTTTGTAACATGAGACTACACACACGAAATCTTATGTTTTATTGCGTTGTCGCACATAATAAACAAGAAGGTAAAAGAAACTTCTTCGCTGTTAATTAATGTTTTTATCTGTTTTTTCTTATCTTCTTAACAACAGTATACAAATCCTAAAAAGTCAGAATGGTAGACGAGTGGTATTAGGTTTACGATTAAAAATAAGTATGAATTCGACACAACTTGTCACACTAAAATTTACCTGGCTAACTCTTCACTGATCGAATCAAATTAACCTGTTTCATTCATATCTAAAATTCGAACTAAAATTGTCCAGTGTAACTAATAACTAATGGAACCAAAATTTACCAGTGCACCATTATTGATCGAACCAAAATTAATCAGAGTAACTAACAATTATCGAATCAAAATTTACCCGTGTAACTGATAATTGGTCGAACTAAAATTAACCAGAGTAACTCGTAACTTGTACTAAATCTCTCCTGTGTAACTCATAAATGGATGAACTAAAATCAACTAGTTTAACTCATGACTGATCGAACTGAAATCCTGTTTAGTCCATAACTAGTCGAAACAAAATTAACCAATCTAGTTATGAGTAAATAACTAGTTGGATCAAAATCAGTCAGTGAAACGCAACTATAAATGTTGCACATCTCTCCATCCATGTTTTTGTTCTGATATGGTTTGTACTGAGAACCCCCCTTCCACCTACCCCCCAAGCAAGAACAGAAAATCGTTGTACGTATGTTATAACTGTGAACGCAGATGTTTGTAGATTCAACATAAATCAATTGCGTCGAGTCAACGAACAATAACGGAAAACAAATAAAAAAAAGGAGTCAAAAAGCAAATGAATACTGATTTTTTCCCCCTTGCGATTATATCAATAAGCTCGTTTTGCTGTTAACTGTGCACTAAAAATGTACTAAAAAACAGACAGTAATATGTAGATATGAGTTCTCGAACGTCTCCCGATGTATGTACCAGATGCCGTACGAAAAGTAGGTGTAGTTGCTGACATATATAAACCAGCGGCGTTATGGTGCTTTGTCTCTTGGATGTGCTCTCTGCTATGGACGCACAAAAACGCAAAAATATTTCAGAGTCTGTAAAAAGCAACGGACGGTATGAGCCCTTTTGGAACAATGTAGGGAAGTCACTGTAAATTGTTTCACACCCTCGCTCATTCGATTTTTTCAAACGGCAAACAATTAAAAAGAAATGAGTGAAAAACAAAATGTGGATTGGACACTATGACCCTCTGAAAATAGTGTCCGAAAAAATCAAAATTTCGAAATTGGGAAGTAATTGTATGATTTTAATTCTGTTGCTTATATATGAGAAGTGGTGTGAAATAGTACAAAAGTAACTGCGTACGCAATACACATACCTACCGTATCTACTGCGAAGTCAAAATGTAATAATTATACATAACGCAAAGATTTGAATAGCTTTTGGCCAAAAAATTGGAAAGAAGGGTGATCAATGATTAAGTTACTTCTCATGCCTTTTTGTTGGGCTGTAATCACTAAAAGTCTAAATTCTCGAAAAACAAGCATGAATTCTACAAGACGCAAACTACATGATCAATTTAGCATGAACTCAAATTATAAATCAGACCCCCAACCACCAAAAAACAATTTGGAGATGTTTGAAAATGGGTGTGGCTTGTAGGTTTGATAGGTACATAGCCAGCTAAATAGTAAGCCAGCCAGCCAGCCAGAACAACTTAAAAATTGACGAAATTACTTTGGATTTTGGATCGTGTCTTTCTTCTTGTTTGTCTTGTGAGAAGCCAAAGAATTGAAGCGTCAAAGAGATAAACAACGAAACGTGATATTATCACGTGGTACCCATAACAACGTTGAGCTTAATATATCTTCAAGAATTACTTGAATCCTGTCTGACGGTACTACTAATGCGAAATGCATAATCATAAATAAAAAGGGTATGAAAAATCTATAGTTCAGTCACTTGCCAAATCATTAAATTACACATTGTCATAAAAGTCTTTCCATCGTCTCCTTCGAAGTAGTACTCTGAATTTACAGCTCACAAAGAGTAGCGGTAAAAGTCTGTACAACATGAAATTTGCGCGTACAGTTCAAAGTTCGTGAACATTTGTGTGGCACCACTTGTGTGTTTGTGTGTGTATGTGCGTGTGTGTGTGTGTATGTGTGAGAGAGCGAGTGTATATTTATTGTGTGTACAAGTACTTGTTCACAAATGTAATATAAACAGATGCGAGTAACTATATATCAAAATTGATGTGCATTCACATACGCGTGTGTGCATTCACTCGACAGTCGGCACCCTGTCTCCAGATTTGATTGGACCCCATTAATTTATACTTAACGCTGCTGATGACACCCGATCCTTTCACTGTTTCTGCAAATATGTTTATAATGAGTTGGGAAGCGAGCCTCATCCACATATTTTACCAATGACCCCTGACCCCAGTTTTTGACACTTCTTTCAAAGTACTTAATGGAATCGTAATTTGGCCAGCGGATTGACACTTAAAAAACATCAACTTAGTTAGGAAAAAATAAAATAAAATATTTTTTTTCTCTATTTTTTGGTTGAGACTAATTTTTTAGAACTTTATATTCTTTCTCGTTATTGCTATAAACGCTTCCCGACGAATTTGTCATAATTATGGAGATGAAAAGTCTGCAGACGTTTAGGGAATTAACTCATAGTTAATGGGAACAGATGTCTCGATTTAGACAGGACAATAAAAATTTTTTATAATGTCTGTCCTACAAACCTTTGTCATGAAGAAAAAAAAACAATCTGTTTATGCTTAGAGACTTCTTCCCCTAATTGCGTATCTGAAATAAGAATGATGGAACGTTTTAAACCGAAGCAGTTCATCACTATCTGATAAATATTTAGGACATACATTTTGTGAAAATGCATTTTCTTACCCTATGAGAAGTCTGTACTGCTTTTGTTGAAGAAGCACACAATTCATACATTAGCCATGCAACCAATACGTTGTCTCGGCATCTAACCTGCCACTTCTTTGGTCAAGAAGTGTTCTTTTTGCTGAACACAGGCTGCATAGCATTATCACTAAACCTTTGTTGACAACATACGTATTTCATATCGTGTTGGTTGTACCAAAATACTCCATGTCCTTAAAGCCATCATGATTGAAATAATAATCAAAAAAACATCTCTCATCAGATATTTGCTCTTCACTGGCATGCTATTATGTGTGTTGACGTCATTATAATGCAGGAAATCTAAATTTTAATATCTTTAACATCGTTAACATATCCAATATCATATTCAGAATCCGTTGCCAATCAAATTGTGTTACAAAACAAACGCCAGTATAATATCAGTGGCTTAGAGTAAACGGCTGAGCGAGCCGTCTCCCGTTGTTCAAAAGCCCAGAAGCATTAGGATTGTGGCAGGGAGCTGGCGACTGGCATTTTACCCGATCGTTCACTGGTACTCGTGTACGTGTGTGGCAATGTGTAAACCCCGTAGACTGGGCTCAACAAATGATGTTTTCGACAGTGGATCAGTAGTTTCGAATGGCGGGTGAGTTGAACTCTTTGAGAAGACTCTCTTTCTGGTGATCATTCGATCTCTTTAGGCCCCAGTTTGAAGTAAAGTTCAGCTGTGAATAAAGTAACCAGGGAGATTTTGTAAGAAAGATGGGCCACAGTATCAGGCTTGCGTGATTGGCGCTAGTTTAGGGTGTATTTTGTAGAAAGTATGTGCATAAGGGAGATGAAGTTCCCTGGGTTAAGTTAGAAATTTATCAAGATGTTAGTAAGTGGAGTGAGTGAAGATTAAGGCGATGTTTGTAAAACGTATGCAAAGACATTTTTCATTCAACTCATTATTTTTTTCTCTCTTTCACCATTTTTTTAGAAATTGACACGCTTATTCTTGGCAGAAAAGACTCGAGCAATACAAACAACTAAAACAGGTATGCTTTGTCACTCGATAGGAACCGCCAAGTGGCCTATATATTTTGGCAGCATGCCGTGTTGTGGTGATCACTTTGAAAAATGGAAAAAAAGCAACCAATAAACAAGTTATAGTACATATATAGCCAGTCACCCAGACTCACTTGAAAACTGAAGAAACCTATGTTGACAGTTTTGGTTACAGTTTTCGTTGATGGTTCCTAATAGAAAGCGATGTATAGCTCCTTAGGAAGTAGTCTGTTCTTTAATAAGTTGGGAGAGAGGAGTTCCCTATGTCGTATACAGAGCGAGTATTCATCCTTGCTCGAGAATATAGCATTCAGGGCTCTCACATCCTTTCATCATTATAAATTATGTAAGCATATGCAGATTAGACGGCTACGAGAGATTAGATAACTTGAGATTTGATTAGATTTGATCAGTTTTAGATCTTATCAAAGATCAGCTCTGATGTAAATTATTAAAGCTTTTGATTCTAGTGACGTTGGTGTGCGACTTCAAATAACTTAGAATGAAGATACAGCCTTTGAAGGTGTGATACCACATGTACCACGGATGACAATTTAACGAACTCAAACAAATATACAACATCCAACAGTATTAAAAAAAAAACCCCAAAACAACCAGAATGTAAACGAACATGGCTAAAGGGTGGCTTTAACAGTATCATTTGGATCTCTGCCTTCTAGTTGCGTCTTAGTAGCTCAATTAGTTGATCAGCCAGATGTAAACTGCACTCTCCCCATAAGGAGTGTTCGTTCAAATCCAGCATAAGGCTTAGTCTTTATTTTCAAATCGATGCTATTTGCTGACAGCTGAAAAATCATCTGAGTGAAAGTTGCTATAAAAAGCGACTAATATATTAAGACTATGGTATAAAAGTGGTCGTAAATTAGAAAAAATAACGATACTTCATTTGATTAAAACATGAAGAAAATGTATTTAAAAAAAATCTTTCTCTTCAGTTTCCCCCTACTCCCTTCTCTCATTCGTGTATACAACATAAAAAATCATACTTATCCATGGAAGAGAGAGCAATGAATAATTGATGGGTGTGTTCTTTTCGTACAGGGAAATATGTAAGCCATTTGGGGCCACCAAAAAACTACAAGGCTGGGATAGTTAATACAAGACATTTTTATTCTTTTGTTTTCGCCGTGTGCCAAAATATAGTATTGATCAGTAATGGATATTTGCCTTAAAAGCTCTTGGTCAGGAAAATGACTCGTTTGTGCGTAGAAAGCGGTCAATCTCAATCAATTTTAAATGATTCCTTCACTTGCTATCAAACGCATGCGCAAATCTGGCAAAATTTCAAAAGTATAATCAAATTTTATATATTCATAGATATGGAAAGTTTTTTAAAACGAAATTTGCTCGCACCATAGAGTGGGAAACAGCGATGATGATCAGGGTAGGGGGGGAATGGAATGGGCACCCGGGAGATTCGAACCCACATTTATTACCATGGGATCAGCTATGTAGACAAGGCATACACCAACCGGTTGAGTAAGCGGTACTCTGGCGGAAACAAGAGTTTGAAATTGTACCTTTCACGAATTTCTCCTATTATCAGTGATTCTGAACTGCTGATATGAACGTATTTCTACGGATATATCATTGTTCCTATTTCAGATCAGAAAACAGAGAGGCTCTAACTGTAGAAAAGTTGAAATAACACTCTCCATTCATTATTTCCATAACAGGATACATAAACAAAAAACGGTCTGCGATCGGAAAATTGGAGGTTCTCGATGGTAATAAATGCAGGTTCAAATCCCATCAGGTGCCCATTTCTTTACTTTCCGATCATCACCGTTGTTTCATGCACTTCCGTACATATTTCGGTGCGATCAAAATTTAGTTCCCAAAACTGTCTTTCTTTATTTACATTGACGGATACTAATGTCCATTACTTATGTATATATGTGATTATTAGATGGGTAAATCATATGCGACATAATGTCAATTTTTTTCAGTAGACAACGTGGAAAACACAGATCGGGTGAAAAGGTATCTTTTCATTGACGTTTCGTGGGGTGTGATCCCACATCATCAGCGAGATGCAGAAATAAAGGGAACCGGAGTTTTATGAGTTGTGCGTAGCATGTTGACAGATATATGACCCCTCACCAAAATGCAGGGTCATTCATTCACAATCGACCCCATTAGAAAAATAAAAAGATTACAATATATATATATATATATATATATATATATATATATATACGAGATGCTTTCCAAAACAACGGAGAGTTTTCCATCCTCTCTTTTGACTTACTGTTTGTACATCGGCTCCCAAAGAGTACTGCTCACAAAGTTAGCGGTAAAGGTCAGTACTACATTCGGTTCGAACACCCAAATGTTTGGATAGCACCTCGTATATACATACATACATACATATATATGTATATATATATATATATATATATAGATAGATAGATATATTGTGAAGATTTATAAACAGTAAGCAAAACCACAAGTTGAGTGAATAGATATTTATTCA